>JAWZYV010003794.1:600000-895300 GCA_038373885.1 Cheiracanthium punctorium | reverse complement strand
TGCCGTCGGAGGAGGCTAGTGTTTAAAATGCCCAAATTGAAAATATAGGGGAGCTTCGTATGACCCCCTGGGCCTGTAAGATTAAAAGGTTAAGTTTGGTGTCAAAGCATTCGAAATTTTAAGTATCGGTGGGGTGTTGAGTCTAGGGGGGGTCGAGAATCAATAAAAACGCGCTCCGGTGGATAGGTTCCGAGATATACGTTAATTAATTATGGTAATTAGACTAATAAACCATGGAGCTGTTTTTTCTGCGATGAGAGAAGAAGAAGCTTTCCGAGAGAAAGCAGTAGCAAAAGCATCACAAGCTCGTATTGATCTCAGGATTTTCTTATCGCCGGCCTCAGAGGCGTAGCCAAGGGGGGGGGGTTAGGGGGGTCATAACCCCCATGAGGAATTTTTTGCCATACAAAATGTATATTCTTCACTACATTATCATACACACGTATACATATATATGAGTTGCAGTAGTCATAACCCCCCCCCCCCAGAAAAAAATTCTGGCTACGCCCCTGGCCGGCCTGTATTTTTGCCCTTTATCGAATTCGAGATTTCACTGAAATGAAAATGGGAATATCGGATATTTGATGTTGAAATAAAACCGATATGTCGATTTTTGGCCCAGTCCTACTGAGGGGCTGCTGCCGCCCCCCAAAAAAATGGGACCCTTTACTTAGCTTACAATTGAACTTTATCTTTAAATTTGATACCGAGCCCACCCCGAAATAAAATCCTGGCTACGCCACTGTCAATAACACTAACTACGCCACTGCTTTAGGCCCTATTTTGTATTTCTCTGAATTACGAAAGAAAATAAAATCATTCCCCTTAAACGAAAAACAAGGTAAAAAAAAAAAAAAACGAAATCTGCTGCAATAAAGCGAAATGTTATTTTGCTTACTACAAAGTCCTTTTGTAAGAGCGCTTAATACCGCCCCTGTATCCTTCATTAAAAGTGACAAGCACAATCCTAACTTTATTTCATTCTATTTCCCTTCACATGAAAATCCGCCACCATGTAAACTTAACGTTCCGTTTTTTTTTTTTTTTTTTTTTTTTGAGGGTGGGGGCAGGGGGACATATATTGAAGTTAAAAGTAGAAAAGGGATGTTTCATTAAATTTTAAACAAATATTAAATCAGTCAGACAAGTTGGAAGGAGGGATTTTCTTAATTTTTTTTTCGGGGGGAGATTGACACCTCTTGCCCTTAGGAAGTAACGCCTATGCCCCCCGCCAAAAGCAAACGATGTTGACCCACTCCACACCCACAGACAGATAAAACTTTAAAATCCGACCACCAACCAAGAAATGAAACGCCAAAGATTCGAAAAAAAAACTTCAATTAAATGAAACATCCTTTCAACTCTTTTCGACTCCTTTCGACTCTGAGTCGATAGAAGATTCGAAAAAACCCCTCCAATTAAATGAAACATCCTTTCAACTCTTTTCGGCTCCTTTCGACTCTGAGTCGATAGAAGATTCGAAAAACTAACGAATCTCAACGATAGTATACAATCACCGAAACAGAGCGAAACACTGAATCAGTAAAGATTCGTTGCTGCACCAACTCAGTGACCAACTCACCCACACCCACTCATTTACTGTTTCAAATCATCTATCGACTCAGAGTCGAAAAGAGCCGAAAGGAGTCGTAAAGATTCGAAAAGAGTTGAAAGAGTAAGGGAAAATCCCTGGGAACGGCAAAGGGAAAATAAGTTTTTCTTCCCTTCGCTCTTGGAATGTATTTCCCTTGAGGGCTTGAGATTCGAATCAGTAGAGAGTGAGTGTAAAGACTGAGCCACTCAGTACCAAGATTCGAATCACTGATTCGACTCATCGAATCATTGGCCATCTCTACTACGGGTTCGCTAATTTGGCTCAGGAATGTGTTACGGGCGCAAGCAACTCTGGATTTCGATGAGAATGACTTAATAGTTTGTCCAGTTTGGAGGTAACCCGGTCTCCCAGGCGAGTAAAAAGCATCCCTTGGCCATTAATTTTTTTCGTTAATATAATTCATTATCAGGGTGCATAGGAAAGTCTCTTCGACCTGAAAATACTTGCAAAAGGAGAGAGCTACAGCTATGCAAATGAGGTAGCGCTATAGGAAGGTGACCACATCCGACCTAATGCAAACGGCAGAAGCGACGCCACTGGCGAAATTTGGAAGTTAAGCATGCAAAAGAGATAAAGCTAAATTTCCAATTAGAAAGTTTCAGAGCATCGACTAATTACTTCGAAGCGTCATTTTGTTCGCAAGGATACGATAAATTGTCCCCTGTATGCCTAAACGTGTCCAAAATGCGTGCATGGCATTTTGTATAAATGTATACACGCAATTTATAACAAAAAGTATGTACTTACGTCAATACAGTTTGATTAAAAAAGAAATGCGTCAAGGCAAATCGTAAAAAAAAACAGTGATAACAAATTTATCTCGACTACGTCCGAAAAGTTGGCCGTTGCTCACAAAACACGTTTGTATTTGTGAGAGTAATTCTGCATGCACATTTCCCAGCGTGGAAGGTGTCACATTATTGCAAGCACGACGACGTAGATCCAGCAGACTTGCGTGTGTGGAAGTGCATAAACCTAATTATTTTATGTAACAACACAGGAAGAAATCCGACAGATTGAGGTCCGGCGACCGTGGAGAGGCCATTTACCACCAGACCCGTTAATTCGTTTTCCAAATCGACCTTTCAGAAAGCTTCGCACTACAGTTGTCCAGTGTTCAGGAGCACCGTCTTGCTGGAACCACAAGGACCGTAATGCTCACAGGGGGATATCATCTGCAAAGTCAGGTATCGTAAAAGTCACTGATCCCCGAAAATCGGGTTATGAAATGTGAATATGCAGAGTAGAATCGCCACACATCAATTTCGAACATACTTAGGTATACAGGCGACAATTTATCTTATCCGTAGAGCCAAATGTCGTTTCGTTTTATTTTAAAAGCACTTATTTTCGCGAGCCGCAATTTTCCCGAAAATTAAGATATCTGTGATTTTGCGAGCTTAAAATTTCGCAGAATTTTATATGAATAAAAACGAAAGTTGAGAAATACCTAAATACAGAACCCCTTTTGCATAAGGGATTTTAAGAAACTTCCTTTTGTCAGAAAAGTTCGTCCCCCCCCTCCCCATTCCGTATGGCTTCAAAGAAGCTGTTATAATTTTGTATAACTGAATGAGCTTCATTCTATTATTGTTTTATAATCAAGAAATAGTTGTATAGTATTCAAGAAATAGGTCTAAGAAAGAAAGCCAAGTAAGAAAATTTGTATCTAATGTTCCCCGCAATAACAGGTTTTGTGCTTCAGTCACAGCTCGTTTGACTTTAGTATCTCAGTTAACAGGGAATATTATATAAACGGGGCTCGGATTATCGAGGTTTCTTATAGTTGAGGAAAAGAAGACGAGGAGAATATTAAAAAAAATGATGAAAAACCTTGATATGCAAACGTAATCAATCATAATTCAAAAAACTGCATGAACGTTAGGTGTTTCGGCCACTCATGATCGGTTTGGTTATAGATTCAAATTTTTTTTTCTTTAGAGCTTTAGATTTAACGCAATCGCTTTGCTGAGAAGAACAGAAATATTTAGACATCTCTTTCACTGCAATGATTTGTTAATTCTATTTTTGAACCCCCCGACTGTCTGATTAGATAGCTTTAGGAAGGCGGGAACGAAATTTCTTTTCTCCACTTTCGGCTACGCCTTTTTGTCAAAAAGTCAAAGGGATTCGAAAAGGGATATGAAAAAAGTATGCGTAGTACCTAAAAGTCATTTCAAATCCGAAATCGGCCTAATGTATTCAATTTAAAATCATATTTGATTGAAAATTCCAAATTACACTGAAATTTTTGAAATAACTTAGTATAGTCCCTGCATTTTTGAGGGTGAGTAGTTGGTGGAGATTCTCGGAGTATACTTGAACAATGTTCACTGAAAAATTTAAGCTGTGGAACCTTGATATATTTCAGGACATTGAAAGCATATACTAAAGCCAAAGTTAAACTTTTAGTCTGCAACGTTTGCTTTTCTTTATTTCTTAAAAAACTATATTGTGTGCTTCTGAGGAAAGTATGAGCGATTCATTTAGCCCCGCCTCCTCCAAATAAACAGAAGGAAGGGAAAACTTACTGCGTTTTCAGATGTGAATTCACACCATTCATTCATGGAAGGCGCGAAAAGCAGGACAAATTTTGATATCATTCACTGCGAAATAAGTAGATATCTTTATTGAATTTTAAAAATATGTAAATTACTGTATAGCACTATGTGGGTGTGACTTGTAAAACATCGCAGAAAATTCTGATTGAACAATTTCTTTAGAAAGTTAAATATCTTAAGGAAAGTGTTATCCGTATGCGTCCAGTGGCAGGTTCGGAAATAAATTCTGCAGGGGCACAAAATTTTTTCGTCTCCTTTTCCTTGTAAATTCACTTGAATTTACAAAATAAGCCAATATTCTATAATGAAAGTAAACCAAGTTCGTCTGGGGAAGGAACGTGCTCCCACTCTGGATCCGCCAACGTATGCGTCCAAAGTCGATTTTATAAATTATGTACAGATGAAAACGATTTCTTTCAACTCGCAGTGTCCGGGAGCTCTTGGGCATACAGACACACAGTTCATCTAAAGATCAACTCTTGCGTTCTAAACGAGAACAGTATAGCTCCTCGCTTACAGAATTTCTAATTGCTCTTTAAGTACTCTTCCTTCTTTTAAGAATTCAATCCTTTTCATGTTTCTAAAGAGTACGCATATTCTTTCTCACATTGAATATTTTAAGAAAAACCGAAAGAAAAAATTCCTGTCTTTAAAAACTTGTAATCAAACTCATGTTTCTGAAAACGTAAAAATTTAGTACTCTGCACATTTTTAAAAACTATATATTAGGGATCGACCGATACCACATTTTCGTCGTTGACCGATACCGATACTTTACCTATAAATTCATTTTCAGAAATAGCCGATACCAATACTTTTAATTTGCCCCGCTCTAGATAATTTATTTGAAGTCCCCCCCCCCCTCCCCTAAGTTTTTTTCCATAGGCCCAGGGATTATCAAGAGAGCTTAAGTTCTAATCTGAAAAATTCCAGTGACTATACATATATATGGGTCAGCAGGATATGAATGTATAGGGGCCCTCGAACAGTGCTTAGGTCCTCCTTCTGACTTAGTCACAACCTGTATGTAAATTATTTTTTACATAGGAAGACCTTTTTTATAATCAAAATATTGAGAAGCTCTAAAAGTTTTGAACGATTTTTTTTATTCCATGGCGATATTATTTCCACGATACTCAAAATCAATGACCGACGCAACCGTTTTAGAGAATTGTCCAAGATAAGCAAGAATTTCCTAGAAACACTTAACACCTTTCTACAATAGACAATTGTGCCATTACATGATTGGGCTCCTTAAATTAGCTGTTGCCGTGTAGGCTGCTGACTAATGATAACAAAATCAGGGAATACAGTTTGATGTTGCTGATATGCTGTTTGATGTTGCACTTATTTATCTGTCATCTACATCCAATCGGTATAGCTATTTTCCTTGTAAAATATGTTCACTTTTATTCATTTATTTTTTTTGGGGGGGGGGATCACTTAGGCTTGGGACAAGGAAATTGTTCGAGTCGTCCAACTTGGGAAGGTTGGTACTGGGTTTCCTCCAATGTAGTTATTATTATTATTATCACTGTTTCTCACAAGATGCTTGATTGATAATTAGGGATCGACCGATACCACATTTTCGCCGATGACCGATACCGAGACTTTACCTATAAATTCATTTTCAGAAATAGCCGATACCGATAATTTTATGTTATGGCATCGGCCGATACCGATACTTTACATAATTTAATGTCTTTCAAACCTACATCTGTATTCTGGGCAGTTTTTTTAACAAGAGTGTAGTTCTCGTTAAAATGAATAACAGCATGATGAAATTTGAGCCCAGTAGAAAGCATTAAAAAGAAAAAGCAGTGGATACATTGAAGTGTGAATTTAGAGTAGTTCCAGTCTTTCTTCTCTATTCAATCATGCCGACGAATGGCTGAATTTATAAAAAGCTGAGCATTGGGAAGCATCTTACTGTGCAGGTTCGGAATTCTTTCTCCTCGTGTGGCTGTCGATCTTATGGTCTAGATTTTTGGGCGATTTTCTCTACATGTTATGTGTATATGCGTTAGACCAGTAGCTGACTAACTTGGGGCGGAGGGGGCGGTCCGCCCCGGGCCCGGACTGATAAGGGGCCCCGAAATCGTTAGAAATGTTTAAATTCCAGTTTCACTTTTCTTTAAATAAAAATTTTTTTTTCTTCTTCCCCTCCTTTAATATGCGGGTACTTGCTCATCAAGCATTCGCCCCGACAACGGCCCGAATTACTGTCCATTTCATAATGGGGACATCCAGTGGGCGGACTGCATTACCTGTTATGAAGGGATGGACAAGTTAACATCCATGCACAAGCGGGATTTCGAACCTAGACTCAAGGTGTGATAGAATGGTTCTTTAGTAGCTACACCACCTGGCTGGGTCAGTGGCGGATCCAGAAATTTCTTTTGGGAGGGGCTAAATTTTTAAAAAAGCTTATTTAAAATGTACTATAAACCAAAATTTTAGTCTAAACCAATGTGCATGCTTTTGGGAGGGGCTAAGTTATAAAATATGATAATTTTAGCTATTTTAAGTGTATAATAAAGCAGAATGTTACCCTTTAGCAATCTCTTTTGGGGGGGGCTGGAGCCCCTTAGCCCCTCCCCTGGATCCGCTACTGGGCTGGGTTTAGAAAAATGTTAATGTTCAAGATTATAGCGAAATCTCAAGAGACGAAGCCAAATAATCCTGGGGCCCAGAATTATTAAGAGATTTGAAGTTCTAGTCTGAAAACTTCTAGTTGCTATACATAAATGTGTCAGCTAAGTATGACTGTATAGGGAGCCTCAGCCTAGAGCCCCCTACAAAGGCGCCCATAAAAAGGGGGGTGAAGGTAGGTCGCTTGCCACCCCCCCCTAGAGTTTTAGTGCATTGTCTAGGAGGATGTAAACAAAACTGCACTAGAATGCAAAATCAGAAATGAAATTGTTACAAGTGTGAAATTTGCCCCGCTCTAGATAATTTATTTGAAGTCCCCCCCCCCCCTCCCCTAAGTTTTTTTCCATAGGCCCAGGGATTATTAAGAGAGCTTAAGTTCTAATCTGAAAAATTCCAGTGACTATACATATATATGGGTCAGCAGGGTATGAATGTATAGGGGCCCTCGAACAGTGCTTAGGTCCTCCTTCTGACTTAGTCACGACCTGTATGTAAATTATTTTTTACATAGGAAGACCTTTTTTATAATCAAAATATTGAGAAGCTCTAAAAGTTTTGAACGATTTTTTTCATTCCATGGCGATATTATTTCCACGATACTCAAAATCAATGACCGACGCAACCGTTTTAGAGAATTGTCCAAGATAAGCAAGAATTTCCTAGAAACACTTAACACCTTTCTACAATAGACAATTGTGCCATTACATGATTGGGCTCCTTAAATTAGCTGTTGCCGTGTAGGTTGCTGACTAATGATAAAATCAGGGAATACAGTTTGATGTTGCTGATATGCTGTTTGATGTTGCACTTATTTATCTGTCATCTACATCCAATCGGTATAGCTATTTTCCTTGTAAAATATGTTCACTTTTATTCATTTATTTTTTTTTTTGGGGGGGGGGGATCACTTAGGCTGGGGACAAGGAAATTGTTCGAGTCGTCCAACTTGGGAAGGTTGGTACTTGGTTTCCTCCAATGTAGTTATTATTATTATTATCACTGTTTCTCACAAGATGCTTGATTGATAATTAGGGATCGACCGATACCACATTTTCGCCGATGACCGATACCGAGACTTTACCTATAAATTCATTTTCAGAAATAGCCGATACCGATACTTTTAAGTTATGGTATCGGCCGATACCGATACTTTACATAATTTAATGTCATTCAAACCTACATCTGTATTCTGGGCAGTTTTTTTAACAAGAGTGTAGTTCTCGTTAAAATGAATAACAGCATGATGAAATTTGAGCCCAGTAGAAAGCATTAAAAAGAAAAAGCAGTGGATACATTGAAGTGTGAATTTAGAGTAGTTCCAGTCTTTCTTCTCTATTCAATCATGCCGACGAATGGCCGAATTTATAAAAAGCTGAGCATGCAGATTCGGAATTCTTTCTCCTCTCGTAGCTGTCGATCTAGTGGTCTAGAGTTTTGGGCGATTTTCTCCAGATAATACGTGAATATGCGTTAGACTCCCTTTAAAAGTGTTCCGCCCAAGCCCCCGACCTATAGGTAGATGCCCCTCATTTAGGCTTGACAGAACACAAACACGGGGGGGTGGGGGAGACTTAAAGGTATATATTAATAATAGAATCCATTTCCAGTGCCGACTGGTGCAAATATTTAAATCAATTTTTCTCAACCTCTATTTTGTCGCCTAATTATTGATATGAGCCAGACAAAAGGTTTCCATATTAGACCCAAAAACAGCTTCCTGCTTGCTCTTACTATATGTGTCTTGGTTTTTGGTTCATGCCTCGATTTTGTGCTTACAAAAGTAAACACATGAAATTTATTCAAAAGTAAGCAAGTTTTATTTAGATTTTCTTTAATTATAATTCTTTCACATATGAAAATATTTTTTAGATTACTTAAACTGCATTAAATTGTTATAATGTATAAACTGTACAGGATTATGTAAGTACATATGTATTTAGATATTGTTCATTAAATACGTATGTAAATTCTTCCCTTAAAATGCATAATAAGTTCACATTAATTAATGGTTTTATTTATCTGCTCCAATTATTTAACCACTAAGTGAATTATTAAATGTTTTAGCAAGATTTCTTTTTAATTGGAACTCATATGATCATTTTTAAGTTCATTTTGAAAATCCGAATATTTTGATTCTCCGGACAGGGTTAAGTCACAATTAATCCGGATGATCCATGTATTTGATCTTTTCCGTACGAAGAAACGGTACACACCAATTATTCCTGTGTCTTCCTTGTATATAAACCAAATATTATTCACAAGAAATATGTTTTTTACCCCAAAATTTGAAAGAAACTAAATAATAATTAGTATTACTAATTATACTAATACAGCTACAACTTTTTAAATTAACAATATAAACAATTCTTAGATATTGATAATTATTCCACTTCTCAAAACAGAATGATACACAAATCTTACGCTCTCTCATTAATCTGATAGATAATAAAATCATTAAATGTTTGATAATTCGTACTTTTGATAGTGTGTAATGTTTTAAAAAATGAATCATTTAACTTCTGGACCAACATAATTAAAGTTCACGGAAGTCGCCAGTTTTCAAGTCACTGCAAAAAAGTTAACTTCTTTGCGACACAAAAAAGGAATAAATTGTTTTTACAAATAGGTTTCGTTTATAATTTTAGTATCATTAATATTATCATTGAAACAGCTACAATATGAAGAAAAATATTTTTGCTCGTTTCAGGGCCGGCCCAAGGGGGGTGCGACTGTAGGCGATCGCCTAAGGCCCCGCTCCTGGGCTATTTTATTGCTATCTCATAAGACATGATAGAGAAGAGGCCCCGCTCTTGCGCTTCGCCTTGGGCCCCGCACGCCCCTCGAACCGTCTCTGCTCGTTTTCAAGCTACGCCTTGGAGGGTCTAAATAAAAGAGGCTTAAAAAGGACGAGATTAAATGAAGGTTAAAGAAAAATCCAAAATGATAAACTAAATTCAATTTTCAAGTCTTAAAAAAAAAAAAAGTTGCTAATTAAAGTATCCATATTTAATGAAACTGATTTTCAGTGTTTTTGTTTTTATGATCATAGTTAACACGTTTTTCTGTGATGGATATGAACAAATTTTATCTGTTTTAATTCTAAGCTCTGAGCAGGGGCGGCGGGGCACGGTAAGCAAGGCCTGGGTGCCATCGTCGAAAGGGGGGCCATAACTGAGAAAATCTTGATCTAGAGCAGTGGTTCCCAAATTTTTTTGTCCTTCTCTTCAAAAAATCTTCAGCTAATTTTTTTTTTCGCGACCCGCTACTGTATAACGATAAATAATATAGGCTATATAAAATAGTATAGGTCACTATGGGGGGGGGGTATGTCCTACAAACGTCATTCGGTTCAAACCCTATCCCCGTTTGCATTCGCAGAAATACGATTCGCTTTCGATAGCAGAATGGTACTTTCGGTTTCAAATATTTACGGCTGTCTAATATTAAAATGTCTGTATCTGAAGTTCTATAAGCTAAATAGAAACAAATTCCTCAAACGTATTTCGAAGGCTGAAATATTACACCTTAACACACATATCGGCAACCGCCGGTCCGCGGGCTGAATGTGGCCCGCCACGGCTTTTGATCCGGCCCGTGGAACATTTGAAAACTCCGTATAAACCATTCAATATCCCATATAAATCCCAATTATACGGCTTGCCACTTCGCTAAAATCCGCAAGTTTGGTCCGCGACTTCGCTAAAATCCGAAAATTTGGCCCACAACTTTTCAAAGGTTTCCCATACCTGCTTTAACAAAGTTCGTCATCCCCTGAAATATCAAACGACGTCAAGGACCGTCTCCCCCATCAATTCTGATATTCTCTAAATTCGTGGATTGTCTTTACTTTTGAACATTTCATTTATACAATGAAAAGTAAGATACAGTAAGTTTAACAAATTTATAATAAATACCAATTTATTTTTAAGTCATAATTTAATACTTTTAAACATGGAATTAACTAAAAAGTTTGTAATATTTGCTGAAATAACTGCAAAAATCTCTAATCTCCGTACAACGAAATTTTCTCTATAGCGCATTTTTTTAACTGGAACCAAGCGAGTTCGTTATAGGGAGATTGTGTATATCAGGGCTCCCACAAACTTTCTATAAAAAAAAGGGGAAAAAGGGACCAAAAAGGAACTATTTAATAAACGGTCATTTTTAAAGGAATAAAAAATTTCCTCTGAAATACAACCTCAATTTTACATCTCCTACTTCTTATGTCCTTTACACTGAAGTAAACACAATGAAAATATTCTCACATGAATTATATAAAACTTCACTAAACTACTTTTAAGTTTTCATACATTATTTTTGAATTGAATATTTTGAAAGATACAAAATTGAGAGTTCCACTGCATAATTTATTCAGTTCCCTAATACACACTTATTGTTCACAAAGAAATAAAATTGAAAGATTTCATTAATCAAATGTGTAACAATCTTCTGGATATGATTACTAACACACATAATTAGATGAAATTCTGGCTCTTATAATAACTAAACAAAGCTTAAACTACATTCTTGTAGACTCATACAAAACTCAAACACAATTCGCTGAATATGCAGAATTTAAAAAAAAAAAAAGTAAAAGTAAAAAAAAACTGAAATCCGCCGATCGGCGACCCCTCCCCTCAAAAAAAAAAAAAAAAAAAAAAACTTCCGCTTTGCACAGGCCTTATTATTAAAGGTCAAAATTAAAGGTCGCCACTCGCCCACTGTATTTTTGAAAGTGGAGACTGCAAATTTATGTACCAGTCGCCACAGTTTATTTCCCCACTCTCTTTCCTTTTTTTACACAAAGTTTATATTAACTGAAAGTAAAACAGAAACGGGGCATTAAAACAGATGTTGTTGATAGGAGTCAACTAAACTCCAAGATCGATGTCCGCATGGCGGGGAGGGGGGAGAGCTGGATCATTGATAAAGGGTATTAGTACCACTTGACCAATTAGCAAAAGTAATCATCTGTTATAGAAATTTTCAAACAGGGATTACGACAAGCGTAAGATTGCGGCTTGAAGCAGACACCTGCACTAGTTTGTTTTTGCAAGGGCTCTCTTTCTGAGAATAAAAATCCGAAGAGTGGCGAGCATTCATTTATAAATTCTTTTCTTGTGATCTATTAATACCAAAAAATAAAATAAAATAAATAAATATTTCAAGATTTATTCCGAAATAATAAGGCTTATGGCCAGCATAAAGTTGATGACAGCTGTCTGTCGTGGAAAATTAACAATGTTCGTCATGAACAAAAACCAATGGAGTACTCAAATGCAGCCGCGGGGGATTTAAAAATAGGGATACTTTGTTCTCGCAAAAAGGCAATTTTGTGTACCATATAGAAAATATTCAGAACTAGTTTGGTGCAATCTGAAAATCGTTAAAGTTTATTCCTAAGCGTTCATTTCTTATAGTCAGACATATACATTCAGATCAATGGACGTCATGAAGTCGCGCAATTTAACTCGCAAAAAGGCACTTTTCATTTCTAAATGAATCCGTAATTCCCTAATGGTTTGTAACTATCTTTAATAACTATAGATAATTTGAATTAGGAAGGCCAGATAATGATTATACTAAGCAATCATTAAAAACAAAAACTTACAAGTGCATAAAACAGCCAGTTATAAACTACAGAAGCTGCCATTATTTATACTGACAGTTTTCACCAAAAAGCTGAAGTCTAGAATTATGATTGTGAAATAATTATCAAATATAACACCCAAATTGTAGGATAGGCGGTGAAGTTATTTTGAATCCCTTTCTTACCCCCAACTGAAAGTTATGTTAGTTTTTTGTTGTTACATTAGGTGAAAATAAACACCCCAGAGGTGCCTCTTTTTGAGTTAAGCGAACGAAAGAAAACAGATGAAATGAATAAGCGATGACTGTCACTCTCTGATTCTGATAAGCATTCAATTAGGAAAAAAGTAACTTATTTTTAAAAGGAAATTTTATCCGGTTTCATTTACGATAAATGTCTGATTGCGTTGCTTGGAATTTTGTGAAGGAACAGTTATACATCGTGTTTAGTTAAGGGTCGTTTCAATCGATCATATTTTTGTTATGGTATCATTTTAATAGAAAGTGTTTCGTAAAGGGGCCCGTAAAACAATCGATAATCTTGACTGCGATGATCCATGTAACGGAAGGGGCAGGGGGAATGGCAAGTTTTCGAGTGAAAACTTGGACATACCAGGGCAAAAGGGGATGCCAATTGCTGAAAGGTTGTTGGGCGCCGTGCTTTTTCAAGAGTCATAGTAGGGGGGCACTACAAAGAGATACTTTTGACAAACGCAAGGTAGTACTTACATGTTAATTCAAGGAAGGCTAGATGTAGCGTGCACGGATCCGATATTGGTACCGGGACAAAGCCACATATTTCACCAATCACCGTCCTCAGATGAACGTTAGTGTGTTCTGGAAAAAAGTGTTGCTGGACTGGTTGCTACGATGTAGACGATAGGTCGATTGACCTACGTCACATCGTAGCAACCCGGTAAGCTCTAGCCGTGCGCTGCTTCAAAGTGATGATGAACTAAGGATAATGGTTTAATCAACAATGAAAAAACGGTCATTCTGCCGATTTCAGATCTCTTGGCCAATGCTGACGATACACAATTATTCTTCTTCATAAAAAAAAAAAAAAAGGACCAAAATAGCCTAAAACGGAACTGGCACCCAAAAATGGACTTTTAGGGAAAAAAGGGACCAAGTGGGAGCCCTGGTATATAAATACATTTATATATATATACAGTACAAAGCCGAAAATCCGGAATGGACGGGACTACGGCGATTCCGGATTCTCGGATTTTCCGGAATATTGGTCATTACAAAAAAAAAAAAAAAAAGTAGCGGCTACGTCATGGATTACGGGGTCTCGCCGTGAACTATGTATTTTTATAACGTTTTTCGAAATCGCCGCGATCCGTAGGTTGTACTGTACAAATTGTTCTATTGAATTCACTTTAAAAAAAAAAAAAAAAAAAAAAGAAAGGCGCCCTACTAATTGCCGCGTATATATTGCTTGCCCAATAACGTGAACGTAGTCACAACTTAAAATAAAAAAAAATCTTCCAGTATCAAAGGATAAAAAGATATAACAGCAATTTTTATCATCATCCCATGCACTAAAACACTGATTGTGGGTGCGCAGACGTTCCCCCCCCCCTTCACCGGAGTGACTGGAGCCGGTTTGTCTGTGACTGGAGCTTTCGCTTTCCAAACAAGTTGTTACATTCTTGTCTTCATTGCACCTGCTTACTGATATTTTTATTTATGCGTTTTTTTAAACAAGGCTTCCAATGGTATTTACGCTAATGTATGTTTTTACTGCAGACTTGAATGATGTTATAAAGAGTTTAATTAATTTCTTTGCCTCCTTAGAAAGAATAACATTAAATTAAAAATAATATCTCTACTGATTATTAAAGCTTAAATGCTTTACACTAACAGGAAGTGTCTCCACCCCCCTTTTTGCGTTTCTGTTTAGAAATAACAGTTAAATCTTTGGAATGCAAAGAAGGAAAGTTAGGTCACGAGTCAGATTTTACCCTGAGGTTTTGGATATATATATATACTATACTATATATATATGTGTGTGTGTGTGTGTATATAAATTTATATATATATATATATTGATGCTATTGTTATGATAACAAACTAGTCTAATGCTTGAGCATCCTGTAATTTATTTATTTATTTATCTTTTTTTTTTTTTTTTTGAGGGAAGGGAAAAAACTGAAATCCAAAAAATGTCCGGTTTTTTGGTCTTTCCGGTTTTTAGGCGTCCGGATTTTCGGCGCTCTACTGTATATATATGAATGAACTCTCTTCGAGTCCGCACAGTGAGAAGATAAACGTTTGTAAAACTGAAGTAAAATTATAGCCTACCTCTCGACATTTGTTTTTTGCAATCCTTGCAGATAGCGTATTTAGTGTTGGGCATCAATTCAAAATAATTTAGAAGAATAGACGATTGCCCTGTTAAACTGTCATCTAACCATTCTTTGTCCATAATTTCGACCACATTTGGTGATGCGACATCCATTCAGCGATGGTTAGAATTAAAAAAAAAAAACCCACAGTTTGAAAACACTCGTGCGAACAAATGTGCCAATGAAACGACGCCTCTCATCTCATTACCAAACTAAAGATTCTAGAATGGTGTTGCGCCTACGTGGTTTTCTTCTGAAAAGCGAAGTATCGGTGAAAATGGATGAAAGCAACAGACACCGATACTTTCCCAATACTTTTAGAATCGAAAGAACCGATACCGATACCTAAAAAAATAGGAGGTATCGGTGCCGATACTATCGGTCGATCCCTATTAGTCATGAATAGGAATGGGGAATCAAATATTAAAATATTCAATTTTACGAAATTTTAACATTAATTCAGGAGAGAGGGGGATATCACCAAAATCCAGAAATCTTCAGAATTGGTAAGGATGAATTATAATTGGATTTGAACAATTAATAAAACAATGGAGCTTTTATGAGTTGATTTTTTTTACATGAGTTTTATGATTCGATTGATTTTGATCTGAATCGGTTGTCACATATGTCTTCTATTTCAAGGAACACAACACAAATTTTTCCTTCTTATTTATTTATTTATTATTTTTTTTACTATGATAACGAGTAGAAAACTATACCAAAAGGGTCTGCAACCAGAATTTATGTCACCTGGGGTTCAAATCCTGATTCATATAGAGCATCAAATATATAGGAGAGAAAGAAGTTTCATGAAAACTTGGGCACAAAGTCACCGATTTTCATATTGTCTAGCTTTTTTCTTTCATAAAAGTGACCTCACCATTTTAGCACGGTGTTTTGTTTGCTCCCCTTCAGTTGTAGCCCTGACTGCATAGTATCAAATTAACTGAACTTTTTAATAATAATTAAAGGACTGGGGTGAAAAATGTGATTCTGAAAGGAAATAAATGCAAGACTGTCTTAACTGTTATTTTATTTACATATAAAACTAAGATTTACGCTCTTTTGCAGCAAAAGCTTTATTTGCAATGGCAGCAACATTTGATGGCCTAGGTTTTGTAGGATCATAAGAATATGTGCGAGGAATAGGTCCAGTTCCAGCTTTCTGAAACCTTACTGCATCCATTCTTCGTCTATCTTCAATAGTAGATAATACTTTTTGATCTTCATATGCTAAATTGTAATAATAAAAAAAAATTTAATAAAACAGTTACAAGTGCATGTGTATCTTACAATTTAGCTTCGTTTTTCAAAACTTTATTTTTGAAATTCTTTATTTAATGTTACTTTTGCTTTTTTTAAAAAATGAAAAAAGTGACTGGGCCATTCCATGCAGAGGAAAATATATATATATATATATATATATATATATGTTAATGAATTTTATTTGTAGAAAAACTGTGCTCTTTCTCATGATGCAAAAATTTTTGCTATTAAGCTAAAATTTCATTAAAAAAACACCTCTTAATATATAAGTACATAAAAATTCCAGAATGATGAATTTAAAATACACTGAATGATTTTTGGATTTAAAAAATATTTTGCATACTATATTTATTTTAAATGATATAAATCAATTTATAAAATACTCAAGACTGTGAATAGAGTTAGAAGAGAATATTTTGTAAAAAATTTATTAGTTTAGAAAACTTTTGGTAGGATTAATTTACTGTGATGGTTGGATGGAAACCATCACAGTTAATTAATCCTACTGCTTTCGCCCCATTTATTTTTGGCAAAGACCCCCCCTCCCCCCCGCCCAATAGTTAGTAAATGTGAAGGCCCCAACTACCTTCTCGAAAAATATCTAAAAACCATTCTACAACAACTTATACCAAACTCAGACTCATCTCTTAACTCCACTAATGACTTTTTAAAACAGTTAAATAGTATTCTCTTCTCAGATTCCGATTCAATGGTAAGTTTCGATGTAACTAATTTATATCCCTCAATAAACACCTCAGAAATGTTTAATACAATTGGCAATGAAATAGAGAACTCCTTCAATAAAGATATAACCGTAATGCTTAAAAATGCTTTATCCCTCAACTCAATAACTCTTATTTTCAGTTTAATAGTAAGTTTTACAAGCAAAATAAAGGTGTGCCTATGAGCTCCCCGATCTCCGGAATCATCGCAGAGTGGAAGATGAGAAACTTAGAAACAATAATCATAAAGACCTTTCACCCCCGTATTAAATACTGGTTTCGCTATGTAGATGACAGTTTTGCTATAGTGGATAACAATAGCCTTGGTAATATTCTCAATGAAATAAACTCTTTAGATAAAAATATACAATTTACTATGGAAATTGAACAACACAATAGCTTAAAATTTCTCAATGTCAAAATAATAAGAACCACCCCAAACAATATTGAAACGACTGTCTATCGAAAACTTACCAATAACAATAAAATAGTCAACTTCTCATCTAAAACTACCTTTAACTATAAAATCTCAATACTACATTCTCATGTTAATAGAGCTCTTGAAATATGTTCCAACCATAAACTTCTCAAAGAAGAACTGCAATTTATTCAACAACTTTCCCCAAAAGCTAACTACTGCAAAAGTATCGTTTACGGCTTAATTAAAGAAAGGAAAAAGAAATTAAACCTCATTAACAATGCTCAAAAAGAAAAACCTACGCTCTTTCATCCTATCCCCTACTGTTGCGGTCTCGCCATGAAATTTACCAACCTAGCACGTAAAATGAATATCAAAATCCCCATAAAACCCAATCGTAATATCTTTAATAGAATACGTTCCGATAAAGACAAAATTAATCCTCTTGAAACAGCTGGCATTTATAAAATAAACTTTACTCATAAAGACTCTAACCTTCCCGGGCACTACATTGGTGCCACAAAAAGGAAAATTAAAGAGCCCATTAGTGACATTAAATATAATAGACAAAGTACTGCCCTCTCCCACCTTGCTTTAAAAGAAAATATTGATATTGATTTCACCAATGTTAAAAAAATAGCCAACTACAACAACCATAATTACAGTTGAAAACAGGAAGCTTTAGAAATACTAACTCAAGAGGGCGCCATCAACAATACGACGCATGCGCAGATAGATAGAGCATGGTCCGATGTGCTGAGCCTGGGAGCGAGCTCGCCAGTTCTGAAGATGGCAGTGGAGTAGTGCTGCCGAAAGCACTAATGGTTTGTGTTTTGAACCTTTTAACGGAGTTTTAATGGCTATTATTTATGTTTTTAATAATATACACATTACCTTATTCTTTTATGCAGAAACCTATCATTTTGATATAATAGTTATTTTTTAAATAGCTTTTTTAAAAAACACGTTACATGTGTTACTTAGAAAAAAAGCAAATTTCGAGTTATGACAATAAATGATATATTTCTGAGAGTTTTTTTGCCACACATTTAAATTTAAAAATATGGTAATAACTTATTTACCATACCACCAAAAATAAAAATCACAGATAGAATTAAAATTTAATAAATAATTGAATAAATTAAAATTAAAAACCTACATTTTATATGGGTGTGACAACCTGATCGTTACATGTGTGACCATGTGAATTCATAGTAGAAGTTTGCTTTTAAAAATGCATGAGGATAAAAATGTATTAAAATATTACATGATATTTAAACATTTATACAATAAGTCAATCAATAATTGCATTTATAATTAATGGTTGCCCCAGAAATTTCTGTGAGCAAGGCAGCTTTATAAAGCAGCCATGGATATTTAGATTAAATTAAATCATTAGAAACAATATTCTCAATTGTTTTTAAAGTGATCAGTAAAAATTGCCAGATGTGTGTGTTCAAAAGACTAGGAAGAATATTGACTTATATTCTGATATTATAAACAGAAAAAATACTGTTATTAAAATCATACTTTCCTTCTTTTACTCTTTGGAAACAATGCAGAATTTTATATTAGTTATAAATTGATATTTGAATTGGGCCTTAAATCATAATTTTTAAGTGGGTTATTTGAGCTGACTGCAATTAGGGCCAGCTCGAAACTTTCAACCAACGTAGATTCCTGTTCTATTATTGTAAAAAGATTGATTTCATCAATGTTGTCTGCACAGAAAGCACAGTTTACAAGAACAATAAACATGCTTGAATACCCGAGAAATACCAGTTTACAGTTGTTAAAATTTCCCAGTTTTAATAGAAAGAAATGCATTTCTTTTAAATGTTTTCTAATCAGGTATGAACTTTTGATACAGATTTCAAGGCACTGCATATTTTTGATTAGAGATACAATAAGGCTGAACAATGGCTGAATGGATATGAAGCTAAACATTGGTAGATGGCTGAAGTACAAAGGTTTAGGCTTCTGGCTTACTGTGCGGCTGTGAATCTTATGGTCTGAGTTTTAGGCAGTTTTTTCCTGATGTAAAACAGGCACCCTTTAAAAGACCTTTGCCCAAAGCATTTCTCTCTTTGGAAGTTAGCACTAGTGTACTTTACCTTAACAAAACAACAGTATAAAAAGATAAGTGCATGTAATAATAATAATAATTTTTGCATACCATCTTTTACACTTCTTATGAATCCTTTTTTGGGAGGTGCGAATTGGGGATCTACTGGCTTCTGAGTAGGTAAATTAAAATACTGACGTACAGGCTTGATTCTCAAAATTGAAACGGTAATTAATGTGACAAAATTATTTGTACACCAGTAATACAGAACAGCCTGCAAAAAAATGAAAAAAAGAAATGACTTATTTTTAGAAACAATACTTCAAATTTGAATAACTCAGCCCACAAATAAAATAACTGCACATTTACCGCTGGAAAATTAATGCAAAATGGTAGAGCTACAACAGGAATGGCTTGCATAAAATATTTTGCCATTTTCATGTTTTCCAATCGCACACCAGATTCGGCACCAATCTATATAAATATAAAATTAACATAATTTTGTAACATTTAAATTAAGATTTTTATTTATCAGATATTTATCATACTAGATTATGGAGAATTATACATTTAAAAACCTTCAAGTTAGGGTTGTCACATTTGCTCTTCAAGTTTGGATAGCACTATTTTCTATCAATAAAGGATGTTTTCAGATTAAAAATAAATAAATAGATAAATTGAGATTTTTAAACATGACTGAATTACTTATTCTTGACAAAGTTTGCATAATGAGTACTAACCTGAGATCACTGCAATATTATGACACAAAAACTATGCCCATGTCATTCACAATCAATAAAGAAAGAGCTTGATGGTTTGCAGAGGAATCTCTTTACTTTCAAAATGTCTTATTTCTACATATTACTGTTTTTAAAGTTATAGCATTAATACCTCAGCTACTATATGATGTGGACCATCGTTTTATTTTATACTTAAAAATCACAGATGTAGGACTTGAAGTATCAAACATTCTTTATAAAATGTGCCATCCGAATAATAAGAATGACAGTTGTTGCCATGGAAAATTGTGTGCACCAATACCATCTGCAAGACCAGATGTGCTTTTTGTTTTACTCTTGTAATTAGAAATTGAACTTCAATCCAATAGTTCTGATTCAATTAAAAGGAACCATTGAAAATTAATCCAGGCTAAAATTACTTAGGGTAGAAAAGGGTCTAGATTTGTGAATTGAGCAAACATACGTTTCTTCGTAAAGAGTTAGCACTGTGGCATAAGGATTATACATTAAAATTAAGGTCTGAATGTGCATTTTATTACCTGACAAAATTAAAAAAACATTCTGACACAGATTTCAAGATGTGAGAATTTGAAAATTCGTAAACAATACATTACTTTAAATTTCAATCAATGGCTCCTCAGTTAATTGGAAATGTCAGAATTTGCTGAATTCATTCATATCATGATTTTTTGAGGGAGAATCTACTAACCAGAATGGATTTTGAATGCATGGTTAAACTTGTGACATCAAAATAACACTGATTTTAATTATGATTTAAAACTTTGAACCACATTTGAAATTATTATTTTTGGTTTCTTTTTCCTTTTTTCAAATGCATTTCATATTTGCGTTACCAAGACAATGTAAACCAAAACGTAATGAGTAAATAATGAAACTTCTATGCAGCAGCTAATTGAATTTAAAATGCTATTTCACTCTAAAACTCATACAAAATCTCCTAATCTATATATTTATTTTATTTAAAATTTAAAAGAGGGTTGAAGTAACATTTTATAATCTGACCAAACTACATTCCAAAACATTCTGACAGATTTTAAGATTTGACAACTTAAAAATTATTTCTTGAAAATGCTCGGTAAATGTAGAATTTCTTTGAAAAAAATCTCAAAAATCAGTAAAGAAAGTTAAACATGCTGAAGAAACCGTTTTAGAAAGAAAATTTTCTCTTCTATCCAATGATATATCACGTTTTCTTGTAGATATTATTTCCCCTCATATTGCTGAATATCCATTAAAAAAAAAAAAAAAAAAAAAAAAAAAAAAAAAAAAAAAAAAGGTAAAAAATTCTATGTCAAATTTAGAAGAAAAAAAAAAAAAAAAAAAAAAAAAAGCTTTGAGGTGCATAACTTTATGTTTAGAACTTTCGTTGTTTCAAATTTGGTATATCTACATGCAACTGTTTGTCCGTAACACCACTGTCAGACACACAGACATCTTCTTTTATAATAAGTAGAGACTACTCATTTGCTAAAATCTTAAAATTCTTTAAGTTATTGTTTAATTAAGGTTATTTTAACTCTATTATGAATTCTTTTAATCTAAATTGTCACTTTTATGCAATAACAATATACAAAATGTGTAGTGATATTGACATTTTTCAAAATTAAATTGGTGAAAGGTAGTAGGATAAAATGGGTAAGTATTGCTTTTTTGGCCTATATTTTAAGACATTAGTTGGCATTACTTTTACTCATTAAAGATGTTATTAGTTACATTTAGAAACACAATATTAACTAAGCCTAACTCAGGCCTCTCAATTGGTCCTCTTTTTTTAAAATTCCTACCTTCATCAAAGTTTTATTTATATAGCCTAGTATATTAATGGTTTGATAGACGAAACCTTAACATCTAAAAGAACATTTAAGAACTGTTGAAGAAGCAGAACATTTTACTTTATTATTTATAGATGAAGGAATTTAAAAAAAATAGGACCAACTGAGAGGCCTGCTAACTGTAAAATCCTTTTATCCTCCTACACTAAAGCATAAACAGAAAGAAAAATATTTAAAAAAGCTCTTACTTTTTGTGATAAGCAATTTAAATCTTTTTTAAATTCAAAATAATAGCAAAATTTCTACCATTTTCAGGAAATGTATCAGTTTCCTGAGAGTTTTTTGGAGGTACACGAAAAGAACATTTACTCAATAAGCAGATAAAGGCTAATATTATGTTCTCAAATGCAGCTCAGTTTTTAATGAGTATAAATGTTGCTAATGTCTTAAAATGTAAGTTAAAATTATAATTTAAAAACAAACTATGTATATTTTTGATGAAACAACATATCTAACCATCTCAACTTAAAAAAATAAAAAATAAAAATGCATCTCTTACTCATTGAATAATGAATGCATGATGATATTACAACAACCACCAATATGCAGCTAACTTACTTTTAAAACAATATAGAGAGTACTGCAAGCAACAAGTGGTAACACATAATATGGATCAGGGATAGTCAAATCTGTAACCCACCATATACCACCTTCTTTCATACTCTCAACTGGTGTTTTCGCCATTGCTCTAAGGCCCAGAAAGAATGAGATGAAAACAGGTGCCTAGGAAAATAATAATAATAATTAAAACAAACTTGAATTTGTAAAAAAGAGTGTTAAGAATGTTTAAGAAAGTCTTTTTAAGAAATCATGCAATTTTTGTGAACAGCCTTAAAAATAATAAAAAAAAAAAGGAAGAAAATCTGAAACACTTCCAGATTTTAAATCCGCACTAAAGTGCTATATATTAAAAGTGCATCATAATTTATGCATCGTCCATATTTTTTTTCCGTATTCTATTAAGTTGGAAAGTATCATTATTCATGAGTGTGCCATATTTTACTTCCTTGCTCCATAAAACCCATCTTTGGAATCGAAATCTATCTTAAAACTGCCAACTAAAAGTATTTTACAATCTTCACCAAGTATATTCTAACTATACTTCACCATTTTAAATATTATTTCGAATGTGTATCATAATCCATGAGTGTGCAGTGCTTGTTTTTCTTGGATTGATTCTTACTTTAAGGCCCCGACTCTTGTCAAGGTGGCGATAATTTAACATATGCAGTTACCATCAAGATTTTTTGTATTTATGTGGCAACTGTAATTTAGAATTAAATGGCGATTTGGAAAAATATTAAATTCAGCAGTCCATTACATTTTTATTTATTTTGGGTTGCCAATTAATGTAGTTTTAATAATTAACTGTCTTTAAATTCCTGAACTGGCGCATTCATCACTAATTTGTTCACCTTAGTTTTCTTCTAGTTCTTTTGGGAGCATTGAAACTTGTGCATAATTTCTAGAGACCCATGACTGCAAAGCTCCCCAAAATGCAGCGATTTTTAGGTTGGTAAGAGTGGGGGTGTTAAAATAGGAATCAACTTTTTCTTGTACCATAAAACACATCTTTGGAATCGAAATCTATTTTAAAATCGCATACTGAAACTGTTTTACAATCTTTACCAGGCATATTCCAACTATACGTAACCATTTTAAATACTGTTTGGAATAGGCATCATAATAGAAATCTATATTAAAATCGCCTACCAAAACTGTTTAGCAATTTTCCCCAGGCATAGTCAAACTATACTTCACCTTCATAAATACCATTTGGAAAGTGTATCATAATCTATGAGTGTACCATATTTGTCTTCTCTGTTCTATAAAACACTTTTTCAGAATTAAAATCTATATTAAAATCACCTACTAAAGCTATTTTACAATATTCGCCAGGCATTTTCTAACTGTACTTTTAATCTATTTATAATAAATTGTCACGTTTTGGTACCAATTATGAAAAATTGCAAACCTTGTGAGACTTTCAAAGTTTTATTAATGCCCCGCCCCCTCAACATATCTGGCAAACACATTTGAAAAGATCTTTACCGTGACAATTCATATCTACAAAAGTTGTCGACGAGATCGCATAGACAAAAATGTGTAGACAAAATTATGGTATCGAGCGAAATAGCACCCTAGTACTAATAATGCCATACTTAAAATATAAAAACAAATGTCTTTTCAGAAGCTGAACTATGCACTTTTGCAAAGAATTATAATGAGAGTTAGAAGATATCGAGAGTTATCAATACAGATGACACCTTTGATTATTTTAAAAGGCCATTTCTGTGACTGAGAATTGAACTTTTTCTTTGAAAGTTGCAGGACCCATATAAGTTTGCTGTAAAGAAAAGTGTATACTACAGTTTGTATGGAAGCAGCATTAGTTATTTTTAAATGTTTAACCTCAGATGTTTATTTTTAAAACTGATCGAAAATCATATAACGTTTGCAGGTATTTTTAAGGAACAACCTTTGGTACAGTCTTTTGAAACCAAACAGAGTAAAGGGCACACAGAAATAATAAATCTTAAACTAAATGAGAAATAGGGAAAAATAAGCATTAACTCATTAATTTTTCTACAATGTAATTTGCACTGGGAAAACTTACAAAAAAAAATCCCTGCTTAAAAAAGTCTTTTACTGTTTTTTAGCAAAATTTAACCATAAGAATTCCTCACTTAACATAGTATCTATATTTCTTTTCAAAAACTGAGTTTACTAGTATCGTTTTGTACAAATATTGTTTCCAAGCCAACATTAATTCTCTTCGCTAAAAAAGTTTAAAAAAAAATTATACATGTATTTGAGAACATTTTAATTATACATATGACACATATTGTAAATTGTGAGAGTTATAGGTATAAAAAAATTGCTCACTTAAAAGTAATTTATTTAATAATGTTGTTTTGAAAAATTATGTATCTTTGGCCACTACAAATTTTAACAAAACAAATCCAATTTCATAAAATCAATTTTCATTTTAGGAATATTTAAAAAAATATATTTCACTTCAGCTAACAACATTTGCAATAAAAAAATAAATAAACTATAGAGGAAAATTATTATGCTTTATTTTATTCCCAAATATTAAGAATAACAAACCAAAAATATTCACCCAAAACTGAATTTCAGTCTCCTGGGAATAAAAAAAGGAAAGAAAGAAAGAAGGGAGGGAGGGAGAGAAAATAAATTTAAAGGTAACACTGTTTATACTGATTTTTATATCATATCATTCCCTCTTACAGAGAATCTTTTTAAAGCCTTTTTTTTATATTTAAAAAATAAGAGCAGTTCAGTCCAGTGCTAAAACTAAGTTTTTTAATCAGTCCACAAGGAACTTTTTTTTTTTTTTTTTTTTTGAGATGAAAAGTTTCATGTTTTTGAGGTTCTCAATATTATCAATAAGCTTTTGCTAAAGTCATTATATCATTAGAAATAGTAGTACCTTAATAGTTATAGAATTTGTTTTCAACAACCTTCCATTTAATTACACTCCCATTTTCATAATTATGCAAGATCACAATAACTGGATGAGTCAATAAAAGCACATTGTATCAGTCATGTGACAGGAGCTCATGGAGAGAATAATAACTTACACACGCCTTGCAGTATGCTCTTCATGTGACCTGATATTTAATGCTTAAAAAATCCAAAATTAGAAACATGGTAATATTTTTAGGTTGTTAGATGCAAGATCTGGTATGAAATAATAAATCCAATTACATTTAATTTTGATCATCAATTGCGAACCAGTCATTTAGGAAAGAGTAATGTTTTAAAAAGTGTATCTTTCTTTATGAAAGCATGTTCAACATATACCAGTTATAGAAGAAACATTAGACTTCCACAATTTACACAAGTTACAGTCACAAAAATTACTTAAGATCTAGTATAAGCAAAAATCTAGAAAGAAAGAATTGTAGATGTGCATATCTTGGAGTTACCTCTAGCCTATTATGGTAAAAATTTTTATCTTTACATAGTATAAAATGAAGTCGCCTCCGCTGTTTGTTCGGTTAGATCTTTTAAACTACTCAACGGATTTTAATGCAGTTTTCAGCAATAGATAGAGTGATTCAAGAGGAAGGTTTATATGTATAATACATCATGGTATGACAATAATATGCACGTGTGTTGAAGAAAAAGAGAATATTTACGCCTTCGCAATAAGATTTTCAGGTTAAACCCCACGAATTTGTATATAATTGTAATAAGCGGTTTTATTTCAAGTGATCAGATTATCAAATCTTTGTAATTTAAAAAGTCACGTGACTTATCATCTACATATGAAAGTGTTTATATCCGATAAAAGTAGATCAGTTTAAAACATGAAAATAACTACTTTTCTTTCAATAATTTAAGTGAAATTTCATGAGCGAAACGGACATCATTTTAATGTCACGACTTAAAAAATTCATTAGATAAAAAAATTTGCTTTATGAGCGAAATAATAAACTTCCATCAACCCATCAAATTCCCCAGAAGGGTTCTGCTGACGGCAATTTGACGTCACGCATTGTATAATACGAAGAGATTGCACACGTCTATCGGTGTTCTCCAGCCAGTAAAATAAAAATAAAACGTGCTTTACAGTGCGATGCTGTTCAACATGACCAAAACATTGCACACAAGCAATCGCTTAAGTACTGGTGTTGAAAGTAGGTTGTCCTGTTATTTTGTTAAGGAACCTTAATCCGCCTAAATAATGTAACAGTACGCGATTATTAATAAAGTCCCTTAAAACTTTCATAATAGAGTGCACAATACTTACCGGATGTGGTACTGGAGAAGATGTTTTAATTCCCTGGATTCCTCTTATACTGTCGGATTTATCGTTTCAATTTAAGCGCCTGCAATTTCTGGTAAAGCTATCTTTTGCCATGACCATTAATAAGTCACAGGGTCAAACCTTCAATGTTGCAGTCTTAGATTTGAGTGTTGAGTGTTTGCTGGCCCAGAATTTTCAAATGCTAAGTGTTCAACTTAACTTTAACTTAGTTTAACTTTATTCAACTTAATTCTACAGTAATTACCATTCAAATACCTGTGCAGTAATAACTTAATTCTTTTCCACCTTCCTTAGTTCCAAACAACTTTTACATGCTTTAAAATTGCAAATACTGCTTTACTTAAACTTAGCACGTAGGCACTTTGATCTAAACAATTATTCCTCCAGCAAACTCAGACATCGGCAAATCGGCCATGTTATTGCATCATGATCAGAGTCGGCAGGCACATGTGCACTGGAGTGACGTCATACAGCAATCTGATTGGCTACTGCTTATCGCCGCTTCACCACTCGACCGGAGTGGGCGTTTCCTCGTATCAGTCCGCGGCAGAATTGTTTAAAAGTAGCGATCTTGTGTGCCAGGTTCAGTTTCGAGTTTCATTTTTAGTCTATCACTATGCAGGTGTAATATAATGAGCCAAGAAGGCTACCTCTGCCCAGAAAGGGCATTACTTCTTTTATTTAGCAGTTTCTGATTTTTAGGGAAAGCTTTTTTAGCAATACTTCAATGAAGTTAAGATATCCTATAGTATAGACTAATCATATTATTAATCACTCCACACTGCCCCATATTAGTCTCTACATTGCACCCGTGCAAAGCCGGGGCGGGTCCCTAGTATATACAGGGTTGTCCAAATTAAACTTCCCCAACTCAGAGGCCTGTGCAGGATGTTGTATGGGTCATAATGGGATGAAATTTTGGAAACAGACACTTTAGATCCCGTGCTCGTGATTTATTAAAAATAAATTATTAGTACAAGAAGCTGCCGATAGGTGGCGCTGCAGATCCACAAGACGTTCTACAGATGTTCAACAGCACGAGAAACAGTTGGCACACTGACAACACCATGTGCCGATTGGCTAGCGGCGTCCACGACCGCCAAAGCAACGTCTTGAACGCCTGCAGAATCTACAACATGTTGTACTCTACCTGGTAGAATTCCTAGCTGTCCGGTTCTTTCGAACTTCTTCATCATGTCTCGTAAAGCGCGTGGTGTCATTGGTCCTCGGCGTAAGTTCTTCAGCCGACGGAATGCTCTTATTGCAGCACAGGAGTTTTCGTCATTCTGGCAGAAAAGTTTCACTAACAGAGCTTTGTCTTTCAAAGCTGCCATTGTGCATCAGCGAGCTGGAAACAACTGCGCGTGTAGCGACTGTCTTTCACTTTTGTAGGGCTCTCTTTTGGATAGGTTGCGCAGAAGCTTTATTTCTGCAAATCACGTTGTTGCAACATGCAAATTACTAGTGTTATAGCGCCACCTATCGGCAACTTCTTGTACTAATATTTTTTTAAAAATAAATCACAAACGCGTGATCTGAAGTGTCTGTTTTCAAAATTCCATCACAATATGACCCATACAACATCCTGCACAGGCCTCTGAGTTGGGGAAGTTTAATTTGGACAACCCTGTATAGATATTATCACTCAGAGATGCCCTAAGAAAATAACCATTCTTCATTTAATTTGATAGAACTGACAATAAGATTTTTGTAACAAAGCAATTCCACTTACCTGAGCCATAGGAAGCATGGCGTTTTTGATTGGATTAATCTTTTTATCTTTCATAAATTCTGTTATTTCATGAGCCAGTTTTGCAGCTGAAAATATATATTCAATTCAGTTTCTTTTGTAGGAACATTAAAAAAAATTAATTAAAGAAAACATTATTAAAAACTTAAGGACTAAAAATCTTTTTAAAAAATCAAAATCTTTTCAACCTTTTTTTTTTAAATAGAAAAAACAAGCAAAATTTAATGGAATATTAAACATTTTCTCTAGAAAGAATACCAGATGGAACCAACCTTACCCAGTAAAATTAAAGATAAAAACATGTAAAATGAAAAACTTAATAAAAGAGCAACTTTTTAACCCTTTAACGCACAGTGTTTCCGCTCTGGGAACACCAAACTCTGACGTTTTGACTGTTGCCAGTCACGAAGAATCGATTGGATTTCTATAAAAATAGATGCAGGTGACATAGCTCCACGAGAACCCTTTACTTTTTAGCACGTCATTTCCCGTAAAAAAAAATGGTTACGATTACTTTTAAGAGCAATGACATCTGCTGAAAAATGGAAGAACGCGAGATCAGCTGGATAGATTGCCCAATGCTGAAATAAGGGCAGCCGTTGCCATCGCTCGACTTAACTACCAGCAAGATGGCGGACGATCGAAACGTTCATCGCGTGCCACAGATCTAGAGACCCTTTTTTGATGACAGCTGGCTGTGCGCGGGCACAGCCAGCTGTCATCAAAAAAGGGTCTCTAGATCTGTGGCACGCGATGAACGTTTCGATCGTCCGCCATCTTGCTGGTAGTTAAGTCGAGCGATGGCAACGGCTGCCCTTTTTTCAGCATTGGGAAAGGGTTGCGCCTCAAAGGGTTAATGGGATTTATTAATAAAAAATAACGCAGGAACTTGATACTTGCTTCAAACGTATCATTTTAATAGATTTTATTGATAATGTATATAATCTAGTAAGAATATTTCACATGTAATGAACTTGGAACAATATCACTACCTACACACATGGATAATCCAACTCAATTTAATAATACAGGGGGCAGAACTGCTGTTCCCAATTCAGGGAAAGGATTGAGATTGCTGTTGGTGACTGGAAAAACTGTACCTTCTTTTCCAGAACTGTTGGCTATTTACAAATCACTTGAAACCCATTGAAATCTCACCTCATCATAACAGCTAAATGCAATCGCTATTTTCAGTGATTCAAGGTCTGCCTTACAGGTTCTTAGGAATGGTTGCTCAAGTTAAGTCTTGAACATAATTTTTCTTTTAGATAAAATGGTACTTACGTATTATATCGGTGGTCCGCCAAGACGAGCGATTTTTTATCAAGATAAATGCCAAACACAGAAATTATTAATGGTTTGGAATACGAATGGCAACAGTTTGCCAGTTCATTTGACGAAAAAAAAGTTTGGCGGAAATGATCGTTGGGATAATATGTAAGTACCGATAAAACCAACTACCTGTATGAGAAAAGGATCCTGCAATGAATCCATGCCCATATGGATTTAGAATTTAATGAAGTTGTTGGTGGCAGAAAAAAGTAAGACTGGTAAGTGAAATGTGCGCATCTCTTTTTTACTGCAAAATGGTAGCTAGGAATATCTGCTTGATGAGATTCTGCTCTCAAACAAGCAGTGATGTTAAAGTAAATAAAAAACTTTGTAAAAAACACACATAAGATGTTATAGGTAAAAAGATACGCACGTTATGACCAAAAATTGTTTTGCCAAGGCCAAAACAATTTTTGGTCGTAATGTGCTTATCTTTTTACTTATAACATCTTATGTGTGTTTTTTACAAAGTTTTTTATTTACTTTATTGTTTAACACCAGTGTTTTGAGTGTTTTTTTCCATAAGCAGTGATGTTCACCCCTGGCTACAATTCACCAATTTGGCAATACAATGATCACATTACCCGCCAACCTACTGTAAATTAGGGAGATTCTTAAAAATTCTTTGCTAACAGTACAAACTACACTTGCACACTATTCATACATAAAAACTTGATAGCTTTTAGTATTCATACTTAAACAAATTGCATTCACATTTTTATTACATTTTTTGCTTGACTATTTAAAATAGAAAAAAAGTTGTTTAGGCATGTTTCGTTTTTGTGTTAAATCTAATAATCTCTCTTTACACATAGATCTGTCATCGAAAACATAGCTAAAACTTTTTAATATTCATTCTATTTTAACACTGCTTGCACGATTTCAAAAGTGTACTCTTTGAAATGAGTACCTTTACCATTTTAATATTTATTTGTGTGTCTGAGGGGAAGGGAGTAAATCAGAAGTTTAAGAAATAATAAATAAGACAAATTATGATGTTTTATACCTAGTTACATAAAACATCTATTTTGAATCAGAAAACTAATGTAACAATTTAGTTAAAAACACATATAAAAGCCTTTAAAACTGTTAAAAACAACACACCATTATGGTGGCTGCTCTTCTACGTACAACACCCAGACGTTGTGTCTGGGTGTCGTACATAGAAGAGCAGCCACCATAATCGTGTGTTGTTTTTAACCTTTTAAGTTTTTAAAGGAGTTTTAAAGGCTTTTATATGTGTTTTTAACTAAATTTAAGATACCTCCATGATTGTTTTTAACTTAATAATGTAACAATATTTATTAGGTACTGTTAGTAGCTTATAAGAAAAATTTCGTAACAGATAAAAAATAAAATTAATAATAATACAAATATTAAGTTTAAAAGAGGTTAATTTTAAGGCATTGGAGGTTTAAACAAAGGATGACAAAAGAAAAATATTCATTTTTAAGAGCAAGGGGAAAAGATTGAAATGAGGATGCTTTTAAATACTCTGTAATTTTTATAAAATTTTGGAGACTTACAAATGTTTCGGGAGTTTAAAATAAAATTTGAAGGTAGTGTACAGTTAGTTAGGTAATGTACAACATTTCAGCCCTTCATCATAAAAAGGCTCAGAGATATATTTAAAGTTGGTGAGGGGTTATACAATATTAAGATGCATTTAATCAATCATTGTTTTATTTTGTAATTTGTGTACAATCCCAGAAATATGATCATTCGACATGATTTTTGTCTGTCGAGAGCCATTGAAGAGTAGTTTAAGTCAGCATATATTTATTTTAGAGTCTCTGACACTTTTTAGGATAATATGCTCAATTTTGGTCAAGGTGATGACCAAAATTGAACATATTATCATAATCATCAGCACCCATATGCACCCCATACATTAATGAGCATATTAATGTAATGAGGCCATATAAAAGAATGAATTTTATAATCATTAAGATTTAATCTTCAAAATACTTTAATAGTTATCATAAAATTTTATACCTTTTTTAATATAACTTAGTAATTTAAGGATACAATTCAATATTTAAGAAATAAAAGCCTAGGCCAGTGTTTTGGGACATCCTGTGTATAAAACAACGATCTTTATTAATTTAAAATGATAACAACATTTTAAAAACTATTCTTATTATCATCAAACGGGGTTTTACAACTTACTCCAAAGAAAAACTGTTAGGTAAAAGCAACTCAAGTAGATTTTAAAATGCATAACATTATCATTAAAATGACTTAAAATGGCGTTTAAAATGAAAGTACTCAATGGATTGCTAATAAATTGCATAATCTTAAATAAACATGGTTTAAAAAAATTTTTTTGATTAAAATTATCAGTTTGAAATTTGAATACTTTCGGATACACTAGAAAGGCAGTGGCATATCCAGAAAAGTTTCAAGGGAGGGACACAAAAAGTAGAACATAGTATATTAACATAGATTGGTTCTTTAAAAAAAATAAATAAATAAATAATAATTGGTCAAAAAAAAATAAAATATAATAATTCTTGAACCCATGCTTAACCTGTTTGCTCTCATCTTTGAAGAACATGTGTTTTTAACCAAAGAAGGAGAGGACCCTCCTTCTTTGAACGATGTTTCTTCTCAGAATGTTGAGCTTGCATGGTAACTAGGTTTTAGCAGAGTTTTAAAGGATCATTCTAATAAGCAACTTTTGTCAAAGGTGGAGAATCTTCTTTGTTCCATGTTATAAATGATGTGAGCAAACTGGTTAAACATGGGTACAATAGTGGGTTTCATGGTGTGATTGACCCTGTTTAGATCCGCTACTGTAAAAAGGGCAGTTTTAATATAAGTAATGACTACCTTCTATGCCGTTTCCAGTTCTTCTTGCTTCTCCGAATTTCATCTGTAAAAACTGAAGCTGTGGCATATGATTGCTCATACTAATAACATTCCTTTGTGTCTTCAACATAATAGGAAATAAAAGTATTCTAGCTATTACTGTGGCTAAAACACAGTGAAAAAAAGAAAAAGCATCAATTAATACTAAGAAGAACGTATATTTTAAACACAGATAAATGCTGATTTGGTACTTTTCTGCAAAGAAATAAAAATTCTTTCATTAATACACACTTCATGCAAAATATCTTACTACCTTTCTTTTTGAAAAAACTAATAAAAATATTAATTTAAAAATTAGATGTGAAAGCCATATATGATGTAAATTTAATTAAACAACTAAAAAAGCTAGTAATTACTGTTTGTTTGTTTGCTGTGATAAGGCAAAGCTACTCAAGGGCTATCTGCCTATTAGGTGTGAGGGGGCTTAGCTAGAGGACTTTTTTAGAGGTTCTAATGCATATTCTTGCTACATCTGGAGAAAACTGTCCTAACTTCTAGACCTTTACATTGGCAGCCAAATGAAAGGCCAGAAACATGGACTTTAACACTTCAAGCATCTACCATGTTTAGTGTCCTATCCACTTTGCCATGGTCAGCCAACTAGTAAATAAAAGAACAAAACTGTACAGCAGTACTGAACTGTATTGCAGCACTGAAAATTTAAATGAAATAATTCTTTTACCAAGAATGAACTTTTTCTTTAAAGATTATTGTTAAGAGGATTCTACCTCTCTCTGGGCAAACGATCACTGCAAGGCTTTTTTTATGGAGAAAACTGCCTTTATAAATTAAAAGTTTCAGAACAAATTGTTGAATATTTTTCAACCCTTCCTTTTCCCCCTCATTCTAAAAACATTCATCTACTAATTTTATGAAGCAAATTTTTTCTACTGCAATCAGAGGAAAATTAAATATAATAGAATAGTTGTTCTTCTAACTGCATTTGAGAAACTTTGTAACATAATGGAATTACTGTCCTTCTAACTGCATTTGAGAAACTTTGTAACATAATGGAATTACTGTCCTTCTAACTGCATTGGTGAAATTTGGTTTTGTAAATTATTAGAATCCACAGAAAAGCATTGCGGCGATCTTTTCCTATTGAAAGTAAAGTGCCTTTAATGTTGCTTTTTATTGATACACTTGCTCTTATTTTAAAGTGCAACACATAGTTAACACATTCATTCATACAGACAAGATAAGACTATGTGGCAAAAGTAACAGAATTTTTTAAATTACCTTTAGAAATTTTGAAAAAAAAAATGTATAAAGTTGTGAATTTTTGTAACAAATGTTTATATTTTCAGGGGTCGATGCAATGAAAATTAGGTTTGTTTTGTGGCCCCAGCACAAAACTACAACCGATTCAAATAGCCCTTCACAAAATTACAATCAATTAAAATGGCCCTGCTTTGGCATTTTACCCTACTTTTTAATATGTTTTATCAATTATTTTAACTAAAAAAGTGACTTTTAATAAAAAATAGTATGAAAATTCACAAAAATACAGTTTAAAAGAAAATGGGACCATGGAAAAAATTCCTGTATCGACCCCTGATTTTTGTGAATGCAAATTATATATCATACAAAAATGCATACAGATATTGCTCCCAACTAGGGTCTTGTGAAAAAAAAAAAAAAAAACCCATACAGGACACTTATATTAAGAATAAATAAATAAATAAAAATTCTCATCCAACTTGGACTGAGGATATCACTGGAAACTGAGTTCGAGTATGTTCTACAAATGTAATGTTTCAGAAACATTTTCAACAATTTCTAATCAAATGTATAGAATAATTTGTGAGGTATCCCTATTCCATTTTGCAAGTATTAGAGCAATAGAATAAATACAAATTTGATGATAGTTGTGATGACTGTGTTTATGGTAATATTGTCAGTTTACAGTAGTTACATATTAACACGAAAATAACAGATGTATGATTTTACCCAACGTCAGTCAAGGTAATAGAAGTAAGAATAATGAAAATACTCTCATAAGAATTATCCTCCTAAATAGTAGTGCTATATGCTAATCAGAGATTGATCCAGGAATTTTTTAGAGTGTCCCATTTTTGCAAAAACGGCTTATTTTTGTGAATTTTCATACCAATTTTTAATAAAAGTCACACTAAAAAAAAATTGGTAAAACAGATTAAAATGGTTGGTAAAATGTCAATGAAAGGCTGTTTTAATCAATTGTAATTTTGTGAAGGGGTTGCAAAATGGACCCAATTTTCGTCTGCATCGACCCCTGCTAATGATATGTATGTATGTATGCTTATTCACTATACGCAGCTAGACTGTTCGTCAGATCTGAACCAAATTGGTACACTGGCGAAATAGGTCAAGGAAAAGCCATCGCCAAAAAAATTTTAAATTCTAATTGTTTTAGAAAAGTTTAATAAAAAATTGAAAAAATGAGCATCCTGGTTACCACATTTGGCAATTTTCTCCAGCATTAAATGATTATGCTTTTGGAACAAAGCAGAAAAACTTTTTTAAGAAGTAGGAATCACACAGATTTCATGCCAAGTAAAATTGAATGAGAAACAAATAAGTGCATTACAAATAAGTTTACTATTTTCAAATAGCAAGTAAGATTGCTTGGATATCCGGTGCTATGATTTAACTAAGGATTGCAGCTAAAAGAAAATTCTGGCATCTAGATTTAAAAAAAAAAAAAATCTGTTTTAGATTTCAATGATTTGTTTCATTCATGCAAGTGCACGATAAAATTGCTTTTGATTATGATTTAACTAAGGCATAATCGTAGTTAAAAGAAAATTCTACCATTTAGATTTAAAAAATTAGGGGAATGCAACCGGAAAATAGTTTACTTAAAAAAAAAAAATTGCTTTTTTTCAACAGGTCATGTATGTAAAGTATATATTTTAAATATTTTGTAGCACTTTCAAATTTGTTTATTTTCTATGCCCATCAGTAATTTCAGTGCGTTTTCTTGTAGCATTTTTGGGAATGTTGCAGGTTCTAGAAGCAAGATGGGAAAACTCGCCAAACAGGCAATTTTCGAAATCGTGCCATGTGGGGTCCTGAAGCAGGAATTAACCATGATTCATATTATGTCAATGTTACATGTATTTTTTAAAAATGCTATTATTAGAGCTGAAGTGCTATTTTGTTCATACCAGCATTTTCTTTCAACAAAATTTGTGGACAGATTTGCATCAACACGTTTCCGTCACATCTTTCAATGGGATAACGATGCATCCGATTAAGTTCAAATTTGACTGCTGGCATTTGACGGGTATTGATTTTGGCGTGTATAGGACTAATAGTTTTTTTTTACAGGGCTCAAAAAAGTATATTTCTTACGCCTTATGGAGAGAAATACTTAAAAGTTCACTAGCTCCTAAACAGTGCATTCAATTGAGCTGAAATTTGGTATATATATATTGTAGACTACCATTGTACAATTGTTATTGATTTTGGCGTGTACAGGACTCATAGTTGTTCTACAGGGATACATAAAATATTTCTCTTAAATTGTGATCTATGGAGAGAAATACTAAGTGCCAGATAGAGCAGGGGGGAAAATAAAATGTTGGAAGTTGCCAAGGTTTACAATTTTTGATGATTCATCACCAAGCTTGGGGCAAAAAGAATCCTCAAAACTGAACCAAGCTTGGTGATATCGTCCAAATTTTGCTAGAAACTGGCAAACACGACAGTTTATTACAAAGGTGAAATATTATTAGAATATTACTAGCAAAGATTGTAAAATAGTTTAGTACGCAATTTTAATTCCAAAAAAGTGTTTTATGGAACAGGGAAAAGGAAAAAGGTACCCTCATGGATTATGATACATTTTACAAACAGTATTTATAAAGGTTAAGTATAGTCATAATATGCCTGACGAAGATTGTTAAACAGTTTGGTAAGCGATTTTAATATAGATTTCAATTCTGAAGAAGTGTTTTGTGGAACAAGAAAGACAAACACAGCACACTCATAGATTATGATGCGAATTCCAAACAGTATTCATAATGGTGGAGTACAGTTGGAATATGCCTAAACAAAGACATTCACAAAACTTTTACGGCTCAATTCTTAAAGCGGAACAGAATAAAGCCAGTTAGGACTACTTACTAGCTGCAATAGTAACCCACCAAGGCCAATGCATTGAAATGTGCAAGTATTCTAAAAGCATTTGTACTAAACCAACAGGAGTCCAATTGCAAAGTCCTAAACTTGCGAGAGAAGGTTCAACAATATCAGCAACAGCTGTCAGTTCTTCTGACAGAGTTGTAGCTATGTCTGATGCAGCAGGAGCCGAGGCAGTAGTTTCAGCAACATGGCTAATTTCACTAGAAGCAGGGAGTGCTGAGTCAACAACAGTAGAGGTTCCTTCAGAAGGATTTGTTATCACAATCTAATGAAGAAAGGTAATTTAGATTGAATAATAATAACAATACAAGAATGTAAATGTATTTTTGCCAAAAGTAATCTTTAAGAGCAGATAAAACTGCTGTAAAAAAAAAAAAAAAAAAAAAAAAAAAAAGCCTTTGTATGGCAGATAAATCTACTGTTCCCAAAAAAAAAAACTTTGTATTAAAAATAAATTAGAGACTAATGTAACTCAACGTATATTTTAAGATATAGAGTCAGGATTGCCTATTTTGAATCTATTATTATGGGAACAGACAAAAGTTCAACATAAAGAAGTCTTGAGCTATAGAAGTTCTTAATGCACGTAATTAAAATATGTCAACTTCTTTTGTAGAAAAAAAAAAAGATACTGTGGTATCATTGCATATTAATTAAATATATATCCACAGTATTTTTTAGCCTTCACATGTACTTTTAACAATAAAAACTTTATTTTTTTTTTCAATTTCAATAACTTTTGATGTCTTTCTTTATTTCTATTAGCTTTCAAATTTTAACAAGAGTTGTAAATCCCTCACGTCCAACATTTTCTTGAGATTTAAAAGAAGCTATTAAGAGATCTACACCCTTCTCTGCTTCTTTTGTTGTGGTCGAAAGGATGAAATTAGCACACTAATCTCACCAAGCTCTTAAGGAGCAGTGCAAGTTTAGTTTTAGCGTGGGTGCTTGTAGATGTGCTCAGAGTTCTACTCAATGGCCATTGGCATAACAAGGTAGACATTTTGAATATTTCTAGAGTGGGCTAAAGTCCACTCTATGGACTCCATCTCTTATTCTTGCAATAGAAAATCAAATTTTTCTAGAGTGGGCTAAAATCTTTCTACACCCAGTTATGTGAAAGGTCCAATCAACATTCTCTGATATAATTGGCCTGGTATCATTATGAGCCAGCACCCCCCCCCCCCCTCCTTCCATCTTGTCCTGTTTCATTTCACAAGTATCAATAATAAGTATTGTAGTTTTGAAGGCCCCAGATTTTTTTTTACTATATAGGCCAGGTCTCATGGGCCTATTCTGGCCTGTGTGGATATTGTTTTACCAAGATGATAGCTCTGTTCAACCTTCTGTTATTGTGAGGGTAACAAATGTTTCAGTTTTTTATGCTTAGTGTTTTATAATGGAGCATAGCTCACATACCCAAGAATTGATTTTATGGGTCATTCCATGTCAAATCAACACAATTTTGGGAAATTTTCCGAATTGATGTCTCAGATTTTCATGATTTTTGGTATGCAGCAATATATCACAGACTTATGAAAAAATACCAAACTTGAGTTATGTAGCACAATTATTTTTGAAGTTATTAATTTTTAATTTTTTTTGAAAAAAATTCATATTTTGGCACCCTTAGATGCCTATAGGCCAGCAACCAGTGATGGTATAAAGCTGAGAGTGGTCTCATTGTAAAGCTGTTGAATGGGGCTTTAATACGATATGCTACAAAATAGGGGTTATAATTTTAAAAAATTGAAAATTTTAAAATTTAAATTTCTCAAAAAGTGGCAATTTTAAAAATTCCAAAATATTGTCGAATATAGTTTGTAATGTCTTAATATACATACAAAATTCTATCATGGGATCTCAATGGGATCAGGAGATACTGGGCTTCAGAAATACACATGTTGTGAAAAATACCAGAATTAGTATCGTTTCAGAAATTTTGAATATTTCATTGAATGAAACAAGCAACACATTTTAATGAAACAAGCAAAACACGACATGTGTATTTTTGAAGCCCAGTATCTCTTGATCCCATGATAGAATTTTGCTGTATGTATTAAGGCATTACAAACTATATTCAATAATATTTTGGAATTTTTAAAATTGCCCCTTTTTGAGAAATTTCAATTTTTTAAAATTATAACCCCTATTTTGTGGCATATTATATTAAAGCCCCATTCAACAGCTTTACAATGAGACCACTCTCAGCTTTATACCATCACTGGTTGCTGGCCTATAGGCATCTAAAGGTGCCAAAATATGAATTTTTTTCATAAAAATTTAAAAATTAATAACTTCAAAAATAATTGTGCTACATAACTCAAATTTGGTATTTTTTCATAACTCAATAATATATTACTGAATACCAAAAATTATGAAAATCTGAAATATCAAGTCTGAATCAGTGTGTTGATTTGACATGGAATGACCCGTATGTTCCTGTATTAAAATGAAAGTTTTGTCAATGTGGCTATAAAATAAATAAATAAATAAATAAAAGATCTAGAAATTTCAGCAAGGGACCCTAAGTAGTTAAACTCGGTTAGTAGTTGGTGTGAGTCCCTGAAAACCACACATTAAAGAAACCAGTGCAACCTCCTTGAATATATTGTGACATGGTTATGTTTAATCTTTTATCATTTGTAAGCTTACAGAGTTATCACTATGGGAAAAAAATGGGTGCGAATTTCTCACTATAAATGTGGGTTGGGTAAACCCTGAAAACCATGATATTTATGATTTTTAGTTATCTTTATTGAATGTAACTGGGCCTCCAGGCCTAAGTCAGGCCAAGTTACATACAATAAAAATAGCCCAGTTAAGGAACAACCAAGTCCCAAGGACCCTTTTTTTCCTTCCATAGTCTTTAGGAGTTCTTGAGAATCCACTTTCACACTCTGTGTTAAACTTACAATTGTTTTCATTATTTCCTCTAATGTATTTTTTAAAAAGAAACCCAAAATGTTCAGCAAGAGACCCCATATAATTGATTTTATAAGTTCCTAGGAGATACAAGTTGAAGAAGCCAAGTGTGACTCATGGGTAGACATAAAAATAAACGCATTAACATAATGAGTTCAATAAACAATCACATGAGAAATTAAACATTTCTCACGTAAAGAAATATTTAAACTTAAGTTAAAATTAAATTGCTCCATTGTTGTGCTTATATTTTTTACACCTATTAAAATGATACAAGCATAGTGCTTTTTTATATTAATTATTTATTGATAAATAATATTGAAATTCAGGCACACCCCCCAAAAAAGATATATCGGTCAAAGTAAAATGTTAACATTCTGTGTATTATATAAGAAAACAGAATCACATCACATCTAGAACTAGCTCAGGAAAAAAAAAAGTATATTATTTACATAATATACTTAGTGTTTTATGTGACAAACATTCTAAAATAAATTACTTAAAACTGATTAAAATTTTGAATTTCAAAAAATGTATTTCCAACAAATTTTTGGTATCTAATTCTACAATTTTGTTATCTAATAGTTATTGCATATGGAAGGTAGGTAAATAATTTTTCTTCTTGTAGAGTCTGCGAATCTCTCGTAGTAATATTTTTTATTGCAAGAAAAAGAAAAGAAATGCAAGATTCTCACACCCTAATGAAAACACTGACTTACATAAAGAAGGTTCAAATAGAGTATAGTCCACTAATGCAGAGCTTATAATTAAAGCTGTTCCACTTGAAAATCATGTCACTTTTGAACAGCTTTAACAAAAATTTAAATGCGCTAGACTTGGAAAAATTTAGAATGCCTCATTACAAGTTGCACTGTCAACTGACACTGACAGCAAACTGTCAGGAAAAAATGCTAAACATACAAAATTTTGTGATATTTCCAAAAATGGCTAAATCCTCAGCCCATTTTTTAAAGGCAATTTTTGTGTTCCTGAATTTTTTGTGAAAGTTACATGAGACATACAGATTTACTGTTAGGTTCAGTTCATAGTACATAAGGTGAAGAAACATTGTTGATTTTTAAAGCTGTTGTAAAGTCCTGTGATGACAATCGCTCTTCATTTAGAACACAGTTAAGTCTAACATATTAAGTCATTATTACTCACAAGCAAGATGGGTCTAAACAAAGAAGACATTACAATTTTTATGCTTAGTTTTCTTTACAAATTGTGGCTCTGATTGGCAAAAAGTCCGGAGCGATAAATCATGTTTTAAGAATGCTCATGGCAGATAATCATCCCATTATAGACGACTATAATGAAGACAAGTGTATTTTCACCACAAAAGACCACCGTGTACATGCACGTTAAATCCGTGGTTCCAAAAGTCCTCTTGGCGGTCGCTAGCAGTTTCCGAGGGGTGCCAGTATTCAGAAGTCCCCACCTTCTGATGAGGTTCCCAATTGTGGCGGGACAAGCGACTTTTTGCCACGATAAATGCCAGACAGATGAAATTATGGATGGTTTGGAATATGATTGGCAACAGTTTGCCAGCACATTTGACAAAAAATAGTTTGGTGGGAATGAACGCCAAGATAATACGTAAGTACCGAAAATCTCTTACAGAATTCTTCATTATTTTCCTATAGCCTTATATCATTTTTATAGGCAAGGCCTGCCTGAAAGAAAAAAACTAACAGGTGATTATCTGGTGTCCTGCATTGGATAACAATCTAGTACAGAAAAACTTACATAAGACACCATAATGCTAATAAAGGCCTCATTCTTTTTATTTGCACAGGACCTCGCATGCTTCAAGAGGCAAGCACAACTTTCGTCACACATATTAATATAATCAGAACAAATCGCCAGAAATAATAATGTAAGGAAACCCCAAAAATATTAATTCTGATAGTTAAACGAGATAATTTATTTGACTTACTTTGTACTGTTCTGCACTTCCATCAGTTGACAGAAGAGCTGTAAAATTTAACGGTATGGCATATTTAGTTCGAGGGCTTAGGCGATCTGATGAGTTTGATTTTAGAATGGTTGAGTAGTAACAGCTGTGTACATAAATATTTGTTCCCCAGCATACCTGAAAAGGAATGTATTGACAAAGTTAAAAAAATAAATTATACGCTTTTGGAAAGAATTTAATGTTTTGCAAAAGTTTATTGTAATAGAAGTGCTATCTGTTAAGGAATTATAAGTAGGAAAACTCGTTTAAGAGAATATATTTTATTTCCTTTCGAAATTATGTAAGCCGGAAAAAAACCTACGCATTCCGAAGAAAGCAATAGAATAAAAATACACATACTTTACAGTGCTTACTCAATAGAGATGAAGCTTGATTTTTTTGAGAAACACTTATACTTTTTAAGGTGCGCCCTATTAAAAAATTTGATTGTTTTAAAATTTTACTATAGATCATGATTAATTATTTACTATAAGTCAAACATTTACATGTGTTGTTGTTGTGGTGGTACATTTGTTAATAACTTCTATTTATTCCGAAGACGAAAATACGTAGGTAAAATGTGAAACTATAAACCCGCAGTAAATAAATAGTTTCGGAAACTTTCTTCAGAAAATTATATCAAACTAACCAAGGTCGATAGGCAAAGAGACATTGCCAATTTAAGTTTACTAAATTCTTGTTACTTCACCAACTGATTCAGCGGTCTTCTTCTGGGGATAAGCTCAGTGTCAGTGGCTTTTTTTACATAAAAAAATCAGGCAATAATTTTTTTTCGTTGCAAGAACGAAGAAAAGTGGTTAGGTGGCAAAGAAATTAAATATTTAAATAAATTTTTAAAAATGCATTCGATTAAAATATTTTAAAACGAAATCGAATGCTGAGACTACAAAACAAAAATATTGCCGTATTTTTTAAAATTTATTAGTATTCTTTGTTGATTTAAAAGTCTATGAAACGTGTTTAAAAGTTCAAAAAATAATGAAATATATTAAAAAACAAAAATTTTAAGAATTTCGTTATATTTTTATTCGCATATGTCTGAGAACATATGAAAATGGGAAATTTCGTATCAGGTTTATTCAATATTCCTTACCAGGGATACAGAGGTTAATCTTTTATTTCTATCTTAAAGCAGTCACTGTAGATTTCTTGGACATATTTAAATTATAGTAAATTCTGTCCAAAATTTCACGCTGAATTCCTCAGGATAATACTAAGTATTAAATTATAAAAAAAATTAAATTGGTATTTAGTGACTGAAAGTATGAACTTCTCGAGTGCTTCATTATAATTGTTTATTTCTTGGTCCTTCAACACATGCTAGTTTATTCATAAGCGAAATTCTGTACAAAATTAACATATTTCCTCACCTTGTGTACGTTCTTTCTGTGTAAGATGTGTTATGAATGATATTTTTGCCTTGATTGTTCTGGCGCCACTCATTGGGGGTATTATAAGGGGGAGTGTGGGGGTCTGGGGCCCTTCCGAAAGTGTAAAACAATTACAAAAAACCAGTTATAAAGTATTTATATTAACTAGTAACAATAAGATTTAAAATCCAGATCACCACCTTCCCCCTGAAATGAAATCCTATATTCGCTACAGGCCACACTATGGCTGAGTGAATAAGACACTGAACATAGAAATTTTTAAAGTGGGATGATCCATGCAGTAGGCCAGAAATGGGAATTTGTTTTTTTTCTCTAGATGAAACGTGGATATACGATAGAACCCCACTTTAAGAGTCTACCACCCTAGGAATATACCTTTAGTATAGGTGGCTGGCACACAAAAAAGTGGAGGCCTGAAAGAGATGCAAGTGTGTAAATGGGTAAAGTTTTTTTTTTTGTAAAATTGGACTACATTATTGGATTTTAACGTCATTTTTTGTTTAAAAGACCTTCGGAACCAAACTCTTACTAGCTTGCACTCCTTTTCTTCTTTTAGTTTGTGTGTTGGGTTCCCTACATTATTTTTGAATGGATCGTTGAAAATTCAATGGACTTTTGGACTCTGAAAAGTAGACGGGAAGGCCCCTTTGCTTAGAGGGGAGGGAGCAGCTCTCCAGAACATTTGACGCAAAAATCGTTTGGCGGAAATGACCGCCGGGATAATACGTAAGTACCTAAAAGTAAAAAAATAGTAAGTGTGGCGTTTACAATATTTAAATTTTTTTTTTAGCCAATCTTCAATGAAAAATCGTAAAATTTGTTTAGTGATAATTTTCTCAAAAGATGACGCCACTACCGATCACGTACTTTTTGCGTGCACAGAGCACAACGTAGTGAATGAGAATGCGAACCTATCCCCGTAGAAAAGCGGTTTGATCCAGTTTTACAGAAAGTGAGACGTCAGAGCGCCATGAGAAGGGTCCATGTCCTGCCTTCTGGATTGAATGGCTTCATCAATTCAACCAATGTCTCCCAATTAAGTAAAAAGAAAAAAAATAGAAGTAAATCTTTTATATCTACATTTTAGATCTATAATTAAATTTTAATGAAGGTTTGAATATATATTTTAAAGGGTTAAAGTTCCATAAAATACCACAAAAGTGCACCACAAACGCCACCCATTTTCACATGAACCTCTATTCTTGAAATACCGAATTTCAGCCAAAACTAGTCTATGTTGCACCCGGTGTGAGTTAACCCTTCCCCTCCCCAAAAAAAGTTAATCTAAATTTTTTGGTTGATTCCTACTTTAGGACCCCCACTCTCGCCAACGCGACGATAAATATTGATATACAGTTGCCATTACGATTTTTTGTATTTATATTGCAGCCATACGGCAAAGGGTTTATTCGTAAATTTCTCTCAGTAATCAGCCGGTATTCCAGTTAATTTTGCACATGATCAGTCATGAGTTTTGATCTTTGATAAGGCTGTTGCCTACGAAATGCTCATAATATGTAGTATTACGTAGGGAACGATAAGGTTTAGTATCCTTTTACGCATTTTCGATCTTTGTTTAGAAAATTTCTATTGGCACGTATTAATAGGAGCAGACGATTTCAACTCATTTATATTAGCATCGTCAAGCACAAATAAATCTGATACGGGAAATTTGGTTGCTAGGGTAACTTTAAATATTAAAGTATACATATGTATTTTTATTTATGCATTAATGATGTAATTTAATATCACGGACACAAAAATTTCTGGCATCTGAAAATTGGTTGCTAGGACAATTTTAAATGTTAATATTTTAAGTTATAAGAATTGAGTTCTTTTCGAATTTACTAGTTGATAACTATCAATAAACAGCGGATTTGGTGAATTTATCTATTCTGTTTCTTAATTTGGTGACGTGTTTTAAATTTGCCTTGCAAATTTTTAAAACTCATTGCAGAATTAGTTCTTTTGTTAATTATTTTAACATTCTGATTCCATTTCCTAAAATTGTTGCGATTCAACCTACTTCATAGGTTAAAATAAAGTAAAAATTCACGAATCCGCTTTTAATAAAGGAAATACATATGAATTTAAAGAATCTGCTCATAAATTCTTGTCAAATGAAGTAATTTGGAACATGTAAGTACATCATTACATTTATTTTACCTGTCAACTAATTAATTTTTAATAGTTGTCAAATTCCGTATTTGGTGTGTTTAATGCTGAATTGTTCACATTAATTTCATCCAGTTTCTCTGGTAAACGTTGAAACTTGTGCGCATGCGCGATCATGGAATCTTGACAGGAAGGTTCGCCAAAACGCGGCGATTTTTTACGTTGGCGAGAGTGGGGGTCCTAAAGTAGGAATCAACCAATTTTTTTTTTTTTTTTTTTTTTTGGCCATGTGGCTTTTCACTCTGTGCAGGAAAACTCTACCGAATAAACACTGCCAACTAATTGGCATGCTCAAGAAATGCTGAGTGCTTTTAAAATAAATCCCAATGTTATAAATATCAAAAATAATAAATAAATAGTAACATCAAGAGTTATTACACAATATTCAGTTTAAAACAAACAATTTGCTGAAGAAAGCTCATTGCGTAACCAACAGCTGGCCATCCGGGGGAAAACAATGTTTACTTTTAACTGGAGCCTCTTCTCCTCACACATGCATCGATCGCTCTTTTCGCTTTTATGGCGCATGATTGTCTGTCCGAACTTTTTGAGAATGGAAGAAGATTTTTAGAAGTTATTTTTTTATTTCTATAAATTCGCCTTTATGAATATAAACATTGATATCTTTGATTATTTGAAAATAGAAATCGTAAGCTTTGTAAAATAGCAGTAAATACTTTAAAACATTCTATGGGAAGGGAAAAAGAAGGAGATTTTTTTACAGTTTATCCACTTTCTCCTGAAATATATTCAATCAACTTAATAGCTTTTTTAATAAATTAGGTCTAAATAATGCAACGTATTTTTTTATTTATTTTCTGTTAATGAAGAAATTATTTTAGAAAATATTGAATTTTAATCTGGCATTCACTTCTTCCTACAAGAGGTGTTGCTGGAGTTGTTGCAACCGTTTCCAATCTCTATCATATTGAGAATGCAGTTCCAGTATGGTGCTCCTGAACACTTCAGCTTGAATGTGCGGAACACTTTACATGCAACATTCCCATGGCCATGGATTGGTCGAGGTGGTCCCATAGCTTGGCCACCAAGATCCCTGGATCTCTCGTGTTTGGACTTTTTCCAGTGGGGCTATATGGAAGTCCTAATCTATGAAACCGATATGGATCTAGTCCCTAGTATCGCCGTCGTTGCTAGCAATATTTGAGAAATGCCTGGTATCTTTGCAGTTGTGCATCAATCTCTATCTGTAGGTGTAAAGCCTGCACTACAGCTGGCGGACGCTCTTTCGAACAATTTCTTTCAGCATGTATATAAATTCCATTACTGCTAATGCATTGTTTTTTGAAGTATCTCCTCTTGTGTTAATTCTTTAAATGTGCCAGTGGAAAACTACCATTTAACTTCTCACCACTTGTGTTCTGTCAAACCTTTCACATCATCTACAGTGTCATCTAGCGACTTGCCATTTGCATTCCACCAGTGGCGGCTCGTGGGATACAGCAAGTACAGCCGGGCTGCACTTGAAATTATCAGCACATACTTTAAAATAATTTATTCTACTAACTTTCTTAAATTCAGATTAGAATTATGGAATTCCTATGGTAAATTAAAAAAAAATCTCAAAAAAAAAAAAACAACAACAAACAAACAAAAAACAAACGTATTGTAGTAACGGCCAGATCGCTCATTCAGAAAAAAACCCCTTTAATCTTCCCGCAATTCAACTGCGAAAGTCGTTGGTACAGCCGAGGCCCTCCGAGAGAGGAGAAAGATTCTTTCTCTTCTCTTGTAGGCCTCGGTACAGCCCTCAGCGCTGATTAAGGAATTGGCAGCACCGTTGCCATGGTAACGAGTACGTAAGCAGTTTCTCCGGCTTAGGATAGCATAGGGTGTTTTAGCTAAGACACAGCCAAAGAAAGGTTTTCTATCTTTTGCAGCAGTTGTGAATTGGACGAACTGATTGGCTCGAACGAGAAGTGAGGGAGAGAATAAAGACACAGAATATATGTTCTAGCCCAGCGTTTCTCAACCTGAGGGGGCGCGCCCCCCTGCAGAACGTTTGCAGGGGGTCAGGGGCGTAGCCAAGGAGGGGTTAGGGGGGTCATAACCCCCTTGAGAAATTTTTTGCCATGCAAAATGTATATTCTTCACTACATTATCACACATATGTACACATATATATGAGTTGCAGTAGTCGTAACCCCCCCCCCCCCCCCCCCCCATGAAAAATTTCTGGCTACGCCCCTGAGAGGGCGGGCGAGAAAAACTATAGAGCAAGTAGTGATGCATGTTTTTAGAAAATCATCTTATTTATTCTTATTTTTACTCAAAAATGTATCCATTTTCGCTTTAAGTGTTCATTTTTAAAGATTAAAAAACTCAATGTATGCTGAAAAATGTGAGGGGTGGGGAGCGCCACTGTAAGTTAGCCTTTGTTGGAGGGGGGGGGGGGCACGAAGTTAAAAGATTGATAACCTCTGTTCTAGCCCATTCTAATGGAAACAATAGTTTTTTTTTTTTTTTTTTCTGAGAAGGTTGAAATTTTTTAGCCTTATTTGTTACTGTGTCCATGTGTTATTTGAATCTATGATTTAACCGTTTTGAAACATGGAGCCCCATTATTATCCAGTTTGCATCTTGCTTGAAACTCTGTTTAACACATGGAAAGAAGATAAACGACAACCACTAAAAGAAAATAGACCGACACCAAAATTGTCCATTCATAAGAAAAAAGCAGGTTCGTCTCAGCATGGTCGTAGCTTCCATTTCTCATGATATGCACTATTCTCGTGGCTATGGGGCAGTTTTTATTTACAAAAAAATGTTTTGTTGGCCATGTTTAATTGTTGAGATAAAAAGACCGTTTGGAATGGTACTGGATAGGATGGATTAACCACCATCACACGAGCACGTAAAACACATGAAAGCTCAATCGAACATTTAAAAAATTCTTTAAAATTTAAGGAGTTGATAAGAAGTGGGACCTAAATTGCTGATGCATTAAAGAAAAACTCTCGACTTTATATTGCTGAATTTATCAAGAAGGTAAGCCTGAATAGACACTTCATGGAATTACCCATCAAAGCAGTATTGTTTTTAAGTAAGCAAGAACTGGCATTATGAGGACATGGCGAGCGAGAAAATTCTTTAAACATGGGGAATTTTAAAGAGCTTTTAAAATTAATGATATCTGAATTTTTATGAGGACATCACTGACTGATTCGCAATGTTTAAAAGAAAAGAGGATTGATTTGACTTATAAAAAATAAGTAAGTTTTCTTTTTTTTTTTCTTACTTCTTTTCTTCTCAAGTTATCATTACAAAAGAAAATTCTCAGGAAACTTCGAATCAGACACGGATTAATGCAATTTTGAGGATAGGAGCGGCTGGTTGAAATTTATGTCCATTTTATGGAAGTAAAATAGTATCTCTTACATTTTTATGTAATTTCTTTTTTTTTTTTTTATAATCATAGGTGAGGGCTTAATCCGCCAGCTTTCGAATTCAGTAACAAAGATTTTCCATTCGTGTGTGTGTGTGGAGGGGGGTCATATGTTTCCGGCTGCACTAACATTTTTGACCACGGGCCGCCACTGCATTTCACCTCTATTTTCTGTGAAGAAATTTGCTTGTGTAGATGCGTTCTATCACCTTATAAAGTTTTGGCCACTTTTTCACCCTCACCCTGTATAAGCCTAAATTGGTCCTAAAATTTTGATATAATCAAATTACCATAAAGAATCTTAAATTTTTGCAAGTAAAAAAGTAGCAACTTTTCTGCCAGTTTTCTTCAAAATGTTTCCTTAAAGCAGCATTTCTCAACCTGTGGGGCAGGCCCTCCAAGGGGGGAGCAGAGTGTTTGCTGGGTGGGCGCGAGAAAAACCAAAGAGCAAGTAGTGATGCATGTTTTTAAAAAATCATCTTATTTATTCTCATTTTTACTCAAAAATATATCCATTTTTGCTTAAAATGTTCATTCAAACTTTACTGATAACATTATTTAGTAGAAAATTCGACTAAATGTTCATTGTTAAAGATTAAAATACTGAATGTATGCTGAAAAATGTGAGGAGGGGGATGCGCCAGCATAAGTTAGCCTTTGTTGGGAGGGGCGCAATGTTAAAAGGTTGAGAACTGCTGCCTTAACCCTTTGAGGCACAACCCTTTCCCAATGCTGAAAAAAGGGCAGCCGTTGCCATCACTCGACTTAACTACCAGCAAGATGGCGGACGATCGAAACGTTCATCGCGTGCCACAGATCTAGAGACCCTATTCTGACACAGACTGCCTGTGCTCGTGCACAGCCAGCTGCATCAAAAAAGGGTCTCTCAATGAACGTTTCGATCGTCCGCCATCTTGCTGGTAGTTAAGTCGAGTGATGGCAACGGCTGCCCTTTTTTCAGCATTGGGCAATTTATCCAGCTGCTCTTGCATCCTTCCATTTTTCGGCAGATGTCAGTGCTGTTAAAAATAATCGTGACAATTTTTTTATGGGAAATGACGTGCTAAAAAGTGAAGGATTCTGGTGGAGCTATGTCACCCGCAACTATTTTTATAGAAATCAAATCTATTTTTCGTGACTGGCAACAGTCAAAACGTCAGAGTTTGGTGTTCCCATAGCGGGAACACTGTGCGTTAAAGGGTTAAAATATTTTATATTTGTACCATTTCCTTCCCCTCTTTCCATCTACTAAACTGTATTATGAAATTTGTAGTACAGGTCTGTTTGTACATGTGTTCTGCTTTTATATATTTTTCTGTAATAATTCTTCTTTCAGGTACCTGTCGCTGGGTAAAATGGTATTATTCATTTCTCTTCCTAATTTTTCGTAAGAGAAACAAGAGACTATTTCAATATGACTTGGCTGCTGATTGCCAGCCATTTAAAACAGGGTTCTTTGTCCCGCCAGAGGAATGGGATTTAGAATGCCTCTCTGACAAACAGGTTTGTTTTCATTTGTTTATTTTTAATATCAACTTGAGGAAGAATAGGTGGAGAAAATTTCATATTTTCTGAGGAAAGTTGAAGCTACGATAGCAGTATTGCAGGGAAAGAAAATTAAGTTTCAGCTGTTTTACAGTAAATCTTGCATTTTATTATTGTAGAAAGTAGAATGAGTGATGAAGGAAATAATGAAATAGCTTTTACAGCATTATTTCTGCAAGTCACATGACTTGCATGCTTAGAGTTACAATCGCTCTACCTATTCCTTGTCTATGGATTTATTATGCAAAAATTATTTTAAGGCATTGTCAAGAGCTCAAAAAGTAGAAGATTTTTAGCTTTGAAGCAGAAATAAATATTTTGAGAGATTGTAAAGATTTATATCATTGTTATTTAATTTAGTAATTTATTCAACATCTTTTCACATACATTTTTACTTCCTTGTACGTAGTATAAGGAAGTAATGTGATCCCGAAAAATTTTGGGGGCCAAATTTCGACAAAAAAACCGATTTTGACTACCTCTAAATTTAATTAAAAAATTTTTTTCGATGCATCTCATCGTAGGCTAGCATGCACGATCATATTAACGCGTCTGCAACTCATTTTGACCAGCGGCGAGTCTACTGTGGCCAGTTTTTCCATGCCGTCTGTACGTACGTACGTACGTATGTACGTACGTATGTACGTACGTACGTACGTACGTACGTACGTATGTATGTAACTCGCATATCTCAAAAACTATTGGTCGTAGAATGTTGAGATTTGATATTTAGGATTGTTCTATGATCTAGTTGTGCACCTCCCCTTTTGGTGGCAATCGAATGGATAGTTTATGTACAGGACCGCCCAAAAGATTCGAAATACATTACGCTCTATGGGCCGAAATTCATTAAACTCGCCTAACTCAAAAGCTATTAGGCGTAGAATGTCGAAACTTCATATTTTGGATAGTTGTAACATCTAGTAGTGCACCTCCCCTTTTGGTTCAATTCGACTGGATAATTTATCTACAGGACTGCCCAAAACATTCGAAATACATTACGCTCAATGGGCCGAAATTCATTAAACTCGCATATCTCAAAAACTGTTAGGCGTACAATGTTGAAACTTTATATTTAGGATTGTTGTAACATCTAGTTGTGCACCTCCCCTTTCGGTTCCATTCGACTGAATAGTTTATCTACAGGACCGCCCAAAAGATTCGAAATACATTACGCTCTAAGGGCCGAAATTCATCAAAGCGTTTTTTAGAGGTATTGGGCTATTTCAAACGACTCAGAAGTGATATATGCTGTAAAGAGTTAGAAAATGAATTTCTCCATTAAAAAAAGTGTCTTTATCATTTATAGTTCTGCTACAGGAACACTCAAAAGATTTCCAATACATTACGGTCAATGGCAATTTTAGGGGCATTAATCCATTTCAAGCACAATACCGTCCTACCACATAAGCTAGGTAATGGTCCTATCACGGTCACGTGCCTCCCTCAAGAACTATGCCAAAAGTCGCCAAGCTTGGCGACTTTTGGTGTACGTGTGTGCATATTTAACTCTCAAATCTCAAAAACTATTATGAAATTTCATATATAAGAATGTTGTAACATCTAGTTGTGCATCTCGATTTTTGGTTCCAATCTACTGGAGAGTTTATTTACAGGACCACCGGAAAGAATTTCAGTACTTTAATGTCTATGGACATCTTCAATATAATACTACTGTAGATGGTCATTGTTTGGTACATGCCCAAAATCTCGCCGTCTGTCCTCGACCTTGGCGAGTTTTGGCGAAATATCGCCAAATTTGGCGATAGTCAGTCATTTGGTCCATGCCCAAAGTATCGCCATTTGTCATCGTTCTAGGCGAGTTTTGGCGAAATATCGCCAAATTTGGCGATAATCTGTCATTGTTTGGTTCATGCTTAAAATCTCTCCAAATGTCGTCGACATTGACGAGTTTCGCCGAAATATCGCCAAATTTGGCGCCAAAAATTATTTCGTATTTTGTATAACTCTAAAACTAACCCGTAGATTTTTTAACTTTTGTATTTAGAACTATTGTAATATCTAACTGTTTTCAATATCTTTTTTGACAGCAATCGACTGAGAATTTGTCATCGTTCTTGGCGAGTTTTGGCGAAATATCGCCAAATTTGGCGATAATCTGTCATTGTTTGGTTCATGCTTAAAATCTCGCCAAATGTCGTCGACATTGACGAGTTTCGCCGAAATATCGCCAAATTTGGCGCCAAAAATTATTTCGTATTTTGTATAACTCTAAAACTAACCCGTAGATTTTTTAACTTTTGTATTTAGAACTATTGTAATATCTAACTGTTTTCAATATCTTTTTTGACAGTAATCGACTGAGAATTTATTTACAGGGTGAGCCAAATGACTTCTGATACATTGAGGTGTATGGATGCATTCAATTCATTGAAAGTCTGTGGTCAATGACTACTTTGGCTATCCCCAAAATCTCGCAGACTATCTCAAGTTTGTCGGCTTTTGGTGAAATATCGCCAAATAAAGTGTCAGAAGGAAATCTTTCAAACTGAACTCAGATTGGCGATATCGAAATATTTGGCTGGAAATCGCTAAACCTTACTATTATTGATATTTTATCTCTTTGAAACAAATAAATTTAGAGGAAGTGCGTCGAAAATATTTTTGATCTAATGGACGTGCAAGGAAGTCATGTGTTGGACACATCAGATTTTTTATGTAATAGAGCTAAGATAATTTGAATGAGTGGGCAGGGCTGCATTCAAGACCATGCCACACATTAGCCAGATTCAAATATACCACTCTCACAAGGCTCCTTTTACTCACGTCTCCATGCTCTGTGTATACTATTACAGTTAAATCTGTTTATCTCAAAAACCTCTATATCTCAAAATTTCTGAAATTCTCTACTTGTACAATCTAAACTCAATGTATTTTTCCATGTTTATTGTGAAAAAATTTCCTTCAAAACCTTTGCATTTCGAATTTTGGGTACTGTAAGCTACAAAAGTTGATGCCCAAAGACTTTTCTATAACTACAGAAGTTGCATATTGGTGCACTTAAACAGACCACAAAAGAAGATTATAGATCATAGATGCCTTAACAACTTTTCTTAAATATTAGGACAATGTTGGCCATATAATGTATTTGTAGCTCTTGTTAACCTTAGAAGGTTAATAGGAAACAAAGAAATTTGGACATCAAAAGTCATTACAAAACTATTTTTATTAAAGGTACGTATGGATGTTAAAAAATATATGAATACATGTATAATTAATCTATGATCATACCACAATATTTTTCTACACCATAAGAGAGAGCATTTAAAATATTTTTTAAATCGACTGCATTACAAACCTCTATAACTCTGTGAGGTAGATTTTTGAATACATATAATTAATGTTGTATTGTGGGTACAGCATCAATAGGCATTTGCCCTGGCAAATGACTTATGGTACTAAAAGTTATTAATTAGAACATTTGTGTAACTGAATTAAGTTTGCACAAATTAAAATGCTTGAAAAATTCAGGATAAAGCAGAAACTAACTTAAGTATAAAAATGATTAGAATTTTAAAATTTTTAGTAGAATATTTAATATTCTAAATCTGTTCATTGAGTTTCTTTCTTCTTTTTCATTTACTAGTTTTAATTCGAAAAATTCCTTGTGTTTTATTTTACTCCATAGGAAAATGATGAAGTGTTTTTCTTTGGTGTGAATTCTTCTGGGGAATGCTTAGCATTACAGATTTCCAGAGAATGTGCATGTGATTCATCTTGCTCATTGTTTCTAAAAAGCAATGAATGTACTTATACTTTGCCTGTGAAATTTGATTATTTGATAACCACTGATAGAAAAATATTTGGGAGTAATAGATTCTATACGAAGTGCTTAGCTCCATTTAGAAAATGGAAGATATTTTTTAATGGAATGCTTAGGTATTTATGTGTAACTAATAATGAATGTTAGTTTCATAAGTGCTAAATAATTTTACGCCTGTTTGAGCTTTAGGTAATATTTACATAATAGGTTATCTTGCTATTTTTGAAATTTTCTTTTACCTTTACCCATCTTTTTATTTTATTTTCACATCTGTTTGTTCTACACCACTTTCAGTTGCAGAATGATTCAAAAGATTTTCATAGAGGTGTATAGGTTTCTAAGAATTGATTTATTCATTATAAAAATCTGAGAATCTACCTGCAAAAATTTTGTCCAAGTTTAGTCACATACATAGCATGATAAGTGATATCAATCAAACATGATAGTCAGTCAAAATTATTCAGTTGTTTTTGTTGTTGATACATGTACAGCTCTAATTTTCTTTGAAAATTATTTACTTTCCAAGGGTTTTCAATAGCAAAATTTTAATTTTGTCTTTAAATTGCTTGCAACCCGTTTTTATACCATTCATTTTCTTTGAACATAGAATTAAAAAAAATGCTAAAGAATTAAAAAAAAAATTATTTTATGATATTGACTGTACAATCGTCCTGAAATTAAAAACTGTACTACATCTAAAAGTAACCCCAGACAGCACAGCAAACTTGCATCAAACTTGCAGCAAGCTTGATTTATCAAGTCAATAAACTTGAATTAAGCTTGAAAATTTCAAGCGTGTAAGCTTAATGCAAGTTTGAATCAAGTGTTCTAGTTTACACTTGCCTAGCTTGCATTAAGCTTGACATTTCAAGTTGAATCAAGCTTGACATAGCAAGCTTAATTTCAAGCTTAAAAAATTTTCCTAAAAAAAATTATCCTAAATACACGGGGTGCTGGTCAGCAAACTCACCCCACATATTTTATTTTGCCACGCATTTTCTCCTCTATGCTGAAATTCAATTTAATTTAATCTGTTTCCATCAAGCATCCGCAGATAGAATAGAACCTGGGACCTTTGGGTTGGGAGGCCAGCGTCCTAACCGTTCTGCCAATCTGAGTCAGGCTGATATGACTAAAGTTTGAAGTGACTGTTAGGGTTATCATGCTGTTTTCTGGCCAGATCGATAAGTGGCCGATGTGTTATCTGTTTCTTTTATTTTTCCATGGGATGCATCAAAATTAAAATAATGTTATGTGTGATTTAGGGACTCTACTAATAGGAAAATAAACATAATATAAACTTAACAGCAGCACACGTTTTAAAACTTTCAATATCGCGACACTCATGTTGGGCAATACTGGCCAAAATCGAGACAAACGACTGATTTTGAAATCAATTTCGTAGTATAATTGTATTTTATTTTGAAGAATTTCCATATTTGGAAATATAGAATCTTTTTTTGTTTTTAATTCTATGGTCAAGTGCATTTATGACTGATGATAAATTATTTTGTAGCAGCTGGATTGCGCCTCATTCTACCACCCATAAAGTAAAGTATATTAACTAACTAAATTGTGTTATTTATATTAAAATTTATTTTTAGGGCTAATTAATTAGTTAATGGAATTACGAATGTTAATTAGATGTAAATAAAACTAAAACTCCCCTCATGTTACACTTCAGAGGGCTTATCCCATTCATTCCTTCCCCTTGCGTGTTCTAATGTCCAGATTTTGTGCGATAATAAAATAAAACACAACTTTTACAAACTTTTCTTTATTTAATATGACCAATTTGAGAAAACGCTAGACTTTTCAATGTCCATTCTCCTTCTCGCCTATAGCGAGAGATGGCACCATCAGCGCAATAGCAATAATCAAGCTGTATTCAAGTTTGACAGTTCAAAATGACTTCTGAAAGCTTAAAATGGATTGAACTGTCAAGCTTGTATTAATGCATCAAATTCAAAGAAATGTCAAGCTTGATTTAAGCTTATGTGCTGTCTGGGACTATAATAATCGTGATTATATAACCTTTATATATATATTTTTTTTCGTGATTTTTGGTAAGGCAGTTAAAAAAAAATTCTGTAAATTGTTACAGCCTTAAAAAATTACTTATTTTTGAAAGTTGAATAGAACTGTTTCATTTTTTTTTTATAATGCATAACATGTCATATTGTATTTTTGTTATTTGTCAGTAAAATCACTGTGCATAATTTAATGCATTGAACAATTATAATAATTGCACTGAAAGAAAATATGGTAAATCTTTAGAATAAACTACAGGAATATGTAGAATTTATTTATAATATTTAGTTTCATGTAATTTCTGTAAATATTATTCTTGTAGTTATTGTTATACAATGTGCACCGGTTATAACGTACCTAAAAGCTAGGTCCCGATTGAAGTCCTATATTTATAATGTTATTTAACTTCGGTTAAAACGTACTTAACAAAAGTACGTACTTCGGCTATAACGTACTTTTTATACCACAGCCAAAAATAAAATTTTGCTTTTCTTAAGCATTTTATTTCCTTTTTCTCGGAAATTTCAGTACTTTCAAAAACACTCGTTGTCAGTTTTCAGATTCTCTAGCGAGATGAATTGTGTATGAATGAAGGGAGCGATCTTTTATCTTTTTCGCCTGCTAGGTAGGGCTAAGAACAAGACCATGTTTTTTATTTGTCATTCATCAATGTAAATGCCTCCTGAAAAGCCCTATCTATAATGATTCTGATGATAGTGAAGAAGAAACAGAGGAGCCTATACCAAGCATACCCGACGCATTAAATGCTGCAAAAACATTATCACGATTTTTTGAATGCCGCAGTGATGATGCAGAGACTCTACAAAAGTCTATTATGGATATCCAAAACGGTATTTTTAAAGTAGCATCTGCTCATTTAAAACAAAAGAAAATTACAGATTATTTATCTCAATAAAAATTGTAATAAAGAATTTTCTCTGTTTTTATTTAATTTAAATTTAAAAAATCAGACCTTTTTAAAACACATATTACAGTGAAATTATGAGCCCACTTCCTTTTTTTGTGTAATATTGAATCATACCGGCGTTATTGCTTATAACGTACTTCGGATATAACGTACTACTTTTTTAAGTCCCGTGAGAGTACGTTATAACCGGTGTCTACTGTATTTATAACTAAGCAAAATACTTTAGAAATCTGTGTGTATAAATCTCTGTGATATGTGCACATTTGTTGCTGAGGAAATTTTTTTCTTTCTTGACAGAGAAACTAAAGACAAAGAGATGACAGAGAAAGATCATGAAAACCATGACCGTTTTATCCATGCCAGATTATCACTTATGTAAGATTTGTTTTAAATGAGCTTTTTCTTGTTATAGTAACACAATTAACTGTAGGGACTAATTGTGAAGGACAAAACCGGGAAATATTGTAGGAAAACAACTGTAGCAGCCATGGTCAGTAATAGAAATCTAATTAGATGCCCCTTAGAGAAAGTTATTTTATTTTTATTTTAGTAACATTATTTGACGGTAGTGTAACATTTCTATGTCAGATTATTTATTTTTTAATGTAATTATTGCTGAACATGCATTTATATTTCATAAACTGTATTAAATCAAATCCTAAAGTGATCCTTAAAAAGTATTCCTTAACTGATCTTGATAAGAGAATATCCAGGTTTTGAGAATTTTCATTTGTAACTTGCCATTAGTTCCAATGAGTTTTTTATTTAAGGGAGAAAAAAGATAATTGTATGATAATTTCTCAGTGTGCAGCTCAGAATTAATGTTTGATCCAGTTGCATACTTCCAAGTTCGTTCTCTGAAATATGTTGTTGTTGTGGGATTATGACCAGTTATCTACATGTGGGATCTAGGTAGAAGAAGGCTACCCTCCATGGGGGTCTTTCTTGAAAGTCCTAACCCATATTTACTCTAAGTCTCTAAAATATCAATGTAGAAAATAGATTATTCATACTGTTTTACTATTGTTGACTTTGCAGTTGGGTCGCATCATCTGGAGTCTTTGATTTTGTATCTGATTATTCATGCTTCAATATGGCTGATATATTATCTGATATTAAGTGGAACTCTTTGAGGCCTCCCATCCAAAGGTTTAATTTTTATTATTTGTTTTTCAATAAATATCAATACATCTAATAATCTGCTTAGCACTTTAATAGGAACAGCTTTAGTTTATAATTTTCTCTCTCTTGTACTGATAGGGCTTAGATGTAAAGCTAGCTTGATGTGTGTGTGTGTATATATAAATACATATATTCATACATGCAGGGTGTCCCAAAAAGGTGGCAGCAAAGTTTAATTCTTTATCTATTAGAGATAAGTGGGCAATGTAAATTGGAAAAATGTTCAAAGTATGGTCGAGACTCTGTTAAGAAAATTTCCTCTTATTAATTTTTAAAAAGTTACACTTTTTAAATTTGTATACACAATTACCCATACAAAAAAATTTTGAATTAGTAAAATGTGCCTCATACTCTAATGAGATGATGTACAAAATTTCAACCTTTCATTTTAAAACATCTTAGACATATCTTTAAACAAAGATGATTAGGGGCTATACATGAACTATAAATGCTTATTGCTAGAGTTGGGAAAAAAAAAAAAAAAAACTTTCAAACAACCTCTGAAATGTCATTATCTGATGTGATTTTTTTCTCTTGCCATTGAAAGCTATTGAAAAGTGGTTTAAGTCTGCATACTTTTAATCTTCATACCCCTGACACTTTCCAAAATATAATTCTGAAATTTTGTACATCATCTCATTAGTGTAGGGAGCACATTTTACCAATTGGGAAGTTTTTGTACGGGTGTCATATAGAAATTTAAAAAAGTATAACTTTTTAAAAATTAATGAGAGTTATTTCTGACCTTATTTTGAACATTTTTTAAATTTAACAGTGCCCACTTACCTCTATTAGATAATGAATTAAAGCCCATTCCCATCTTTTTGGGATATATATATATATATATATATATATATTACTTATATTTATTATTTATACAGTGGACTCCGCTTAATGTGATCAGTTTGGGACACCGTGATTCTGATAACAATAACGATTGATAACAATAAACGATATGCAAAATTAGATAAATTTACCCCCCCCCCCACTCTAATTTACACGTACTAAATTTCAAAATAAAATGGAAAAACTCACCTTATATTTATGTACTGTATATTATCCTTTAAAACACAAGAATTGTATAGATAATTAAAAAAATTATCAATGGTTGTTTGTCTACAATTTTTTCTTAGAAGGTTATTAATAAATTGTTCGTATTCATAATGTTTTTTAAAGTCATCGGAGCGGTGTTGAACTCCACGTTTCAACACTTTTAATGCATGTCTCATTTCAGCACTTGTAGGAGGTGGCTCAATATCAACAGATTCTTCATCGGACTCATCGTTCCATCATTCGTCTGTTTTCCTATGGCAATCTGACAGACTTCAGATTCTGTTAATGTGGAAGCTACTGGGATGCTTTGATCTACTTCCACCCATGCCTCGAACTCTTCAGGGGTCATATCCGAAGGAATTTCAATCTTTTCTTCAGATTTCTGGTCATTTTTTTCGCAAGATCCTGCGTAGGCGAAGCAGTTTCTGATCGTTTGAGCAGAAACTCGATTCCAGGAAGCTGTTAACAGGTGCACCGCATCAAGAACGTTAGTTTTCTTGGCCAAATCATTAGCTTTAAGATTTTGTGTGCACTCTATTTCATTCAGTAATCGTGCCCGCATTTCGTGGCGATAATATGCTTTCAAAGCACGAATAATTCCTTGATCACAAGGCTGCAAAAGGGAAGTAGTGTTTGCGGGTAAAAAAAACAACATTAATATGCTTCAGAGTGACATTTAAAACGTGTGCAGTGCAATTGTCCACAAGGAGAAGAATATCTTGTTTTAGCTCATCGCCCCACTTAGTCCCATCCAGTCATTGAAAATGACTGTTGTCATCCAGGAATTCTTGTTGGCATAGTAGTCGACAGGAAGTTTTTTAACACCTTTAAAACAACGAGGATTCTTACTTTTCCCGATGACTAAAAGTCTCTGTTTTTCTCCAGACATACTGACGCAACATAAAACAGTGATACGTTCTTTTGAGACTTTATGTCCTTTTAAGCTTTCATTCTTAAATAAGTATGTATGTTCTGGTAGTGCTCTAAAATACAAAGCTGTTTCGTCGGCATTGTACACATTTTCTGGTGAATATGAGGCAATTAGTTTTGGCCACTCGTCTCGTAGCCAATTTTCCGCTGCTGGCTTATCGGCATCTTTTTGTTCGCCGTGAATTCTCTTGTAAACAATATTTTCGCGTGTCTTCCATCGCTGAAACCAACCATTTGTTGCAACAAAATCTTTTTTTCCCATTTGAGCAGCTAAACTTTCTGCTTTTTGTTGCATAAGGGGTCCGTTGACTGGAGCATCACGTTCTCGAACATTTTCAAACCAAAGTCTTAGAGCCTTTTCAACTTGCTCATCTTTACCAGCTCTATTACGTTTGCACTCCGTATTTTCATTTTGTTTATCTCTTCTAGTAAGTTCATCACGATTTTTCAAAATTTTACACAATAAAGGCTGAGAAATGTTTAACTGCGCTGCAGCATTGCGCTGACTCATTTTTGGTAACCTGTCATAACGATTTAAAATTTCGATCTTTTGTTTTAACGTTAAATCATTTCGCTTTCTGGCTTCCATATCGACAAGCTGCATGTAAGGGAGCAAGGCATAAAATGTGAATACGCTCCTTCTGAGTTCCGATAATGTCCAGTTCACATGCGCTGAAGATTGAGGGGAACTCCAGGGGTAAACAATGTATTGAAGGAAACGTTCTCAGGAAAAAAGCTCCCGTTCCGTCTATCTATCATGAGAGGGGTGTGGTTTTATGGGTTACCGTTTGTCGGCTCATTCCGACTGGTCATAAGAAAAGCCATAAATTTTTCGATTACAATGTCCTGAAGTGAAAACGGGCCAGAAAACGGTTATCTGACAACCACTGACCACCAGCAGGATGTGCGTGTGGAGGGGGGGGAGGGGAATTCCAGGAAAGTGTAATTCCTCACTCCTTTGTTCATTCCCCATTTCCCTAGGTGGAAGCATAGGTGGAAGAGGGAGAATTCTGGGAAATTCAAACAACAGCAAAGGGAAAGAAAATAATGGGTTCCGTCTGAATACATTGTGAATGTTCCTTTGGCAGTTAAAATGAGGTTCGAAAACTGATAACATTAACCGATGTAATGATCACATAAAGCGATAATTTTAACATACAAATGAATAGAGAAAATCGGGACCAAGTGATTTCGATAATAATAAGCGATTCATAACATTAACCGCGATCACATTAAGCGGAGTCCACTGTATTTATATAATAAATTTTATATATATATATATATATACTTTTAAATATATATTTATTGGGTGAGTGGGTTGTTATATTATTCTATTAAAAAGGCTCAGATTAGTGATCTTTAATGAATTTCTCATTTTCATATCATACAATCATGTACAGAATTAACCATAGTAGGTAGTTAAGTTGTTAAGACATTGGGCTAACAGATATTGTGCTTTAGTGGTTATTTTACCCATTTAAAAAAAAGCTGTTTTCTTTAAAATTACAATGTTCTTGAACATCTGCTTTTTTAAAGACCTTAAGAGTATTTAAGAACCCTCTCTTTTGTTCCTGCATTAAGCTTATAAAGTTTTTTTTATTATTCTGTAATCTTTATTAAAAAAAAAGGGAAAATTACAAAGGAAGTTAAATATAATCAATCTTAAGAATAATTTTAGTTCTGGGATTCAAAAATTTAAGAAATCAGAGACACCTGGGATGGTAACCAGAAGGTTGCTAGTTCAATTCCAACTTATCACTGAAAAAGGTGTACATGAATGTTAAATCTGTGGTTTTGAAAAATCCCCTTGGTAATTGGTAGTTTCTGGGAGGTGTCGAATAATCAGAAATCTCTTACCTTCTGATAGAGATACCTTCTGGATTGCATTGGGACCTTCCTTTCTGGCTTACATTCTGGATTGCATTGGGAATGTCTGAGAATAGCAAAAATAGCTTTATACGATACTGTACGTGAGCTGTCTTCTCCTGGGATTCAACCATGCACAGAAAAATGCTTCATTCATTTTTTTGATGAAATTTTATCAGAACTCGAACTTTTTGATTATAGTTGTCTTATTAAAAAAACAGTAAACTTTTGTTCTAACATGCAAAATAATGATTTTGAAATGTTACAGTATTTGTGTTATTTCACTTTGTCTGTCTGTCCATCCATTCTGTGACATAAATTTGCACTGATTAATATGTCAATAGCATATAAAAATGTTATTATATGTGTTATTGCCATATACTAAACTAGCTGAAGTACCCGTCCTCGACGGGTTAGTGAATGAAAATTTCCAAAAAGCAAGAACTTTCGTCAGCATTGTAGGAGTACACAGAATGGATGTAGTATGTTGCCAAAGTAAAGAAAGCGAAGTTATAATTTTCATGTATTGTTAAAATATTACAGGTTAGAGAGTAACTAAGTAATATCATTTCATTCGCTTTAGTCGTAATTATGGGATGCGCGAACGAATATTTGCGCATATGGAAATAATTTTCGCAAAATCTCAAAATTTAATCAACATTTTTTGAAAAATTTTAAGCCTAGAATTTAAGTTGAGTGACAACCTATCATGTCACTCAAATTCGTTTCATTCCCTGCAGTCTTTATTTCGTGATGCTAGAACAAATTTTCAGCATTTTAAAACGATTTTCGAAAAATCTCAAAATGTAAGCAAAATATTTTTAAAATTCAACGCCTATAAATTAAGATTAGCAACTACCTATCATATCACTCAATTTCGTATCATTCGTATTAGTCGTTATTACGTGATGTTTGAAGAAATATAAACGTATTTTGAGAGAATTTTCACAAAATCTCAAAATCTAATAAAAATGTTTAAAAAATTGGACTCCTATAGTTTATGTTGAGCAACCATCTATCGTGTGACCAAATTTCATATCATTCGCTTTAGTCGTTATTACATAATACGGGAACAAAGATACACTCAGTTTTAAACGATTTTCACAAAATCTCGAAATCTGATGGATTTTTTTAAATTAGATTCTTATAGTTTAAGGTGAGTGACCACCTATCATTTCACCAAATATAATTTTTTCACCTTTGCAGTTATTACGTGATGTGCGAACACAAATTTACGCAGTTTGAAATGATTTTCGCAAAATTTCAAAATCTAATCAAGATTTTTTTTAAAGTTCGACGCCAATGTTTTAAGTTGAGTGACCACCTATCATGTCACTCAATTTCATATCATTCGCTTCAGTCGTTTTTACGTGATGCTTGAACACAAATTTACGCAGTTTGAAAGGATTTTCGCAAAATCTCAAAATCCAATCAGAATTTTTTAAAAATTGGACGCCTATGTTTTAAGTTGAGTGACCAGCTATCATGACACCCAATTTCATATCATTCGCTTCAGTCGTTTTTGCGTGATGCTTGAACACAAATTTACGCAGTTTGAAACGATTTTCACAAAATCTGAAAATCTAATCAAGATTTTTTAAAAATTCGACGCCTATGTTTTATGTTGAGTGACCACCTATTATGACACCAAATTTCATATCATTCGCTTCAGTCGTTTTTACGTGATGCTTAAACAAAAAAAGCGTCACGGACAGAATGACAGAATGACAGACAGACAAACTTTTTTTTGAGGGTCGCATCGGATTCCCGGGTGCTTGAAACGGATAGAAATCGCAAAATTTTTGAATTCCAAGAAATGTACAGACAAAAGTCTAATTTTATTTATATAGATTAACATGTACCTGAATGAAAATGATGTAGCATGAATTAGCACTCAAAAGAATTCTAATGCAATATGGGGGCTGTATGAAAAGTTTCTGACCTAACAAAGAAATGAGATATTTTCTTCAAATTTATTTTTATTTTTCTACATAGTCTTTTTGTAAGTCTACATTTTCCCCATCCTTTTAATCCATTGAAATAGTACTTAAGAGTCTTTCTGCAAAATAGTTATTGGCAAAAGTGATGACCTCCTCATTTGACGAAAATCTCTGTCCTCCAAGTGCAACTTTTACATTAGGAAACTAAAAAACTCTGAGGGCTAGATCTGAAGAGTAAGGAGGATGGTCGAGCAGTTCAAACCGTAATTCATAGATTGTCGCCATGGCAACTGCTGAGGTGTGAGCTGCACCATTACAGGGAAATACAATTCCATGGCTATCCCAGAAAACAGTTACAATCACTTTCCCAGCTCAAAGAGCTGCCTTTGCCTTTTTACTTTTCGAACATGTACCATGTAAGGAAAGTATTGTAATCATGAAAAAATTCGAATTCGAGATTTTGGTGTAATCACACGTTTTGAGGTCTTCTGAATTCGTTTATGCTATTTTTACGAGATGTATGTATGTGTGTGTGTGTGTGTGTGTTCATGTGTATGTGAGTGAACACAATAGCTCCTAAATGGGGCATTCGATAGAGCTCAATTTGAGTATGTATGTTATAAACCACTGTTGCAAGACCGTATTGATTTTGGTGTGTATAGGACTGATAGTTTTTCTACAGGGCTACGACAAAGATTTCTTTTACATTATGGATTATGGGAGGAAATTCTTGAAAGTGCGCTAGCATGTAAACGGTACATTCGATTGAGCTCAAATTGGGTATACATGTTATAAACCACCATCGTAAGACCGGTATTGATTTTGATGTGTATAGGATTTATGGTTTTTCTACAGGGCTACGACAAAGATTTCTTTTACATTATGGCATATGGGGAGAAATTCTTGAAAGTGCGCTAGCTTTTAAATGGCGCATTCTATTGCGCTTCAATTTGGCATGTATGTTTGAATTATCCATCGATTAAAATTTATTTAAATGCTTGGTAATGATCTTAATCATAAGTACTCGGAAAGTCAAGTGGAGTCACTCCAGTTTTTTTTGGAGCTGATTCCCCTTTTACAGTGCCCTGTTTGGACTGCATTTTTGTTTCTGGGATTTAATGGCATATCCATGTTTATAAACGGTTGGCACCAAATCGGCACCAAAATTCTGATTTATTGTGCTTAAACTGTACCAAGGAGTGTTGGAAATTTTTATTCAACTTGTTTTTGGTCCAAAGTGAGTAAATGTGGAAGTCATTGTGCGGCCAGCTTTCTCATGCCTAGTTCTTGATTCAGAATATAACATCTTCATTTATTCTGATATCTCCCTAATTTTTATTTGATGATCGTCCAGCACCATGTGATGAACTTGAGCAATGTTATTGTCCATGGTTGCAGTTTTTGGCCATCCCGAATCTTCATTACCACCTAACAGGGTTTCTACAGACCTGGAAAGTCAGCGAAATGAGTTTTGGTCAGGGATTTGGGAAAAAAGTCACAGAAATTAGCAGAAATTGAAGAAAGGTCAAGGAAATGCAAGAAAAAGTGAATTTTGTGTGCAAAATCAAGAAAATACTTGCTGTTTGAACCTAAGTATAGAAACTGTTTTGTTTTCATTTTCTTATTTAACCTCATAAATAATTTTAAAATGTGTTCTTTATGAGCATATCTTGTGCAGTTGAAATATGCTTAATTTTATCCTAAATTATTATCAAACATGGTTTTTGTTAGAATCCAGTGATGTCAAATAAGATGTTGTTATTATAAGATAATAATAATAATAAAATTAATAAGATGTATATATTAATTTTATTATTATTATTTGTAAAAAAAGGGGCAAAATATATAAAATCTTATTAATTAAAGGATGTAATGTTAAAAATAACAATGCAAAATTCGGGAAAGCACACTAGATAAAGGTCAGGGAAGAGCGTGATAGATGTCAGGGAAGCAAAAGCTGTGAAATCTGTAGAAACCCTTCCTAAGCTGGTACGGCCACGTTTGAATTCAGCTGTCCAGAATTTCACTGTAGTAAATGATGGTGCAGATTCTCTATATACAGAATCCAACTCATCTTTAATTTGTGTAAGTGTTGTGTATTGCCTTTGACAAACAAATACCTGATAACAGCTCAATACATTTTTATATAAACAATCACATTGACTCGCTCAAACAAATATCAAACAACAACTGTGCATCCAAAATGGCTGAAATTTTGTTGTGTATTTATCAAAGCTTGTACGAAAATATTCCCCAACTTTTGTTGACAATTGCTGTCATTGAGGTCAAAAATTTTTCAGACAGTCCTCGTATGGTGTATGGAAGTCATTATCTCAAAGCATATATTGAAGACATAAATCCACAGAGAAAGTTATGGATATACATCCACAGTAAAATATTTACTGTAAAAATCAGTAAAATTTTGAAAACTTTCAACCTTTTCCTTGCTGTTTTCAAGTAGCTTTATCCTTTTGCCACAGTTTTTCTCTTTAGCAGTTTATTCTACCCACTGTTGATATAGAAGCAGGGTTGTATCTATGGGCTCTCCCATTTCAGGTGTTATCGCAAACTGGAGAATGTATGCAATACAAGGTTTTATTTTTTTTTTAAAGTGTGACATAATTAAAGTTTGGTTAACAGATGTCAATGCTGTTTTTTGCACTTGTTCAAACTACTGAAATAAACTCAACAAATTAAACATAATAAACAGAACTATTGAATTTACAAATGAAAAGAAAGTGTTTATATTTTAAACACCAAAATGTTAAGATTATTCAAAATAATAGTAATTATTTAATAATGACAATTTATAGAAAACCAACAAGCAACAATGAAATTGTTATATTAACTCTAATACCTCTTACAACTACAAAATTCATAGAATCACCAATTGCTTCCTATGTAATTAAAAGTTTTCATCAGTCAAATTTCCATTGATTATTGAGATTTTTTTATTTAAATATGTAGATTAGTCTTGTTCAGTTTTTATTATCAAAATTATAAAGATGTAACAGATTATTAAAGAGTATGTTATTCATACACTTCTGACTAAAAAAAAAGTTTAAAATTATTCCCAAAGATTGTAAAAGGAAAAGACTCAATCTTGTTTTTTCTTTTCATGATTATAGAAATTTTTACAATTTTTAAATTTGAATTTGATTAGTCAAATCAGACCTTTTTAGGAAGTTTTCTTAAATGATTTGACTTCAACTAAAATTGTTGCGATTAAAACTTGATAAATTCATTGAATCTGATTGGAATATTTTTCAGAAAATTGTTTATTGACTTGAGACATTCTTAGCTGTTAAAATTTCTTAATGAAATAAACAGTTTTTCTCTCTTTTTTAAAAAAAAAAAACTCAATTGCTTCTTCAAGAATGAAATAATAAATTCATATTATTCCTTCACTAGGATTTTATCTATCTTAGATGAATATCATCAGCCTGGAATGATGCATGGAACTATTCAAATAGGAAGTGAACATGAGCGTGAAGTAGTACTGTGGGGATGTCGTCGTCGTGCATTTGGTAAGGAAAATATATCTTAAAATTTATTACTACTTATAAAGAATCATATTTACTTTTTTACTTTTAAATATTGAAGTTTCAATAGATTGTAATAATGCAAGTAATTAAAAATCCCTGAGAAAATTTAGATTATTTTTTGTAAAAGTGCTCTATTATTTTTATTCCGACAAAGCCATGCCACATGATAAGATTATGCTTTATGACTTCCAGTTAAGAGGTACAAAAAATACCTACCAATGCTCCTTTAAAAAAAAAAAAAAGTAGCTTAGATTGTGTGATTTGAATAAATAAGAAGTATTTAAAATACCTGTTTTGTCATAATTCTTTATAATCCTGTGGGAAAAAAAAAAAAAAAAAAAAAAAAAACCTAACAGTGATTTAAAATGCCAAATATAGAAGATATTATTGAGCTGGGTTTAGTTTTCGGAACTTACATTTTGCTGCCAAACATGGCAATAAATAGCCAAAGATAATATCATCAGAATGTAATCAAATTAATATGGGACCACCAGTAAGCTATTCTCTTTATAATAAAAGGAGAATAATGCAAATTGGTCCAAGCAATAAAGCATTATCTATCACTGTACATAAATCCCACAGATACTCCACTAGTCTTAGTGGGCCAAAAACATTCTCATTTATCTTTAAACATATTTGTATATAGAAAGAATTTCTGTTTTAGTACTGTTTAATGTAGTAAAAAAAAAAAAAATTAAAAAATCTGAAACATTTTCATATTTAAATACACATTAATTGCTACCTATTAAAAGAATATCTTTATCCATGCATCATCCCTATTTTTCTTCCTTATTGCATTAAATGTATCATAATCCATGAGTGTGTTGTATTTGTTTTTCCACAATATACTTCTTTGAAATTGAAATCTGTACTACAATCACCTACTAAAACTGTTTTACAATCTTCATCAGGCATATTCTAACTGTATTCATGCTTCGTAATAAACTATAGTGTTTGTCAGTTTCTCGACAAATATGGAAGATATTGCCTAGCTAGGTTCAATTTTGGGGGACCCCCTCCCCTTCTGAACTAGGCGATAAATCATAAAAAATTGCAAACCTTGGCAATTTTCAACATTTTATTCCCAACATTTTATTTTATATTATTATTATTATTATTATTATTTATGGTCAAAATAATAAAAGAAATATTGATCGTATTAGCTAAAACTTTTAAAATATTTATTTATTTGTGTAGTTTATCTTTTAAAGTTGTTAGAAATATTTTTATTATAATAGGTATAAGAGTTGATGATTTTGTCAGCCACTTAGAGCTTTTTGGAAATACTGAAGTAAATATATTTTATAATTTATATTATTTAGGATTAACTAATGATTAATGTAGCTATAAAAACAATTTTGAACATAATAAGTTTAATAAGTAAGCCTTTTTGATTTTATTAATTTATTAATTCATTTTTTTCTTTATCAGTTCATTAAAAATACATATGAATTTCTGCTTTTAAATGACTAATTTTTCATTTTATGCACAATCTAAATCAGTGTTGTTTGGAATTTATAGTTTTTAATTTTAAATTACCCTGTTTTATTGTAATTTTTGTGGATATTGTGAATTCCCCAATTATACAAGCCAGTTATGCTGTTTTATATAATCACTCTTGAAAACATAAAAGAAGTGGAATGAGTAGATATCAGTGTGACCAGGTTGAATTTTCTTAACTATATTTTAAAATAGGAACATAATTTCTAATTTTAGTGTTTCATTATTGTGACACATGCTCATAATATACCTCAGCTTAATTTTAATTCATTCAGACTTATCTTGATCTTCCGGCGTAAGAATAAAGCCTGCTGCATTGGAAATAAAAAAAAAAAATATCTTGATCTTCAATTATATGGTAAAACATATAATTTAAGTTGTTCAGCTGTACAATTTTTAAAGGTAAAATTGTAATTTAAATTTTTTTGATTACTGTAATCTGCTGGTTTATTTAAACAACAATATTAGGTTACTGGAAAGTAATGTGCATTTTTTTTTTTTTTTTTTTCGCATAAAATTCAAACAAATAAATTTTCAGCAAGTATTAAGTTACAAACAAGCTGTGCCTAAGTACAGAACTCATATTTGTTGAATTTTAAAAGTGAGAATTTTATAGATATTTTTTTTTCTTTCAAGAAAAATGATCATCTTCCCCTTTTTTCACATCATCCCTCTTTGGAGGATTGCATTTGAAATGTTCTGAAATCGATTTTTAAGTATTAGTGAGTGTTTTATTTACAGCAAGAATTTTATGGATATGTCTTTTCTTCTTTGAGATCATGCAAGGTATGTGAAAAGGAAGGGGGTGAAAAAAAGAAAGAAAGATGTTTTGGCTGCCTATTCCTCATAAGTTATGAATTTCGGAAAATGCTCTCCAATCCCACACCTGTGCTGAAAACACGTGCCAAATTTCATATTATTAGCTTCAGTGTTTTTGGCTAGTCAAAATATTGATATGAAAAAAAGAATATTACTTTCTGATACATCTAATATTTGGTAATACATTCAGCTAAAACATGAATTATTCCATAAATATATAGTTACATTGTGTTTTGTGTTATTAGTTGTTGCTGTTATTGTATGAAGAGCTATAATTTCTTGATTAAATTAACTTTGTCTTTAAAATAAATGGAACAAACACACTATGATGTTTCAAAATAAGGTTTTCAGAATGAGAATTTGTTCTCTTAAATATCTTAAATGTTTGTATTTGTCTCTTGTTTTCTTATGTATTTCTCAGTTTATTAAATTCATATTTACTTATTTATGTAAGTAAATTGGTTTACTTATTTATATGAATGGTAATTAGTTTTCTTCTTAAAAATTGCATTAATACACATTGATATTATTTATTTATTATTTATTTTTAAATTTAGAATGGCCTTTTCTTCTATTTCAAGATTATGTCTATTCAAAATTATGCTGTTGCTAGGTAAACTTTTAATTGTTTAGACTCTTATTTTTTTTTTTGTATCTTGTGTTTCTTCTCTCTATTTAAATTATGTTATTTATTTGCATGTGTAGGAATACCAGTGGATACATAATGCAACCAAATGGTTCAATAAAGGCAGTTCGATTCATGTCTACCAGTAAGATCGACATTAATTCGAAAAACATATTGTTTTTCAGCATAAAATCAGGTATAGCTTTTACTTATGATTTATGCCAATTAAAAAATTTGCAATTTTTTTTCTCACTTCATGGCCTGATGTATCTTGCAAAGTTTGAGATCAAAGTTTTATGTATAGTAATCTAAATGAAAGAATGATTTAATTTTCATTAATATTAAGATGCATTATTTCATTTAAATTCCTTTAATTTTAAATGTGTATTTTTAAAATTTAATTTGTTATTTCTAATGCATGTTATAATGTTCATGTTATTTCGTTAATTCATGTTAGATATCACAACTTAGAATGATGCCATTTTGACAGCATTCGTTTAAAAATGAGTTAGAAATCTAATTAGGTTAAAAGGCTTTGATGTAAAAATTTACTGTTATAAAAATTCAAAGTATTTTGTTTAATGCACGAGTTACCCTTGGCGATTTTTGAGTACTATGATTTTTCAGCAATCATAATAGCGAAAGAAAACTTGCATTTTAAAAAATAGTGGGAAATTCAAAAGTTGCCACAAGATGGCGATTAACATAATATGTAGCATTTGCTATCAGTTATCTACTAATTAACATAATACATAGTATTTGCTGTTGGTTTGACATCGGTTGTCGTATGTATTCCCAAAAATCACACAAAGTTTCGAAGACTTTGGTCGGTATATGTATGTTTGATGTACCTTTTTTTTGGGCCGAAATCTAGTAACTCAACATGCTCTTACACAAAAGTTACGTCATTAGCAAAATAGCTCCAAGAAATGTTTGAAATACCGATTAGCTAGGTATAACTTCAATATCTCAAATTAACTTTAATAAGCTCTGTTGCAAGTGAAAGTAAAATGAACAAAGTAATTATAAAATAAAACGGTTGTCCACATCATAAGGTATTAATGCTATAACTTAAACCTAAAAACAGTATGATGAAGAAATAAGATATTTTGAAAGTGAGGAGCTTTTGCTGCAAACCATCAACCTTTTTTTTTTTCTGATTGTGAATGACACTGACATAGTTTTTTGTGTCATGATATTGCAATGATCTCAGGTTAGTACTCATACTAACTTTACGAGTGACTAATGAGTTAACTTTATGTCAAGAGTAAAGTAATTTTGCTTATCTTTAGATTCCACATCACTGGAATCAATTCGAATTACACATGTAAGAAAAAGTTTCATTTCTTACCGTGCAAAGAATGGGCACACAGCTAGTAAATAAAATAAACATACTGTTATAAAATAAATTATTGTTCTGAACAACACTAATTAATATTGCGAAATGCAAAAGATTAGTTTGAAAAATATTGATTTTGGACTATGAAAAAGTATTGTTTAAGAGAAATCTTAATGTATGATACTTTAAATTCATATTTGATTGCTCTTAAAATAATGCTGATATTTATTAGAAATTAGTACATTTGAATCTTTAATTTGTTCTATGCAATTCCTTTTTCAGATGGTTTATATTTTACTGTTTCTGTATTTTTCTATGGATATGGTGGACTGTTTGGAAAAGGAGTTGGAGAAAATATGGCTATATCAATAATTGATGTTATGGTCAATAATGTGTGGGGAAGTGGTATTGTTATTGAAAGGTAAATTCTGATAAACCTTTAAAAAAATTACTTCCCTAAAGTTATTTTACAAACTTCTAGGAGAAATAGTGCAACAAAAGACATCCATGATGGATGTCAGTGGTAGCTAGGTAGGTGAAAGAATTCTCTTTTGCTATTAAAAATGGAACTGGCTTCATGAAACAAGAAAATAGTACACATGTGTGAAGGAAGAGTTTTAATATGCAAGAGTAGGGATGCACCGAATACTATATTTTGCCGAATACCGAATATTCGGTTAAAATTCTAACCGAATATTCGGCCGAATACCGAATACTTGGTTAAAATTTATTAAACTTATTAAACAGTTACTAAACTTTGATTGCAATGATTAATTTAATTAGATTTTTCTTAAACAATATTTCATATGAAAAAACACTCAAAATACTGGTGTTAAATGATAAAATAAATAAAAACTTTGTGGAAAAAAAAACAGTTCCCGCTGCTCAGTAAGACGGAAGGGCTTGTCTAATGAAGATCGAGAGAATTTTTTGGTCAAAACGATTGTTACGTCTTATAAGTAGCCTTTTATGTGTGTGTTTTTGGTTTTTTTTTCACAAAGTTTTTATTTATTTTAATATTTCATATGATGTAAAACTTCAAAAATTAAAATGCTGCAAAATTTAATATCCAAGTGTGTTTCCTTTATATATTATTCATAACTTTTTTAAATATTAGTGAAATGCTGCTAATTATTTTACCTGCATATTTTATTAAAAAAATTAGCAGTTAATTGACTTTTTATGAACACTTTATGTTATGAATTTTTTTTTTCTGGTTACTGTTTCAAATTTAAATCAGTTAGTAATAGCAAGGTTAATGTAATGTATCATAAGATATAAGAAAAATTCAAACATTAAGAAAAATTAAGGCAACAAAATTCAAATTTAACATCTGAGTGTTTTCTCTTACATTAAAACTAATTTCATTGTGATATTAGTTTTTTCTGTGATTGTGGAACGCTATGTTAGGGCTATCTGCCAAGGATGGCCTTCATAGGAAGACTTTCTAAGAGTTTCTAACGCTTATTCACATGTGATATTAGTAAGTAACAACTTGAATCAATTTAGGATTATGGTACTATACTGTATCTTTTATTCATGATATAAAAAATATGTATTTGTTTACCGATTGGTAAATACTTCAGTTTGTTTACTATTCGGTTGCCGAATATTGAAGTATTCGGCCGAACCGAATATTCGGTGCATCCCTATACAAGAGCATTGAATGATTGTATAATTAAGTTGAGCTTAGACTTTTAGGAAATGTTCTAGAAATAAATTAAAGTAAATTTTAGCTGGAGATGGCAAAGGTGATTTAAGATTATATATAATGTTTTTACAGGTAAACATTAGAAATTGATAAAGATTGATTTAAGTTTGATTCTGTATGTATGTAAAGGTTTTAAAAGAAAGTCAAAAGCGATAGGAATAGTAATGAAACAGATTTCCTTGCAATGTCTAACAAAAAATATGGAGTAGATCTATGACTTGTGACAATCAATATGTTCCTTGTACTTCATAATTAGAAGCTTATGGGGCATTAGAACTCTATCTTCCCTATTGACATTTATTTACTATGTTTATTGAATATGAATATTGTGGTATGTGATTGTTTTATATGATGTCAAACATATTTTGTTTAAGGTTATTGAAACAAACATCTGATTCCATAAAATAGTGTGTGATAGTATGTAAAACATGATATAGTTTTATGTCATTACTCCAGACATAAAAGTGTATTTCTCTAAAATTTCTAAGAAGCCTTTTAAGCAATCAGTGATAAAAGTATGTACTGATTTCTCATCATTTTCATATTAAATGAATCTGTGCAGAAAAGTTTCTGTGAATGTTTTCATGTACTGTGTCAACTGGTGCTAATTTGTTCCTTGAAGGGTTACTTTAGTCCAACTCGATAAAGAAGTTATTAGGTTTTGTATTGAACAAACAGTACAAATAATAATATTAAGAAGTGTTTTAGGGGGATTGAATAGTTTGAAGTAAATGTAATTTGTTTTTAATGGCAACAATGGAGTTTTAGTAAATAAATATTTGTTTACATGAGAAGATTTTTATCCTCCAAACTTTCTCCTGTGAGGCAATCTGGGAGAGTTAAAAATAATATGAGTGTCAAAAAATAACATTTAGTAACTTGTTACAAATGCTTGATCATAGTTTGTCCCCCCCCCCCTTTTTTTTTTTGCTATAGTACATTTTAAAGTTTTCATGAATATAACCTAAAAACTAGGTTTTTGGGGCTACTTTGTGCCAGACCTAATTGGCCTTAAAATAATAAGATTAGCATTGACAGTAGTCACAAGAACAAAGGTCGTGCTTTGAGAAAGTATTTTTTGTAACTAGAAATGGTTTATTGTCTTTCAGTATGAAAATAAGAACTTACTTTAGCTTACTTGCAATGTCAATTCATTAGCAGGTCTGTAAGCTTGGGGTTACAATAGTCTAACATACAAATCTCTCCAGTTTGTATTAATTAAAGTGAATGGACCAAAGAACTTTGGTTCAAAACTTTAAAATTAGTAAATTAATAAAAAAAATTAAAAGATATTTTTTAAACAGTACAGTTTACCTCTTTATACTATATTAATTGGTTAAAACTCAATTTTGATGTCGGAAATTTATATTCTGTGTTTTGTAATAACAGAAATGTTTGTGAAAACATATAAAAGTTGTCCAAGGTAGCCCTCGTTGGCAGTAGTACATAACTGGGCTTGATTTACAAATGTATATGTGTATAATTTTAAAATGCAATTATTTAAATATAAAATAACTTGTTTGTATTATTATTAGTAATATTATTACTTTTTAAGGTTGAGAAATAAAAGAATTGGAGGCCACAGGAGGTGTAGAGAAATTTCAGCATTCTTAAAAAGTACTTCTGGTATGCTTCATCATTCATTTTTTTAAAAACTTACTTGTTGCATTGGCTTAAGTTTTACAAATACAGTTTTTTTTTTTAAATATAGTACTACCTATGTTCCTGTATTTATAGTAACCCATATAATATCTTATTAAGAACCAACATCCCATTTTTTTTTTTTTTCATTTCTTTAAAGCAAAGGTGGAAAGGATTTTCATTAATAAACAAACACTTGTATAAAACTTTACAAATTCAAGTATACCTGCATCAGTTTTTTTCAATTGCATTTCTTGAAATTCTTTTTCAGTTCATTATATTATAGATGCCTGACCACATAGCACTCTGAACTGGGAGACAGAAGGTGCCTGGTTCAAAAACAGTTCTCATCCATCGACCTAGCCGTTCAGAGTTTTCTGTGGTACCCTCCGAAACTTAGCATAAATACAGGTTAGGACCCCTTAGAAAGACCCTCCACGGAGAGCACCCCACCCTTTGGTCTAAGCCCATGTGTAGCAAATTGGCTGTAATCCAACAACATTATATTATGGATGTCTATACATATACAGTTTGAGACTAATTATACTATGTTGCACAATACCTTAAACCCCATTAACACACAAGTCTACTTAACATATTATTCTACCATGGACCTGACTACTACAGTTAACAAATCATGAAATGTGGTTTTTAAGTAATTTTTTATTCAAGCAAGTTTTCAAAGTAAAGATTGATTTTATAACTCTTTCTTGATTTAACAGAGAATAGTTTAGCAAAGATTTTTGATTGATAAATTTGCTTTAATTTTTTGAAATTAAAATATAAATATTTTATTTAGATTGTTATGCATACATTTTGTTGTAAATTTTTATATTTTTAGAATTGCTTTACTTCAGATGTATAGATTTTTAAATCTTTGAATAAAATGAGTATCTTTTTATGTAAAACGTCAATAAATAAAATTAAACTGCTAATGACACCAGGGAACAATTTTTTTCTTTCCTGTTGCATAAGATTTTTTAATGGATCTTAGATATTTTTGCATCACTGATTTCAAATCTGCAATCGGTTTCTCTGTACAAGCTACAGTTTTTATGTAATTTAATAATTTAATAAGAGTTCAGGTTTTGAAAATTCTTTTGAGTGACTACTTGATGTTGCCACTTCTGTGGTACTTAGCGTGTACTTTTAAGAAGAAGGTGATAATACTTTTCAGTTTATGATGCAAAAGATTATACTTTTTCTTTTCTTTAGTATTAATTTTAAAGGAGCAAAGAAGTGCGCTTTGTAGATGTTGGTTCACATCTGTTTGATGGCTTCTACAAGTAGAAATAGATGTTTAAATAACTCATTCATTTTATTACATATGTGGTTGTTAAACACCTATTCATCCAAGGCAAAATATTTCATCTGTTTAGTCATCTTGACCAATTTCCTAAGAACCTTGGGGTTGTAAGTGATGAACAGGGGGATTGCTTCCCCATCGAGATATCAAAACATGGAAGAGTGCAACCGAGGGCACTGGGACAAACATGTGATGTCACATTAGTGCTAAAGCATCAAATGAGATTGCCCTCATCAAGTCCATAAACGTAAGTGTAAATTCTTGCCTAAATAGTGCCATTGACTCGAGTCATCATGAGTTTTTGCTTGTTTCATGACTATATCCTGTTTGTAATATTGATTTATGTACTTATACAGTGAGTTTTTGCCTATGCCACTAGTCATTTTATATGTATAAGTATAAACCTATATGCTCTTAATAATCTTGTACAATCATGCAAAAAATAACTTAACTAAACTAAAAATGGATTTTTAAAAATGTCTCTAGCTTCAGGAGCAAAACTAATTTCAGATTTGAAATCAGCACTCTTGAATTAGGTAAGATCAAATATTTGTATAAATTCAACAAGAATTTTGTTACCCAGTGTAATTAAAAGCTGAACCAAAGCTAATTATCTATCCTAATGTTAAATTAGATGTGCAAATGGATATTTATAACTAGCCATGAATCTCTTCAGCCAACACATGTCTATACTAATATAAAAATAAAAATGGTTTATTTGAACGCATTAATCTCTAAAATTACCTGCCTAATTTAAAATTTTTACATTAGTTAACCCATTTAACTGGGAAGGTTATAGGCTACACAGTATCACCCTACGACCCATCTACAAGGTGTTCAAGAAAGATTGAAACACATTATATAGTTTTCTACTTTTTAAGATAATTATTAAGGAATAAAAAAATTAAATAATAGGGAAGGTTATAAACTATATAATATCATTATATGACCCATCTAAAGGATATCCCAAAAAAAGATTGAAATGCACCATAATTCTTTGTTTAGCAAGATAAATGATCACTGAAAATTACAAAAATATTAAATTGAAATATGCTATAATTCTTTACTTATTAAGATAAATAATCAGCAAAAATTACGAAAATGTTTTTAAAAACGTGGGAAATAAGACTACATCATTGAAATAGTAATAATAATCTTATGATAATTGTTTAAGAATTACTTTATTTGAAAAATAACTGAAAGAAATGTTGCTATCTAATTTGTTTATGGTCAGTGGGGGTTGTTGTGGGTTGCCTCCCAAAATAAATCGAAGTTAGGTTTGGCTGGTGATTCCTCTAAATTAGTTTTTGGCTGATAATTTGCTGATGAAACCAGATGCCTCATGGTTTCACTTGCAAATCAACTAGTAATAAGACTATTTTGATTATTCATCCCTGCTGAACCAGCTGTTTACGAGCAAATTCTATTCATTCCTGGATGAAGCCACATGACACAGCTATAATTTATAGTTTTTATTACTTTTGATTAGTAGATTAAATAATTCTTTTAGTAGTTGTTTTGAGGAAATGCACACATATGCAGACTAACGTTTTTCACTTAATATTTTTCACAAAATTCATATTCACTTTATGGTTGTAAAAATAAGCCACAGGATTAGATTAGCAAATATCAGCAGACTTTTTTTTTTCTGAAAATTATGCCCTAATGCATAATTCCCTGAGCTGCAAAGATAGTAGTATAGTCATAAACAAACAAATTAAAAACAGTTTTACTGAAGGTTTAAGTTTTGTATGGTGTCATAGTGAAGAAGGTAATTTCTCAACAATTGTGCCTAACTCTGAACAATTTCTGTCAAATTTTACGTAGAAAGTAACAAGAATCCAATATTTAAAAAAATAATATCATGGAGTAGTATTATATTATCTAACTATCTAAAATAACAAATTTAGTTTTAAATATCGTCTTACATAGTTGACAAATTATAAATTAAAATGACAATGAAAAGGTATTAATGTAGTCTCAATTACTAAGGAAACTAGAATATACTGTAAAATAAACTAGAATATATGAGAGATTACATATTAATTAAACAATATTATAAAAATAAACTAAAAAAGCATTTCTGGTGGAAGAAATTCTTTTTTGATTCACTTCTATTTAAAATTAATGAAAGTTGGCTATAATGTTTTTTTTTTTTTTAAACTTACAAACAGGGATTGATGTAGACAAAATTTGGGTCTGTTTTGCAGCCCCTTCACAAAAATACAATTGAATAAAACAGCCCTTCATAAGCATTTTTCCCTACATGAGAATTTGTTTTGTAAATTATTTTAACAAAAAACAAACAAACAACAACAACAAAAAAAAAACTTTTACAAAAATTGGTGTGAAAATTCACAAAAATGGAACCCTAGGAAAAATTCCTGGATCGACCCCTGCTTATAAAGTTGTGGCAACATTGAATTAATAAGTCACCTTGTGTGTTTAGTGGAATTATGAATAAGTTATATGAAAAACTTGAAAATATTAATAAAACTGTGAATATGTAATTATATGCATCCAATTTAATTTTCTAGCTCTAGAGATCTCATTACATCCTTTAGTTGTGACTCTTGAAGATCCATTTTGCTTAAACAAAAATTTGACGGGAAATTTAGGTTCAACTTTAGCTAAAATGATGCAATTGGAAGATCAAATCTCAGGAGTAAGAAATTTATTATTTCACTAAGTTTTTTTTAATCGTAACCTTAATATTTTAAAGTAAATTATCATATATCTTTTTATTTATTTATTTTTCAATATCTCTTCTTATACTTATTATCCTCTTATAGCTTTTTTGTCTCTTTCTATCATTTTATTGCACTTAATAGATATTTCCTCTTCTCTCCCCCTCCTTTTTAAAAGTTTTGTCAGAAATTATGTTAAAGCACATATTTTACATCCCCACCCCCCAAATACAATCCAGAAGTAAATCACCCCATCCAAATATATAGTCTTATGAGTCCCTATACGTCACAAACTGAAATCTCCATAACTACTAGACTTAAATCACTACTAAACTTAATAATAAACTTAAATCACAACCCCCTGTTTAGTCGTAAATATTTTATAAATATGTGAAATAATAAACATTAATGTATAAGAGTTATGTGCATAAAAGTTTGACATTTATAAACTAAGAAAATGCAACACTGTTTTTTGATATTGTCAATAAACATTGATACTCATATACTATGATAAAGTGCTATGTACAGATATAACTGTTTCAAGGAAGGAAAATATTTATTTTAGTTATCCGTATACTTCTTAGCAAGCTTTTTCTGGTGATTTTACTAAGCAGTTTCTTTTTATTATTCAAAATATTTTCAATTTAATTGATGAAAACCAGAGGTCTTTTTTTTTTTTTTTTTTTTTTTTTTTTTTTTTTGTAGAAACTTTTCTGTACTATTACTGTAACTTTTCTGTAAATTAGGAAAGCAATCTTGGTGCCCATATTTTTATTTTAATTTATATGAAAATTTTAAGTTCATTTCCTATTTTATGTAAGATTGTCTGACATCTTTTCTAAAATCAATAGTTTTTATGTCTAAACTAACATTTCAAAAATTTCTTAATTTGATGATGTGTTTTAATATTAGATATACCAAAAAGTAATGTCCCTTTTCTATGTAAAATTCAAGCAAATAAATTTTCAACAAGTATTGAATTATAAACAAGCTGTGCCTAAGCATAGGACTCATATTTGCTAACTTTTAAAGTGAGAATTTTATAATTTTTTTTTTCCCTTTTAAGAAAAATGGCCATCCTCCCCATTTTTTTCAAGTCTACCCTCAATGGAAAATTGTATTCAAAAGGTTCTGAAATAAATTTGTAGGTATTTGTGAGTTCTGTATTTTATAGCAAGAATTTTATGGATATCTCTTGTTTTCTTTGAGATCCCACAGGATATGTGAAAAGAACGTTTTGACCCTCTGTCCTTCATAAGTTATGAATTTTGGAAAAATTTCCCCTAACATCTATGCTAAAATACTCATTTGCAAAATATCATATTATTAACTTCAGTAGTTTTGGCTAGACAAAATATTGACATACTAAAAAAGGGCATTACTTTCCAGTACACCTAATGCACATGTTTTTCAATACATTATTAGTTTTCTTCTTTTTTTTTTTTCTAATAGTACAGTATGCCACCTGGATTTGTTATCACTACAATAAGCTATGAAGAGCACTTTAATTCTGTTCAGAAATTTATATCTGTTTTAAAAGAAAATATTTTGTAAGTTACAACTTTATTACACCAATTAATTTATCTAGCTTTTATTTATTTTTATTCCAGTGATTATTTGTCTTTACTACCGTGCACTTATGCAGTTCTCCCAAAACTACTTATTTCTAAGTTGCTGTTGACAACATCAATAGAAGTAGATTTAGCAAAACTAGAAACTGGGAATTCCATTATAGTTTCCTGTTATGGATGCTAAATCATGCCATTTGGTGTGCAAAAAGGTATTACAAAAACAATCAATGGCTAAATGTGGAAAAGTGCACGAGGATACAGAAATTCCGAAACAGGGTTAGTGAAACTAAAAACTAGGATTTGCCTAATAGTTTTCTATTATTAATGCTAAATTGCACCATTTCAAGGAGGGGAGGTGGCAATCAGTGGTGAGAATAGTTGACACACATGCACACACAGGTCAATATAAAAGTCAAAAATAGTATTTACTAACTCTGTACAATTACTTTGTTACTTGGACATCCTCGGTACTTTGTTACTCTGTACAATTACTTTGTTACTTGTATGTGGATTCATTTATCATTTATAACCTTGTAAACTAAAATGCAGATGTTCTGCAGTTGATAATAAGTGAGTAATTATGTGTTTTTCTTAGTTCACATGTTTTTATTTATTTATTACTTAATTAAATTAATTTGTATGTTTTACTGCAGCATATACCCCCCCCCCCCCCCACACACACACACAATTAAACAATTAAAAAAAGATCATGCAAGGGATAAATTTAAAAATGTATATATATCAGTCATGAATCTGAGTTATTGTCTTTCCTCCAAATTTCCAATTTCAGTTTTTTTGTGTATAACGTTATCATTTAAATCTTTGTGTTTACAATTCTTCTATTTTTTTAAACTTAAAATATATCTCTTAAAAAGATACTGTGTAGTGTAGTGAAAGCAAGACCTTAAGTAGTAACAATGAACCAAAAAACTATACATTTTCATGCTGGTGTGGATGGATGCAAAAACCTATTTAAGAGAGAATTCCACAATTGTGAAAATCTTAACTGCCAGTAGTGTAGGAACTTAGTACTTACAAAGAACCACACTTCATAGTACATAATTGTACAGTAAAACCTGTGTATAGCGATAAACCTGCTTATAATGACAATTTTTTTGGTTATGATTTTCATACTTTTTTATTCTTTACTTTCTGCCTTTGCTGAAGGAAAAACTTTTCAAAGCTGAAGAAGGGTGGACTTTTTGCACCACCCAAAATGATTCCTACTGTTTAATTTTATATGCGTGTTACTTACATAGTTCTTTTTTAGTTTTAACTATTTAACATCAGGCAGTAGCTTACCCAAAAGCTCTCTGATCTATCACCAGTGATAAATTATAGAAATTTTCACTAGTATTGCTCTTTATTTTTGCAGATTTGAAGTGTAGTAGACTAAAAGATAAAACTTTATTTTCGAAATTCAGCATCTGCATTTAATATTGTCATTTAGATATATCACGTAAGTACCGCCTGTAATAGAAGTAGTATTGGTCACTACTGGTGAAATCCGAACTAACTATAGCATCTTACTTGAAACCCATAGTAATTTTTTTTCGATTTAACTTAAGTACATCAATAATTGTATTACAGTTGAAATTTTTTTTCAAGTAAGTTGTAGGAAAACATTACAACATAAAAAGGGGGTTATACTATTGAGGGATATCCCAAAGTAAACTGCTTCTATAGTCAAGAAAGTTTTTCCAGAAGCTTCCAAAAGTCTGAAAAAGTCAGGAAATTGACTTTCAGAAATTTAGCAGACACCCTAATTATGTCTATAACACCCCCCCCCCCCACACACACACACACGCACACACTTGAAGGAAGTCTGCATATACTGACATCATGGTTTTTTTAATGTTCTTATTGATAACATTTTCTTTTATACAGCATTTACTTAAAATTTAGTTTAGTGAGTAATTAATTCAAAACACTCTTATGAGTATACTTTGATAATATAGTTGTCCATTTTTTTTTTTTTTTACAGAAAGTATGATATGGATGAATTGATGCATTTATGTGATAAGTATGTATGCAATAAGTTATAGTTTTAAAAATTGATTATGAATTATATTTAATCAACTAATTTTGTATAATATTAATCTTTTGAAGGATTGTTGAAGATATTAGTAACTCATTTTTTCCTTCTGAACTATATGACCCTTTATGTGACAATCTTGATGCAATATCAGAGTATGAAGAAAAAGCAAGTTTCAATATTTGTCCATCAGTTATAGGTATTTAATACAATTTTACTCTGACTTTTAATTTTTAGTAATATTATTTCTTGTAGTACTTGGTGCGTTTTTTTGAAATATTGGTTTAAAGTGTTGGAAGTGTTTAAAAAATGCCATTGAAGAAGCAAACTAATAAATATATGAGTCATTGTTGAAAATTTGTCTGTGAATTGAGTAGCTATACTTCTCATTGTTTTTAACAAAAATTTAGATAGATGTATTAACTATGGATTTGCTTCCAAACACAGTGCTTGTGTGTGGTTATTATTATTATTTTTCAAACCTCAGTTGTGCGACACAGGCACATCAGTTTTTGGCTATGCATTTTCCAAATGTGACAGCCATGTATAAAGAATGACCCAATGTGCTGCCATCATTTTACTTAAGAAGGACTTCACAAACCCCCAGTCGATGTCAGGAACGGAACATGACCGAGATGTGGTAAAGTTGTACTTTAATCTCCACATCACCTGTATGGCTCTATAGTTAAGTGGATAAACTTAACCTGACAACACTGAAAATGCTGTCAGGGACCTTTAGCCTGCTTTTTTCATGCACAGTAACAACCCCCCCCCCCCCATGACACAGATTCTTATAAGATTTGTATAACGCAGAGGAAAGTTTGCGATCTTTTTCCTGTAACATGCTAAAAAAGACTCATACAACACGGTAAAGGAATTAGACTGATGTTTCCGTATTGATTGTTAACACTGCTGATAATCTAAGTTACTCCTACAACACGGATTGATATAAAAGAGCATATCAACCAGTTATAGGTGGCCCACTCCACTGTATTGCCCTGGCAAACCTAGAAGACTACCTTTATCAAATATCCCACCAAAGCAAATGATACTTTTGATTGGTCAACTAACTAAAAAGTGCAACATCCAATTTTTGATTTTTAATAATTAAAATATCAAGAAATTAAATAATACAATTGTGAAATTATTTTATTACTCTGTGATTATAGTACTTACTAGCAAATAAAGCCTATTGTGGAGACAATTATGACAATTGCTTGAAAAAAATATATATTTGACAAAAATTCATACTCTGATAGTATATACTCAATACATTTAATCTGCCCACATAAGATAAATAATTCATATTCTATTTTTAATATTTTAGGTACCAGATTAAAATTTGTTGCCACTTAAGCTGTTAAAATAATTCTAAATTCAAGTCAGCATGCAAACGGAAATCTGGATATTTTTGAGAAGGTATTTCAAACATACTGAAATCACAAAAATTATGAACCCATACATTTGAAAATGTAACTATGATGCAGAAGTGACAGCTTTTAACTTTTCAACCCAAATAGAGTAATTTTTTGAAGATAGCACAAAATTATTAAAAATGAGGGAACAAGTACATTTTCAGATTTCTTCTGGAACAAATCAGTAGCATTCCAGAGTTGATGTTCAGCATTATCATATACAGTTGAACGCCAGAAATCCGCCGGCCTAAAATCCGCAAACGTCCGAAATCCGCACACCTTCTCTGATGTAAATAATGAAATTCTGCTAATGATGAAATTGCTGAAAAGTTTCTTGAATCCAGATAAATATGATTCTGATGATGATGAAAAAAACTTAATAATAAAATCCCTTTGATAATATAATAATAATAATAAAATCCCTTTGATAAAAGTTTAAAGTTAAGAGAAGAATACCTTAAATTTTTACAACAGCTAAGTTCTGTAACAAATTAAGAATTAATGATAATTCTGTTTAAATATTCTGATGTAAATATACAGTTTAAACAGTTATACAATTTGCAAAATTAAATAAATAAAAGAAAGAAAGAAACTGAAAGTAGAAAAAAATATTTTAAAACAAATCACCATAGAACATGTTTTCAAAATTAGAGAAAGGAAATTTTGAAACCATTTGCTCTGCTAGTCTTCATGTAATTTCTTTTTTCTCCTATGCTTTTGTGTTTAAAGTGAAAATATAAGTGAAATACTTTTGACTTGGTTTTTATTTCATTGTAGTTGTATTCTCCTTTTCTTAAATCAGAAATGTAATAGAATTTATATTTTGTGGCCTAAAATCTGCAAAATCCTAAAATCCGCACAAGCCTTGTTCCCAAGCTGTGCGGATTTCTGGCTCTCTACTGTATTTGTATTTTTGCACTTAGTAGGTGAGTCTTAGTTCTGTGTTAACCATTCCAACATTTAGTTATGCTCATAATTGATTCACTGACTTTGTAACAATTTCAGTTTGTCAGAGCCTGATTATGACCAACGGGGCCCCAGGCATTGATGAATTTGGGGGCCCCCATCTATGAAATTTGTTCTGTTTTTCATAAAATTTTGATATAAAAAATATAATTCAGAGCAATATTTTAAAATTGGGGCACCTAAAAGTCCTGATTTGCTCATGCGATAATAAGGCTCTGCAGTTTGTACCACTCCAAAAGTAAACTTTTAGTGCCATTACTCCAAAGCAAAAAATGAAAAATTTAGTAAAATCAACACTTTAAGTGTGATTGGCTTGAAAAACGTTTATACTTTTATAAAAAAAGTTATAGAAAAAAAATCTTTGATATTTTGAAAATATGAGAATCCACATATTCTGTGATTTCTAAGCAAGTTTTCGTAATTTTCACTTCTAGAAAGCTTTCTTGAAGGTGTAACAAAAGTGAAGAAAATGAGATCTATGTAATTTTGATGTCATGAGCAGACTTTGTGTGTCATAACTGATTATAATCGATTACACTTTTTTGTGTAATTCTAATCTAGGCATAATCTAGAAATTTAATTTTGCAAATAGTCTAATGTAATTGTAATCTGAAAACTTAAATAACTGTGTAATCATACTCTAGAAAATTATGATGAAATAATCATAGTATATTTTTAATGTAAGCATCCCATAATCATAATTGTTGAGACGAGTACAGAAGTACATTCACTCAGTTATAGTTTTTACATCAAATGAAGATAACAGAAAAAACTCATTAAACTGCATTTAAAGACTTCATTAAATTTCTTGGGGCTCGTGCTTTTGACAGGCTATTCAAAATGCTAAAAAAAAAAATCTTTAACCATGGTATAGCATGTTCATTCACATTGTTACAAAGACATTAAGCCAAAAATTAGCCTTTCTGTGGCCAGTTACTTCCTCTTATCAGTCTTCTCTGGGCCCAGCAAGGCATTCTGAGATCTGTGAAAAGAGACACTGGAGGCAGAAAGGAGAAAATCTCAGCTGTTGTATTATTGTAGGGCATTTCTTAACCCTTTGAGGCGCAACCCTTTCCCAATGCTGGAAAAAGGGCAGCCGTTGCCATCGCTCGACTTAACTACCAGCAAGATGGCGGACGATCAAAACGCTGTGCGTGAGCACACCCAGCTCTCATCAAAAAAGGGTCTCTAGATCTGTGGCACGCGATGAACGTTTCGATCATCTGCCATCTTGCTGGTAGTTAAGTCGAGCGATGGCAACGGCTGCCCTTTTTCCAGCATTGGGCAATCTATCCAGCAGTTCTCTCATTCTTCCATTTTTCAGCAGATGTCAGTGCTGTTAAAAATAACCGTGACCAATTTTTTTACAGGAAATGACGTGCTAAAAAGTAAAGAATTCTCGTGGAGCTATGTCACCCGCAACTATTTCTATAGAAATCAAATCTATTCTTCGTGACTGGCAACAGTCAAAACGTCAAGAGCTTGGTGTCCTCACGGTGAGGACACCACGCGTTAAAGGGTTAAACAGGTTAAACCTGAATTTTAGGATCCTTTTATGTATGTTATTTTACAGAGTTTTAATTATTATATCTTTTAAACACCAGCTTCTTTTGATTGCTTTTTGTTAATTAGCTCTGTCCTCTGCATAAAAATTGTACAATTACAAGGCTATGAATGTTCACAAAAAGTATTTTGTAAATTAAGTATTTCGTAAAAAAGTATTTCGTAAATTAATCGTAATCTCATCATGCATAATCGTAATCGAAAATTTTTATTGGTTTGATTATTGCAATCTAATTGTAATTGGCAAAATTGATATTGGGATTACCATAATCTAAACTAGTCTCTCTGAAAAAGAGAAGTAATCTTAATCTAATCGATTACGCATCCGGGTAACCAATTCATAGCCTGGTCATGAGTATAAAAGTGTATTAGAAATGCAGTTAAGTTACCAAACTTGTGTGCCATGAATGAAATAAGTTCCCACTAATGTCTGATAGTCTACAGAAATAAAATAATGTTGTCATAGTGTAAATAAATTTTAATTTAGAATTAATTTAACAACTTAAAAGACAGCAATATTACTTAAGTAACTGTAATATTACAAATAGAGGCTCAGCTTGGATATTTGCTGCACATTGGCAAGATGAAATATTTGGGAATGTTAATTACGCCATTATGGCAGTTTCTAGCAAAGGAGAAACATTAATAGAATTAGAATATTGATTATACACACATGTAAGTGCGCCAAATATCCAAAGTGTTTCATAATAGAATCTAAAATTATGTATTTTAATTGGACAAAGATTAAACTTATGGATTGTAGAATATTAGAGCAGAATTTTTCTTTAAATGATACTGTATTTGAATGATTTGTGTGATTCTGTGATTAATCTCCCCCCCCTTTTTTTTTTTCAAATGATTTTTCTAGCTCCTATTGCAGTTTCCTCCACAATGGGCTTTATCTGCGGGTTACAAAAATAAAAAAAACTACTTGAGAGTAACAGAAACATACTATTGTAGAAATAATGTCTTGTCAGATGAGGCTTACTTCAATTATAATATGATCAATTAAACAGTCTTTAATGTATTTAAATCATCACTGTGTGCAACAATAAATATTTATACAGCTTTGCCAACCTGGTAACATTATGAGGCTATTAAATTTGGATATCATTCTGACATGAAATTCTTGTTCTAGCTGGGCTCTAAACTGTAGGTCTTGGTTGTTTTGTGCAGAAAATAACACCTGCTTACTTAAAATGAACATAGATTTCAACTAGCCACCCTATCTCACAAAATTACATTAATCCTTAGGCAAAGAGTTAATGCATAGTTGATCTTTGTAAGCAACATTTTGTTTTCATTTAGTTCATTTTGTGTTAAGTTTGAGCAGTGTCATAGTTTTGAATGAAAAAATCATGACTTAAGCTGCTAAAGCAGATTTTAAAATAAATAGATAAATAGATTTTTAAAAAATATACAGTGATTTTGTTTACCTTATATTAAAATAAAAAATCAGCATTATGATGAATTTTTATTTTTAAAATATCATAGGCAATACTTTGCTGTAATGTAAACCACATATAAGAATAAGTTGCATTTTAAAGTTTTATAATAAACATCAAAACGCACCATAATGAAAAAAAAGGTTTTTTTTTCTGTTATTAAAATAAATAAATTCCCATATATTTTATTTTTTCAATTTTATTTTTATTTTTATTTATTTTTATTTTTTTCAGGTCCAGATATTGAAGTGCAGTTACTTGAAGCTTATTTAGATAAATATTTTAATGTTGTTGGTGTTTCACAGGTATGTTATAAGTTTAAAAAATATTTTTTGTACTGTACAATTTTTCTTAGACATTATTTTTTTTTAAGTAATGAGCACACAATTGTATGAGCAGAGTTATTTGATATTTTTACTGTCTTTTACAATACTTCAGTAGTTGGAAAAAAAAGAAAAGAAACTGGCATTTAAAAGATGAAAAATTTAAACTTTGTAAAATATCACCCATAAAAGGTACTTATCAGTCTGGACATGTGTAGTAAACTTTTTAGATTTTTATTCCCCTGGTTACTGTGTGTGAACGTCTACTAAAGAAACACAATTTTTTTTTCTCCCTGAACACTTATCCAAATGGATAAGTACTTTTGTTTATGTGGTTTGTGTGTTATTTTACGAAGTTTTAATCATTTCAACTTCAATAGTTAATTTATCATGAATCATTGTTGTACGTGTAATTTTAATTTTCAAAAAATACTACTGGATTTGTTAATTTTATTACTTAGTTTTTAATCTCTATATTTTTTCTTTTATAGGTTGCAAAGTGCATTAAAAAGTGTTGGGCTTCACAATTTAGTTTTAAAGCTGTCCAATGCAAAAGGTTAGCATTTTAAATGTTACATTTAAATCATTTACAAATTTTGAAAAAAATCAGAATGTGGAGATTTAATTATTGTTCATTTTATTTTTGTTGATTATATATTGTTTCTTTATATGCAGTTTCTGCATAAAAGTCATTATGCTGTTGACCTCATGTCGCTACAGATATATATATATATTTTAAAATAAGTATAAAATCACTTACTTTTTACATTTAGTTTATTTTTGATAGTGGTATTTAAAAAATATTAGATGTGTTTTATGCAGAAATAAATCTGTGACTGTTTCATTTGTTAACTTCCATTAATATTTTCTCTTTGGGTGATTTCTTCAGTGTTACAACATAAAAAATAGTTTTAAGGGTATAGTTCAAAGAAACGAAATCTCCCTCACGGTCTAGGTACTCAAATTAAAATAAAGTAATTGCGCCAGAAACTCGAAAAAATTCAGGATTATTCTTTCTGAGGTCTACTACCCATCATAATAAATGAAACAAAGATGCCTTTTATAGAACTTTTGCAAAAAATTCTTCAACGTGGAATTTGAATGGACATGGAATCAACATGGAGCAAAATTTTTCGAAGAGTGGCACATCCTGCTAAATTTTTGATTTTTGAAAAGTTTTTCTGAAAGTTTTGCAACTGATACAGATTTATCATTTATTACGATGTATAGTACCGCTTGTAAAGAGACATTCTAAAAATTGTAAAGTGCACAACTTAATTAGTTTATTATAACATGTGTACCAAAACAACAAGATTTTTTCGAACTACACCATTAAATTATTAAATAGTCATTCTGCAAAGACAGAAAAAAAAAAAAAACTTTACAAAATGTTCAGACTACTGTAAATGGTCATGAGCCTTTAGATCTAATCCCTTTAGACTGAAAATGAATTAAGGGGTGTTAACCATTGTGTGGAACAGGTCTGGGAGAGTCAGGAATTAGGGGTTGTATTACTATTTCTAAAAAGTGTATTCAGCCCCAATCCCCAATCTCTATTAATCCTGTGGTGATCTCTATAATTTTGATCCCCAGGAGAGGAGAAATTCAGAGTCAGCAGGGATTGGAGTGAGTCTTTAGATTGAGTCCCTTTAGTCTGAATTTACTTTGATTATTAAGATTTCTTTCTTGTTTTTGATGCATTTTTATATTTCATATGCCTAGTAATACTGTATGAATCTTTGCAGAATAATGTAATCATATTCATTAAATTCTAATTGTAATATAAACAAAAGTCATTTGTATGCAGGTATGTAATATTGTTCCACATATCTTTTACGATTAGACATATTACTTTAAGGTGGTTCTTTTAAGAAATCATACAAATTTTGAGCAGCTTTTTAAAGAATTCACCAATGGTAGAGATCCAGAAAATTTCGAGAATGTCCCTTCACAAGTTGTACTATAGGCTGTTACAAGCGTTTAATTTATGGAAGTTATGAAACATTTCAAAAAGCAAATTCTTAAACATACTGTATTTTGCAATGTTTTCCTACATGGAAAGCACCTTGACTCATTTTGCAAGACAATTTTTGTGCTTAAGATTTTTTTCTGAAAATATTCTGAAACAAATTTTCTGTTAATATCAATTCATACTACAGTTTATGAAGAAGTGATAGTAATTTTTTTGCTTATTTAAAATCGCTAGTTTGTTTTAAGTCGTTCAAAAGTCTTCTGACGACATAAGTTTTACTGACCGCTCAGCAGAAAAATCAGAATATCATTTTGATGCTTTAATTCGATAGAATTTTACATTGCAGCTTCATAATGTTGCCCGACTGATAAAAATTTCTGGGAGATCACTGATTATAGTTTTCATCAATGTTTATATATTGCGCTTATAATTTTTTCAGATCTACTGGATTATTTTTAAATGTTCCCATGGCTATAGTCATACAAAAAACTCTCCTGTTTGATATATCTGGTGTAATTTCTACTTGCGAATCTTCTTCAGGAAATCCTTCAATTTTGGAAATCAGAGAAACAAAAAACAAGGTGAAATATTTTATTTAATATCTATAAGTCAAAATAAACAATACTACCAAAGCAGAATACATTATTCATTTATAATGTATACTATCAGTTCCGAACTGGTGATTCTCAAGCCCCTTGGGGTTCAGGTGAATAAACGGAGTTCATGGAAATAATATTGTAATGGTAGAATTTTAAATAACTTGCATAAAAAAATGAAATAATAAATTTGCCTTCATATATTTACTGCAGTGTTAATAATTTGAAAATAGAGGAAATAAAAGAGGCAAGGATGACCTGGTGCATAAATTGTTTTTAATTTTATAATAGTTTTAATTATGAATTAATTGTGTAATTTGCAAATAAACAATTTTGCATAGCAAACAATTATTTCAGAAACACTTCCCCAGCAGACCAAAATTAGGGAGGAAAAAGTATTTTCCTGTTTGCACACTTACTGACAGCAAATTTTGCCCACTCATGTCGCTACATGTAGTTTTTTTTTTTTTTGTATAAGTATAAAATCACCGACTTTTTACATTTATTTTTGCTTTACTTTCAAAAGAGAGCAAGATTTTTCATGATTAGACAAAAGATTAAATAGGTATGACAATAAAATTACAGATGTAACAGCTTTAAAAAATTTTCTATAATTTTCATAAAATTATAGAAATTTTTCATTTCTTTAAAAATTCTGGAAAATTGCATTGTAATTTTAGTTATCATTTTAGTTTTTATTAAAGTTTGTATACTTGGATGAGTTATGGTTATGTTTCTGTTTATTATCTGTAACAGAAAATTATCTGTTATAAGCAGAAGCAAGCTTGGCTCTCTAAGCACAAAAGAGTATTTATTAGTAAGCTGTTAGAAGTGTAATTTTAAATTTTCTTTAATAAATCTTCTTTAGAACAGAATTTCTTTCTTTAATACAGACTGAGCAACAAAGTCACATGACATTGTGTAGACAGTCATGATACATTGTTTCTAGACTCATTTTACAATGTTGGGTTATGTCTCATACACACTAAGCAAAAAAACTGCTGAACACGTGTCTTATGCAAGTAGCAGACCACTTTTGCAATATTTTTACGCCTTCTGGGCTATCAGGATACTTGTTCTTTTTGAACACACCTCAACTGGCATTGTATAATGTCAGGTGCAATACAATGTATCGCAACAGTATCATTCCAATTTGTTTTGTATTGTGTACTAGATCTGAAAAGTACAGCTTGATATAAAAAAGTTATCATATACAATAAGGATGAAAATGCAGATTCAATTAATCTTTAACACACAAAATAATACCTTATCCACATACACTAGCAAATAGAAAATTAAAGGAAGAAACAACATATTAATAGTTTATGTTTTTTTGAAAACCATGTGCAGCCCTTTCAAGACTACCCAATCCACCCCTTTCACCATCAATTTTGATCTGTAAAGAAACTAACCAATTTAAAAAAATAAAATTTACAGTCTGAAATGAGAAGCTATAGAAATAATAACTGATGCCACAGCGATAAACAACACAACACACGTGCACATCGACGAAAGTTGGTGGGCGTGGCTCAAGCATAATAAAAGAAGAACAAGGAGAGCAACAATCAGTGAAACACCTGAGAATGGCCATGTGCATGGCCAAAAGTGCTAGTGTATGTGAATAAGGTATTATTTTGTGTGTTAAAGAAAGTTATATTATTTTTCCAAAGTAACTTTTATATATTATTGTGTCATTATGCTTACTGATGATGATACTTTTCAGTAAAGTATTCATTATTTGCATGCCAAATATTTTGCAAAATTCTATAATTCATACAATCCTTGGTCTCATGCTGTGCAGGTAAAGGGATGTGTACTGTATAAAACTGCAGTCAGATACTTTATTCATTGAAATAAGTAATCCTTTTCTTCCTTCCTGTGTAGCCATCCTGTAGCATTAAATTTACTTTTATTAACTTTAAGTTACTGTACTTTTATTTTCTGACTTATTATTTTTTGAGAATCGTATTTATTTATTTCATTTCATTATTTTCAGACTTGTTCAGAGGCAGTTTGTGTTACACGCTTGAAAAGAGATTTCAAAAACCATTTGTCTATCTTAGATTCACACATACTCCTTAGTGAAAAAAAGATGAATGACATAAATGATTCGAAAAAAAGTATGAGAGTTTCTTTAGTCCTTTGTATGTTATTCTTAAAAACCTTTTTTTTTTTAAACACTGACAAAACAAAGTATAAGATTTATGGAATTATTATTTAAATATATTTTATTTCTTTTTCATATCGATAAATCCAAGAATATTGTTTAAAACATGTTTGTACACATTTGAAGTAACAAAAACTATGATTTATGAATTTCTTTTCTTCTCACCCAGAAGTATTATTTAAAATATTTTTCTAAATATTGGTCATGAGAAAAAGGAGATTTATATAATTGATTGCTAGTTTTGAATATATTTGTAAATTGCTTTTATAATTGGGATCTTCTAAATTTAAGTGCAGATTTCATGTCCTAAAATTATGTTTCATTAGCAAATTATTTAATATTAGAATTTTTGATGCACATTTTTTTCTCTTTACAAAAATACAATAAGTCCCTTTAAGACTTTATTTATTGAATAAAAAATAAAAATTTACCACACTGAACTTTTGGTCAGTCTGAGATTATCTTTCTTTGAGATTTATTGTATTTTTAGTGCTATAACATTATTATTCACATGAGTAAGCACTTTATCATATAAGCACTGTATTTATAATAGTAGATACTATTATAAGTACAGTATTACATAGTTTTTCTTCAAGTCTATATTTAGCGATATTTTCACTAAAATATTGGAAGTCTGTAGTTAATGTAATGTTTTTTATGTAACGTCTGTGTCAAAAGAAGCCAGTACAAGATAAAAGTGCTTAGAGATGAGTTCGGGCTCATTTTTTGAAGCCCGAGCCCGAGGATTTTTAATCCGAGCCCGAGCAATATTATTAAATTTGGAGCCCGAGCCCGAAATTTCAGCTAAAGACAAATAAATTTAACTACTTCATTAATAGGATACAATAAATTTTGGAGCTTCACACACCTTCTAGTTCCCCGTGCCGCTATTTTTTAAAATAAGTACGTCTATTTATCCCATGAATCGCTTTTTAAAATCTGTTTCAAGGAGTATGTTCAACAAAGGAGAAATTTTTCACGAGCCCGAGCCCGAACGCAATCGTGAATTACAGAGCCCGAGCCCGAGTCGGGCCCGGGCTCGGGCTCGGGCTGAGCCCGTCTCATCTCTAGCGCACAAGTGTCCAAGCTATCATATTTTGCCTTTGTGCAGTATTTGCAGAGAACAAAACATATAGTGGATTCATTAAAAATTTTTCCTATCAGTGGTTTTTTTTTCTGTATAACTTCCGTTACTAATTATGCTAGTAGACAAGGTTTCTGTTCCTTGTTAAGTAAGTGGTAATTTTTGCATATTGAGGGATGTTGAAAAAGAATATTACTTTAAAAATATTCCTTCACCCACAGATTTTCAAAAAAATCAGAAACTCAAAATTTTTTTAATTTTTTAACATTTATTCTATATGTTGCCACATAAATTTTGTCATTTGTCATTTTAATATTAATAAAAACTTTAAAAAATTGTAAAGCTTAAAAACAATATAAAACACTAAAAAATTACACTTCATAAGGTTTTAGAAAAAGTGAATTGAATTTTTGTGAAACATTAAAAAGGTATTCTTCAGAAATTTCCCAAATTTCATATGTTGATCTTCTCTTACTACACACAATCAGTAGTTTATAAGATTCCAACGCATGAATCTCTAAACATATTCTGGTGTACCTGCCTTTATATCGAGTTCTGCATTGATTATCAACAGTTTAAATCTTTAGTCTGACATCGAGCTTCCATTCCAGAAATATTCTGGAAAAAGCACTCTTCATTGGTCTCACTACAGCTTGCATATTTCTGAGGAAAAAATTTCAATGAGATGCCATACAATTAATGACAGAGACAGATAATGACAGCCATATTTAATGACAGAGAACATCCTAAATTTTTAACATACCTTTAATTAATGCTTCAAAGTCAAAACTTCAATTATTTCTTGAGAAATATATTTAAGAAAATTTAATATCACTTTAAGCTTTTTTTTTTTTTCTAAATCATTTAATGTATCCTCAAAACTTTTGTCCTTCATAAAGGTGCCTAATTTGTGGGACAATGAAAATTCCTTTCTTAATTATTCCATGGAAGCAGTTCTTGCATGTATTGAAAATCACCAGCTTAATCACTGGTCACTGAAGATTAAATGGATGGACTACGTAGATGTATATGTAGACTTGACATATATATAAGGCAGCAGACTGCATAACTGATGCTGTAGAACTCAATGAACGGAAAAGCTATTCACTTAAAACTTGTTCAATAAAACCTTTGTAATCACACAACTTTAATAAAAGCTCATTACTAAACACAGGATTGAATTAAAACTTAAACACTTGATAAAAATTGGATACATACACTCAAACACGTGTTAAAATTTGAAGCTTCACAAAATGTATGCTTGCTCAACCAGCTAAGAGGTGCCCACTGATTAAACTCTGTACTTTCATACAGATTTCCACTTGTTGCTGATATCTTGCAAGTGGCGCCATCTAATTACAGTACAAAAATCTAACTGAACAGACTATGTTCATGCATTGTCTCAATGTGAAGCATGCGCCTTCGTGAAACAAACCTTGGTCAAACAAGCAGGAACCCAGATCATAGACCTAGGTCGAAAATCCATTCATTGTGTGACTAAAAAGGAATTTCTTGGCTTCTTTTTGACACACTTAGTGAAGTGATTATGAGGAGTCCTGGAAACGAGTGGTAGTTTTTACAAGTAGTGAAACATTACGATTTTAGTTAATTTAGAAACTAACTTATAAATGAAAGACATCAAAATAATTACATTTTATGTAAATAGGATTTTTATTTGTTAAGTCTCTTGCAATATAATACTTCACCTGACAATAACAAAGGAAAATGATATACTTGGCAGTTAGAAGATTGACATCCCTTTTATGGAAGTAAAATAGGATCTTTTACATTAATTTCTTTTTCATGGGGGGGGGGGGGGTCGCCACCCCGCCTCTGCCCTTTAATCCGCCCTTGACTTGAACTTTTTAAATGAATTTCTTTATTTGAAAGCATAATTTTTACCATGGTGTTATTAATTAGCTTTCATGTGTGTGTGTTTATTTGTATGAATTTTGTAACCTATTTTGAACTAACTTCCTGATGAGCTAGATACTTTCAACATTGCTGAGAATTGTATGACAATGTGACATGATTTTTTTGAATTCACGCCCTTCACTTCCTAAGGGGGAGATGGACCAAAATTTTCTTATCTGATGCAGACACCCTTCATATCTCAGAATCAATAGCAATATAGTTTTTAATTTAAAATGTATTTAACCCCCTTTAAAATGTATAAGATGTGAATCCTGAAAGTCAATTTCAGGATTGTTTCAAATTTGCCTCCTAAGGGGGGTTGGGCAGTGCTCCCCAGCCTTTTTATCGTTGCGGTCTGTTCGGTCAATTGATAACTTTATTGGACTGTTTGATAATTTTACCATGGCCTGCTGGTGGGGGGTTTGTTGATTGTTTATATTTTTGATTCTTTGATTTAATAATATTCCATAATGTTCATGTTATTATAATTTTGAGGTATGAATCACTTTTTTGTAAGCACTGCAATTGAAAGCACTGTAGTTTATTTATTTAGTTTTTTACAGTTTAGAATATGACACACACAAAAAGAAAGTGTTTAGTTTAAAAAATGCATTGATAAATAGAGGTTATCGGTGTGTTTTAAATGCTTTACTATTGTACAATAAATAAACTCTTAACTAACAACACAAAATGATAGTTATAATATGTAGCTTAAAAGCATGCTGCAGAATAGTTATATTTTAAGGAATGAATTATGAGTGAAATTATTCTATAAACACATTAACTAATCTAAAGTAGTTTTTATAAAAGATTTTTTTCTTTGAACCTAAAGCATTAATCAAAGGATGTCTTTAGGCTTGAAATGAAATGTGTTATTATACTCACATTAAAATAATTAAATATTTTTAATAGCTATTGTTATTTCTGTAATCTTTTCTGTTAGGTAATAATAGCAAAGGAACAGCATCTATCAATAAGTCGCTAACTTTATCAGATGACCAGATTTTGTTGTTAGGAAGACTAGTATGTAAGGTGAGTCAAATTAATTTTACTTCGAGCTTTCATTGTACAAACTTGTTGCCCCCCCCCTTTAATCCGCCCTTGGTCTTGACCTGTTTTTCCAAGCCATCCGAGTTGCTCTTTAAATGCACAGCTGTTGTAAAAAGGTGGCAGAAAGATCTTTCACTTCATAGAAATGATACACATTCTTACGTTTATAAGTTAATATTTCCATTAGCTTTATATATAATAAACTAATTATTTTAGAAAATGATAGTGCTTATTTAGGCATTATGTAATATTATCGCAAAAATATTTTAAGAAATTTATAGATTACATTTTGAACTATCTAAAACCCAAATTAACACATTTGCAATTTTGTAATAGAAAAACATGTTTACGTGTATGATTAATGTTTAAAGTCTGCTTTTATGCCAAGTTTAAGCAAAAGACTCTGTTGACTACTTATGTAGCTTTTCACCATAGAAACGAAATTAAATATGAAAATAAATTGTGTTCTATTATTCGAGTTTTAATATATTCAAGAGTGTATCGTAATAGCCAGTTTTCATGAAATAGATAAAAATATATGTTTCTATATAATCGTAAAATAGTTTTTATAGAACAATATTTTGAGATTATTTGTATAGCATTGCACCGTTGGAAATCAATTTTCTATGTTAAAAGTTCTATAAAAATGTGTACTGAATCAGCCCACTAAACTGGGTAATAATTAATATTCAGTATCGATAATTATGTAATATCAACCAGTGAGAGTTATATTTGATTATATATGTTGGAACCATCGCAATATTAGTTTAAACCGAGCCAATTGTATTATTCATTTTTTAAATGCATCTCGTGGAATGGAATAGAACATTGGGGGGAGGTACCTTAAAATGATGGCCGGCCTGTAGTATTAGAAAGCGTTAATCAGGCCCTGTCGAAAGGAAAAACCACTATCTTGCTAATGAGAAGATACTTTTTTTTCATCGAATACTTCTGCAAAAAAGGGAATCTCCCTTGTTCCATTTTAGCATTTTGACAAGCCTTTTTGTATTGTGCAAAAAATGTGACCATATCTTAAACATTGACAGTCTTTAATCTTCATATCTTTATAACAATAGAACAGCTACTCATTAGCATTGGGGAGGGGGGATACTTCAATCTGTTGAGATCATGATCAGCCAACTTCTTTCTTTTTCCGCCTTCAAGAGCATCAAAACTTCGAAGGAATGTATGGCAAGTTTACAACTTGAAAAATTGTCCTAATTTTAGTATTTCAATAGTATGTAATCCAGTATTTGTATATTTACTTTTTAAAAATTACTAATTGCTCTAAAGTTTTTACTCAGGCTGAAATACTGTGTATGTACCACTTTTGTTCTGATATAGTTATATGTTTACAAATCCTGTTTGTTGCATTATTTCCTTCCATTTACTTTTAATAATTAATACTATAATACAAGGCGGCTACAGATCATAATGACCTGGAAAATTTATATACCTGAAAAGGTCAAGGAATTTCATAAAAGTACTCAGAAAATCAAGGAACTTGTCATTTTTGCCTTGACAACATGACTATTTTACTGCCAAACACGTCATAACCAGAAATTGATGTCTTTGTTTGCTTTAAAGCAGAATATCACTAAGTGAAAATTCGCAGTAATCCTTTTTGAAAAAACACAAAACAAAACATAGCACCTGCCAATCTTGCTTTTCTTTCTTTTTTGAAATATGAAGTTATGGACCAATATATCATAGATATTGTGTTATTTTGTATTTTTTCTTTCTTTTCCTTTTTACCCTGTTGGGTAAGCATATCATGCAAGGTCAATTCATACATGGGAGACTGTTGTATGTCTATAATTTATAAAATTTTGACAAAAGTAGTCCAGGAAATCAAAGAACTTTTTTCTCAATTTTTGTAGCTATCCTGTAATAGTATTTAAATCCCCTTTGTTAATTTTTCTCACTTTTTAAAAAATTAATTTTAATGTTTACACTTGCACTGTACTATATTTTTCTATTTAGATGGAAAACAGTTTTCACTGTCCCTTAGGAATTGAATGGTGCTTCAGCAAAAACAAGTTCTTCATTATCCAAGTGAGTATATTTTTGTATAACACTAGGAGCCAAGGCCCCTAGACTTGCTACGCTCGCTTTTCGTATGAGGCATTCGGCCCTTAATAAGGCTTATTCGTAAAAAAGGCATAATTTCAACGGACAAAACCCAAAGGTTGGATCAGATATAATGTTACCGAGCCAACAGAGCTACACATTGCTTGGTTCTTGCATGTTCCTTGGAACTTAAAAATTTAAACTTCGCACTATTTTTAATTATGTGAAATCCATGGAACACCCAGCGTATTAGCCAATTATGGCAATTTTTCATAATTTGGCGACTTGCGTATATGTATAGTTAATAATTAGCTTTAAGAAAACAGTACTTGATATGTTTTCTTTCATAAAAACTACCAAACAGATAGGATAGCTTGCCACCAATGGCTACTTTGCGTTATTTGGCAATTTACATATGCTCACAACCTATAATTACTGCTCATGTAAGACTCCCGGAAAACTGTTATCCATATTTTCATATACATAATCCTTTGCAGAATGGCGTATTTAGCACCACGAATTATATTATCTCGCTGCGCTGGTAAATATCCAAAGTGACAGCCCTATAACAGCTATAATGGCACAGTTAACGCCACCAAATATTTCTACTGATAGCAAATACTCCAGCTGGATCGAACCGGCTTTAAAATAAACTGCATTTTAATTATTTTTCATTTTCAAGATATTGGGTTCTAACATTTTTGAGTTTGCGGTTTAGATTCACCCTGCTTGGAAAGATACCATCTTGCCAGATCATATTTAATGCCAAGATCGCACTTTTAAAAGCAGTTAGAATTAGTTATTCTGTTTTGGAAAAACGATTAATCGCTTATTCTAAACTCCTGTTGTCTAAGCGAACATACTATTTGAAAATTGTTAACTTTGTGTAACACACTTTGAGTTATTTATTTCATATAATTTTTAATTTGGCGTAAAATGAGCATAATTCTACTTCATGTTTGTCAATTTCATGTGATTCTACATACTTGGAATTGCTTTGTTGCAAAGGAATGAATGATGCAAAGGAATGAATTTTATGCTAAATCTGGCAACCATTATGTTTTATTTTTTCAGTTTTTTATTAATATCTTCTAAAATAATTCAATTTTCGAAATTTAAGTCAGCTTATCAGGTTCCTCGGAATTTTCCGAATCTGCGGACATGTTTCTCGAAATTCAAACCTCCACAGTTTAGGAGAAGATAGGTCAACAAGGTCTTGACAGCGGCAACAGCGGCTGTTACTTTTTTTTAGAATAGAGAGAATCCCACCCACCCACCTCAAAAAAGAGTGTTAAGCACAAATTGTGTAAAAATACACACAAGCCCCACAACTAGGAGGGCGGTCACTGCTTTGCTGACATTGGTACCAAAATTGAAGTTTGTTATGGGTGCTATGTTGAGGGGGGAGGGGACCAAAATTAAGGATTGCTCTATGTGATACAACATCTAGTTGTGGCACTGAATACACATTCTGTACCATTTTAATTGTATGTTCAGTCTTTATTTTCCTCTTCAACTAACAAATAAACACAAAGGTGGAAAAGTAAATTTCTGGAATCAAAATGAGGGAAAAAACAGAAAACATTCATTTGGAATAAAGCAAAATTACATGAAAACTAGAGTGCAGTAGAAGGTCAACAACAGGGGAGAGGACTAAACTTTACAAAAAGAAAATAATAGGTTAAAATATAAAAGGGAAAAATAATATATATACTTATATTTATTTAATAAATTTGTTAAGTATTGGTGGCTGGTACTCCATGGTTCAATTTTGTCTTCAAATTTCATCCCCCCCCCTTTTTTTGCAGAGGTAAGTAATTTTTTAAACAGATTTCATATATCTTTCTACAGGTTACTGACTCTCACATTAATTATCTTCATCTCATAAACTAAAGAAATTTAATACCCAGACCTCATTTTGAGTGCAGATATTATACTGGTACTAAGCTATGGAGTCCTGCCAAATGTAAAGATATGAGATGCCTTGTGTGACCCATGTGGATAAGAACTATATAACTGAATTCCCAGAGTGGAGAGGATCTTTTTCTGATAATTTTTCACCAATAAAATCATTTGTTGGTGTCCTCCGATTTTATGAGAGTCCTGTTCCTTGCATTCCCGGATTATAAAATTACTTTTGACTGCAGAATAAAAATATTAATTCCTAATTTAATATGTAATTATTTAGAATACTGGTTCCCTATCAGAGAGTGTATCCTCACCATGAAGATTGAAAATGGAATAAAAATAACCAAAATGTAAAAAAAAAAAAAAATTCTGCTTAAAATTGTGTAATACTTATAAAGTGCAAGTGTGTTCGAAGGTTATTTTCAATATCATGTAATGGTAGTTTTTTAACATAATTGAAAATTGTATTTTTAGTCTTTTTAAATAAGCCCCTTGCATTTTGGGCCATTATCACTTACTAGATTTTGCAGAATTTTATGACTGCTAGATTGCATTATTAACTCAAAACATCATACAGGATGTCCCCAAAAGATGGTAACGAGCTTTAATTCTTTATGTGTTAGAGATAAGTGGGCAATGTCAATTGAAAGAATGTTCAAAATAAGGTCAGAAATAAGTGTTAAGAAAAAAATTCTGGCGTTAATTTTCAAAAAGTTACACTTTTTAAATTTTTATACAACCCCCATATAAAAAAATTTCAGTTAGTGAAATGTGCCCCATACACTAATGATGTTATGTCCAAAATTTGAGAATTATATCATGAGATGTCTCGGAGATATCTTTAAACAAAGGTGTTTGGGGACTGTACATGATTTTAAAAATAAACATTTATTGCTAGATCAAAAAAAAATTTTTTTTTGTTATTTCTGTACGACCCCTGAAATGCAATCAATCCACATGATGTTTTCCCTTCGAGAGCCACTAGAAAGTGGTTTAAGTCAGCATTATATTTATCTTCATATCTCTGATACTTTTTAAGGTATAATTTTCAAATTTTGTCTGTCACTTCATTAGTGTATGGGGCGCACTTTACTTACTGGGAATTTTTTTTGTACGGGGGTCGTATACAAATTTAAAAAGTGTATCTTTTTAAAAATTAATGAGAGGAGTTTTTTCTTGGCAGAGTCTTAATTCTGACCTCATTTTGAACATTTTTTCAATTTACACTGCCCACTTATCTCTAATAGATAAAGAATTAAAGCCTGTTACCACCTTTTTGGGACACCCTGTATAATAGAAGCAGATACCAAAACTTTTATTTATAGAATAAATATTCTACTTTCTAAATGCTTTCTATACCACATTTAGAATTTTAACTAAATACTGATAAAAGTACTTGCATTCTTCTCATTACCATCCTTGATCTAATTTACTTGAAACAATTTTATGTTTATACTTAGGAGTACTTTTGTTCTCAAAATTCAAAACTGTACTTACGTATTATCCGGTCATTTGCACCAAACTATTTTTTTGTCAAATGTGCTGGCAAACTGTTGCCAATCCTATTCCAAGCCATCAATAATTTCATGTGTCTGACATTTATCTAGGGGAAAAATTGTTCATCTTGGTGGACCGCCGGGATAATATCTAAGTACCCATAAAACTTTCAATTCAGTAGTAAAGCTATATACTCTGTATGGTGAAACATTATGAAATGACATTACCAACAAGCCTCACTACTTTGAAATTTGGATTATAATCATACATACATAAATGTTGTCTATAATCTCTATAATCAGTCAAAAACTAAGACTTGCAATCATATAATTTTAGAAAGAAAGAATTTTTAACTTTCTAAAACTCATTACAAAAAATAGTGCTATAAAATAGTAAGAAAATGAAAGTTTGAAGTCCGAAATCAGACATTACTGGAGGATCCGACATTTTAAAGCATTTCAATATCCACTTCCTTTTGGCCAGTTAAACAAAGGTATCTATAACCTATGTGCTAGTTATTGTACAGAAAAAAAAGAGTTGTTAACTTATTTTAATATAGCCTTTTAAGTATTATATTTGCTATTTTCAACTGAAATTGTTAATGTGGATAAAACCTTGTTAATCTGGACAAAAACTGTACAGCATTTTTACTTTTACTTTGAAGGGTATTCCCTTAGAAAAGTGATAGCTGTCACAAAACTTTGAATAGCTTTAAAAATAAACTAATGATGTTGAACACTTGAAAAAATTAATAATGCATCTTTACCAAATGCACTATGGATTAATATTAACAGACAATTTACATGCCTAGTGTAATTTAAAAAAAAAAAATTCTTAAGCACAAAACTTGTCTTCAAAAATGGGCTGAAGTATTACCTGTTTTTGAAACTATTGCAAAATTCTGTATGTTCAGTTTTTCTTTTTCTTTTTTTTTCCCTGAGTGTTCACAACTGTGATAGGTTCATTGTTTGTAATCATCTATTGTACAACTTGTAAAGAGACATTTTAAATTGTTTGATTCTTTAAAAAGTTGTTCAAAAGTTACATGATTTCTAAACAATCTTTTACATTCTTTTTTTGTATGTAGGCCAGGCCTGTCATCTTTTCAAATTCTGATACACGTTCGGAGATGTTTCATTACTATGACACATACATCAGATCTGAGGATGATTGGTTTTCGAGTTTTAATATTGGGTGTGTTATTGTTCTTTCTGATGTGCATATAATTTTCACTAAGCTTTGGCTGACCTTTTCATTTTGACATTTTATTTTTCTTTACTTAGTGAAGCATTTTTGGGACCTGTTAGTCCTCTTGGAATGAATATAATTAATTTTTGCATTGAAGTTTTTGTAGATGTGAGTATTGATTGTTTCTATGATTTGTTGCTTATCATACAGAATTAGAACTTTATAATCTGTATAAATCGTTGGTCTTGAGATTTACTTACTGTGAAACTCCGATTCAATGTTACGTGCATTTAATGTTTTTCAGTCGTTCTATTAATCCCAAACATTTTCCCATTCTTGTTATGTTAAAAATTCCCACAATGTAAAGTCACATTTTATTTAATTAGTAAAAAACAAACACAAATTGAACAATCAATTTCTTAAAAAAATATTTTTGAAAAATAACATCTTAATTATTGTAGAGGAATAAATAAAAGGTGTGAAACCTAGAATTCACTTTGATTCTTTGACAACAGTTTGTTTTCTCCCAAATTCAGCATTTGCCCTCATATCAATGTTATTTCTTTTCTGTTCTTTGAAAAATGTAAAATTGGGATTTCACTGTATTAGCTGATTTTAAGATTATTTATCTAAATGATAATTATAAAATACCCAGATCTTTTTGAATTTTCAGTTAATTTCATTTGATTATTTGTTATTGCATATATTGATGAAAAGAATTTTAAAAAATCTGTAATTTTTAGTACAATCTTGACTGTTTTAAAGAATTATGAAACCCTTAAGTCAATCAAATTTAATTCTCTAGCATCTCAATAGATAGGATTTTTTCCATTGTAATAATAAAAATTGTGAATTATAACTTTGATTTTCTTATTTGACTTTTTATGAATGCTAGAATAATTTCAATGCAATAACAACGTCAGTGCACCCTTTATAGTTAGGTATGATCTCACATTCATCTTCATATAAGAAATACTAAAGTTTTTTAATGTAGTCTATGTTTACAGATGTAGTTTACTTTTATTACTTTAAATATTATTTTAAATTTTACATCTTAAGACTATTTTTGGATGCCATTTTAAAATTAATATATTGTCTTACTCCTATGAGAAAATCTTCAAACAGGGTTGCCGCAATTTTTAATCAGGGCAAGTGGCTAGATCAGTTCCAGTATGTAGGTTATTTTTTGTTTGCTGCAAGTGGATAGATTATAAAAAGGGAAAAAGAGGGAAAGTTTAAAATTTACTGCTATTTTCAAAGTTAGATCATTTAAAACTAATTTCCAAGAACAAATCACAAGAAGGAAAATAAATTGCAAGAAAGTCTTAGGACAGTCTAGCATGACCAAAATGTAACTCTTGGTGTCAGTTTAAAGAAAAGCATATTTTTAATCTTGGATTCTTTTTTTTTTTTTTTTTTTTTTTTCCTAAGGGATGGTACGTTTTTTTTTTTCCTTAACTATATGTATAACTTTTTAAACTATATAAGCCATAGAACAATCTAGCACTACCAAAATGCAACTCTTGTTAGCAGTTATTAAAAAAAAGTATATTTTAAACTTGGATTTTTTTTCTAACGGATGGTACAGTTTATAACTATACCAGGTGATTCAAAATGGATATTAAAGCAATTATCTTTTAAACCATACGTGATTGAATCATACTTTCAATTAGAAAAGTTCATCAAATAAGCATAGCTTTCTGATATGGCAACTTTTTTTACTAGGGCCTGTGTACATAATGTTAAAATAAGAAATATAATTTTCACACAGTCCTGCTTCACCTAACACTTATATTTGGAAAATGTTGCTCTGTGTATAAGAAGGTAAATAATAATAATAATAAAAAAATATATCCCATGTTTCTGAGTGGAATAGTTACCAAGATGTTGCAAGTTATAAACTTTAGTACTTGTCACCAAGTACTAAGGGGCTATATCAAAATTGAGAAAAGTAAAATTACTTTTCAACTGCCTTAATTTATATCAGTGGTCATTCAACAATTACAAATGATTCCTGGAAATCTTTTTTTAGCTAGAATTTTTCTATAATGCATATTTGGCAGTTTCCTGTAAAAGTTAACCCACAGCATTACTTGATCATTCTATATTTCACTTAGAGAACACGAAATTTGTTCTCTAAAAGTGTGACACAATTAGTGGATGGTGGCCTGAAAGACTAAACTATCGATAATTTCATAACACAGTCAGTGGCGGCTCCTCCATTTGAGCACATGGGCATGTGAACCGCCAAATAAAAAACTAAAGAATAAACACATATATACACACACCAAAGAATAAACAACGAATAAAATTTTAAACAAATATTAAGCGCACTTCTAGATTTATGTGAATTTAAAACGTGAGTTTTACTCTCTCCCCCTCCCCCCACTATTATTAAATAGGCTTATTATAGCTTACGCACTGTAGCGTTGGTTACTACAACTCAGTCTTTCATCAATTGCACATGTGAATGAAAAGATTTCCCCCTGAACCGCTCTCTAGGATAAGAAGCCAAGACAGCTGGACAGGAGTACGGCACTGATGAAATCATTCCGTTCGCACTTTTACTTTGTGCACACCAGGCCAGTTTTTTTCCGTATCGCTTCCGGATTTTCAATTGGTTTGTTACGTTTGGTTAGTTTATTCATTTTTATTTCATTTTCTTAATATTTTCTTTATCATTTTTCACTACATCATTTTTTTACAAACTAGATACTAACTGTAAATTAATTAAGATGGGAGTAAAAGACGTGTTTCGGAGCTAAAGCAATGGCATTTTTCAATAGTATCCTTTGAAAAAAAAATTGAAATAAGAGGAATGAAGACAGCACCTTTGCTAAAACTTATCTTGGTGATGAAATGTAAGACCCAAGATGACTTGTTTTCTTTCATTCACACTCATTGTTTTCCTTTAACTGCTGGAAACGCAAATCTATTATAACTTGTAAGGTGCTTCATATCTGCATATTTAATTTTCGAAATTTGTTTTGTGAACCTCCTTTTAAATAACCCACGAGCCGCCACTGAACACAGTACTTATCAGTTCAGATAAAATTGTATCTGTAAGTTCACGCTTCCAATTGCCAGTATGCAACAAAGGGATCATCATTTAACTTGTATCAATTCTTACACCCCTAATTCTTAATCCCCTAAAGTAGAGATTTTTTCGCCTGAAAAAAGGTGCCAAGACTCCAGGTAAAGTCATCATAATTTAACATTAAATTTCTCGCCTACTGTTTCACTTAAAGGCATGGGATTTTTTTGATTAATTTTCTTAGACAAAGTGCAAAATTTTTCTTTATATAAGTGGTAGGAAATGAGGGACTATATAAAAATCAAATTTCATATTTTGGTATGCAAACAGCCCCTAATGAAGAAATTGCTACATCTGAATCTCTTTATTTAACCCTTTGAGGCGCAACCCTTTCCCAATGCTGAAAAAAGGGCAGCCGTTGCCATCGCTCAACTTAACTACCAGCAAGATGGCGGACAATCAAAATGCTCATCGCGTGACACAGATCTAGAGACCCTTTTTTGACGACAGCTGGCAGTGCCGGGCACAGCCAGCTGTCGTCAGAAAAGGGTCTCTAGATCTGTGGCACTCGATAAACGTTTCGATTGTCTGCCATCTTGCTGGTAGTTCAGTTGAGCGATGGCAACGGCTGTCCTTTTTCAGCATTGGGCAATCTGTCCAGCTGTTCTCGCTTTCATCCATTTTTCAGCAGATGTCAGTGCTGTTAAAAATAATCGTGACATTTTTTTAAATGGGAAATGCCGTGCTAAAAAGTAAAGGATTCTCGTGGAGCTATGTCACCCGCAACTATTTTTATAGAAATCAAATCTATTTTTCGTAACTGGCAACAGTCAAAACATCAGAGTTTGGTGTTCCCAGAGCGGGAACACTGCACGTTAAAGGGTTAATGATCTTTTCTAGCTGAAAGTATGTTTCTATCCTTTATGATTTAAAAGATAATCACTTTAAGACCTATTTTAAATCACCCAGTGTATCTATCTATCTATATATATATGTATAGTTAAGAGTTTTCTCATCAATATATTAATTCAAATACTTTTTTCCCCTCCCAGAAACTGAAGTGCATTACCTCAGATCTTTGGGATCCACAAATGCCATATTTTTCAAAGTTTTTGATTTTCTCTCATTATCACTTGCTGTATTGCTTAGCAGATGCAAGTATTTAATTTTTTGTTATCTATTTTCTAATTCATATAATAACAAATAGTTCTATTTAAGTATAATAAGCTATTAGAGATAAATGATTTGATCTTTTCTAAAGATTTTGACTTCTGTGAAATAGGTTTGATTTTAAAAATATGTTATACTAGGTGTCCAGTGCTAATGGGACCAATGGCTATTTCCCAAACTATTAGTCAGAGACACACAGTTCCAGTTGCAAAAATGCTTTAAATTGTATAATCTATTTTCTCAGGAACATGGAAGCCAATAAATCAATTCCTATAAAAATTATGAAATTTAAATTTTTATACAGTCCTGCAGTCTTATCTTATATTTAGAAAAATTTATACAATTTCATTCAAAATTTAAAAAAGGCCCCTTTACAACATTACAACGCCTTCACCCTTTTAGAACCAAAATTCAGAGAGTTATGAAGCACCAAACATATTGACTTAAGTCACTTATCCATGTTTAAAAATGTCCCATTACAGTAAACCATTAAGGGACCATATAAATTTTGAAGTTTTAAATCATAGGTTTTAATTTCTTTTACTGGCATAATGTGGAGAAAGAAGCAAAACTAATTTCCTAGTACTAATCTTTAAGCAGAGGGTTAAAATCAAGCTCTATAAAAATCCATCCAAGGTCTTTTGAAAATCTTTTCTGTAAATGAAATAATATAATTTTAATATGTTGTGTAAATATCAGGTTGTCAATGATTTAAATCGTTGATTTTAATCATGATTTAAATTAATTGATTTTTAAAAAAAATCATTGATTTTAATCAAGGTTGCACAACTTCTAGCCCAAGGGCCATTATTGGCTCATGAAACCAGTTCCATTCATTCGCCAACCCAGTTGCACGTTGAAAAACACTAATCAGAATCCATAAATTCAATTTTTAAGAAAAGAAATTCAGGGGTCAGTTCAGAAATTCTTTCCAGGGTCCCATTTCTGTAAAAACTTTAAATATTTAGTGGTAATTTAATAACTGACTTAATACATATGTGCTATCATATTTTCAAGATAATTTTTTTTCTTATGCAATTAAAAATAATCATAAAACTCAGTCTATTGGAAAGTCCTGGTGCAAACTTTTGACCCATCCTCTGCCGGGCAACCTTCCTAGATGAATAGCCACTGCAAATTTTAGACTCTTGACTTCCCATGACTTATTGCTGGGACACCTTTATAGAATTGGTGTTTTACCTTCATCTTACTGCCCTCTGTGTCCTGAGAGGGGCTTTATGGATTTTACTCATCTTTTAACTTGTTCTGCTCTTTGTGGCAAGCACTTTTCTGTGGATAATTTTTATAACAGACTGTACTGGGCTGAAAGAGAGAAATTGTGGTCAAATCCAAATCGTGTCTGTGATTTGATTTGATTTGATGCCAGGTTTGGCCATTTTTTGTTTCTGACCATTGAAATTAAAAACACGGCTTATTATAACAAATTATTTATGCAATTAAAAGTGTTTTTTTTTAATTTATTAATGCATAATGTTAATAAAAATAAGGTAAATATATTTATAATTGCATACACTGCCAATGTTTCAAATGGGAGATTTTTAAGTGTTTCTGTTTGCTTAAAATTATCACTTTTTTCCCCTCTCAAATGAAAAATACTATTTTATTTATTTATTTTTTATTATGATAAGTTATTTAAAGTACTAATTTGGATGCAAAAATAACATTTTGGTCTATTTGTTACTTGCCACTTTTCAGAATTTTTTTAAATGGAAAGTACCATTTTACTCTTACAAAGATTATAGTCATGATTTTGGATTTTTCTTATTTGTTTACTTCTTTAGATAATTTTTTTGTCAATGCTGCTAGATTATTTTGCTATCATATATTTAGTTATCAATCTAAGATTTGCTATTTATTTAATTACTTCAGTATTTTCTAGACATTGTGTTTTATATAAGAATACACATTTACACAACATTTACACATTTACATAATACACAATACACACACACAGGGGATACACATTATCTTCTCTAGTTGTTCTTGCTACTTAAAAACTTGTTTTTTTATTTGCATGATTTTCTTTTACAGGGGATGCTACGTTTCTATTGCTCATCTAATAGCTATTTTTTTCAAAGTTTACCATTTATTATGAATACTAATATTTCTGTAGAAAATGCTTTGTCAGAGTTTATTTCTGAAAGACACAAACGAAGTAACTCACTTTTCAAGATGCTAGTGAAAACTACTTTAGTAAGTAATACTTAACTTGATTCTAATAATGAGATAATTAATAACTTTAAAAAAATGATCTGGATGCCATAAATGGAACCATTTTCTGTGCTTCAGAATTATTTTTGTAAATACACTGATTGACAATTGCTCAGAGGCAGTCACATTTTTCAGAACAACACATAATCAACATTGATTGAAGAAATAAAACTTTGTATACATTTAATAGAGATACTGTTTAATCTATATTATGCAAAATGGTACAGATTTTGGCACATGGGGAGAAAAAAAAAATAGAGAGCTCTTAAGAGTATTTTCAAACAGCCATGAAAAATCATTGTTCCTGCTTGAATAAAGCAGTCATGAGTACTTCAGTAAGCTGTGTGACCTCTTTGGATACTAATGCACATTTTGCACATCGTTATTCATGCTGTCTGTTAAATTATTGTGGAATCCTTGGGGATATTGTCCCCTCCACTCTCAAGGAGATTTTCAGTTATTGGACGGTTCAAGGAGGGCGAGTTTTTTGTAAAATACTTCTGTTAAGAGCATCCCAGGCATGCTCTATAGGGTTTAGGTCAGGAGAGTAAGCAGGCCATGTCATGTGTTCAATATCTGTGTTTCCTAGTACACCCAATAATTCAACAGGCCTGTTTGGATATGCATTGTGTTTCATAAACAGATAGTCTGGACCAACCACTCCTCTAAAATGATGAACATGATCCAAAAGAATCTCTCTGTAATAATGCTGCGATGTAACGGTACCTCACTGAAAGATGTAAAGCAGTGTTCTATCACTGTGCATAATGCTTGCCCACTGCATCACACTTTGGCCATACCAATCACTCTCCTCAACATTATGTGGTATCAACACGTTCCCCTCTATCCACACTAATAAATCTTGTTCAGAGAGAATCCTGTTTCTCACCGGCTTCTTTGGCACTGAAATCTCTCTGATTCTGAATGGAATTAAAATAAAGATGGTTACAAACAGGGGCGCCCCTAGGCTAAGTGGTGCCCCTGCTAACGTAAAAAAGACGCCCCTTTTATGCTCTACTTAGTTTTTGAGTTCGAAATGACACCCCTTCAAAGCTGGAGCCTTGATGCGATGCTTGCCTTGCTTACCGTGTCGGCTGCCCCTGGTTACAAAAATAAGATGGTTGGGTGATAAAAACCTACAAAAAGGTACAGATTATTTTCATCCTATATTAATTTTGAAGAGCTTCTAGATATATTGCCTGTTATCAAAAAAACAGACAGGAGAAAAAAAAAAAAAAAAAAAAAAAAAAAAAAAAAGTAAGAAAATCTGAAGCACTTTCAGATTTTAAATACGCATTAAAGTGCTATAGATTAAAAGCATATCATATCCATTTGGCTTCCTTATTCCATTAAGTTGCAAAGTGTATCATTATTCATGAGTGTAATTAAACAAAATTAAAATTGATATTTCTAACATCCTTTTTCTGGATGTAATACAATAGAAATAGAATGGAAAAAAGATGCACAGAAAAATGCACTATTCGAACCGAATGAAAGTTTCAAAAACTTATTTTCAATTTGTTTGTTTGTGTATTCTAAAAGTTTGCGCCATCTGTCGACTGTGCTGTAAAATAAAAACTCAATTCTATTCTTTTTTTTTCTATAAAAGATAGTTTTTTTTGTATATTATAGGAACAGCAACCCCCCCCCCCACAGTAAAAAGTAGACTATATGCTAATCTAGGACTTTAACTGTCTTTATTCCAAATTTCATCCAAATCCGTCAAACTGTTTCAGAGTGAAAAAGTAATAAAGATACATACAAACATTGACATTTACAATATTAGTAGGATTTAATTAGATTAATTGTAGTTGTTTATTATTGTTTTCAAAATTAATCTCACTAGAAAAATTATAATGTTACTTGTATTCAATCAGTTTATGATGTATAAGAAGTATGATGTTGTATATGTAAGAGAAAACAGGAAAATATAATGAGAAAGTTAAAAAAAAAAAGAGTATTTTTTCATCTTGAGATTTTTTTTATTCTTATGGTGTCAATAAATATATTTTGAAATAAAATTCAGTGAAAATGATGGTTTTTAATATTAAGAAAAAGTGTGCTGTTTTGGCAATTGTTTTACATTTTTCAGGCTATTAATGTTACTATTTCTTGCCTCCTGACAGTGGTAGACACCCTGTTATATTTGTATTGATAAAAGAATAGTATGCAGAGTAATAAATAAATTATTTATTTTTTTGAACCATTTTAGGTTATGTTATTACATTATGAAGATCCTAAGAAATACAAAGAAAATAATGACAACTTAGATTTTAATTTAAAAAATCTTAATTCTGCCTGTGACATACTTGATATTTTGTCATTAAACTACAAAAACCTAACAAAGGTAATTATTATTGTTATTACTATTAACTTTTTCTTAATTTCCTATACAAATCGCGTCTTGTTTAAAAAAAAAATAATAATTTTAGGTTTGTTAAGTGATCATGAAGTTGGATCAAGAGAAATTTTAGAAATCCTTTAAAAAGGAAAAAAAGAAAAAAAAGAAAAAAAAAAGAAAGGAATAAGTTGCTTAATCCAGGAATTGGTTAAAAGTTTGATAAAAACACATTTTGAAAGGGAAAGTTTTTGGAATTTTCTGGAGAAATCCAAAAAAAAATTCTAGAATATTCATATTAATAATAATAAAGTATTCTTTCAATCATTTTTCAACAGCAGTTTTTTAAATAATTAAAAACATTTTTTAAGTAAAAATTCCAGTGATTAAAGATAGTTTATAAGGCATAAAATGAATCAGAAAGAATGTTTTTTCCTACACTTATTTTTTTAAATATATTTTTGGCAGTTCATCTAAAATTTGAAGTTTCACTTATGGAATTGTCTACTATTTTATTTTTCTATTTTTCTTTCAACTATTTCAGTTTTGATTAATGTTTTTTCTGATCTGTGTGCTATCAAACAATATTGGTTAGTAATCTTTAACTCATTTTCTAGTTGTTGTTGTTTTTTTCCACATTTTATTGGTAATGTTAGGTTTTGTCTGAATTTGTTTATTTTCATAAATTTTAGTGTCTGTAAATCAATAGCTATAAAAGACTATCTTTTCTTGATTTTTAATTGTCTGTGGACTCTCCTCTGAATCGACTATATTCTGGTTATGCCATTTGAGTAATAGTAACTCTTTTGCATTGAAAATCAAAACAGTTTCATAATCTGGCATAAAAGTTGATTTATAAAAAAATATATAAAAATGTGTGTGAATTCATATTACATGGAAAAGATTTGCCATAAACAAAGTTTAACTCTACAAATTAGTAAAATATATTTTTCAGCATCATCTTCAATTGAATGTTCTTTTAAAAATGTGAACATGTAAAATGTTCCTTATTTGAAATTTTCTTTTTTCAAAATATCAATACGTGATATTTTGAACAGTACATTCAATACATGTAATTTCAATACATGTTGCTAAATTTTAAAGTACGTTCTTATTTCATTTCTATTTTGGTACAGCTATCACTAAATTTTTTTAATTGATTCTTTGTTATATAGTGTACATTAAGTTATATCTCATCAGAATCTTATAAGTAAGCCATGTCTTATAATGCAGTATTTCTTTCTCTCTCTATTTATTTTTTCTTTTAGCCCTTTGTGTGTTTTATGATTTGTACATATAAAGCTGTAATATGGAGTTCACTTGTATTTTCAGTTTTGAGGAAAAATGCAAAAAACAAAAGTAAGTAATCTTGGTGCATAAAAGTTAATATATATATATATATATTTATATACATTGTGGAAATGTTGATGCATGTAAATTGTGTATTTATTTATTTATACTTCTCACTTTATGAACTAGGATGTGTGTATACAGATTTTAACTATTTGATGTCTGCTTATTCAGTTACAGAAGATGGGGACATTGCTCTAGATGTCATGGTAAGTAATATAAATTTAAATTCAAGAAATTAAATGGTTTGAAATTGGGGCTATTTTATAACAATGGGATAAAAATTGCTTTGGGACATGTAATTGCTTTAGAAAAAACATTCAAAAACACTGGTGTTAAAAGATGAAATAAGTAAAAATTTATGCATAAAAAACACATAAAAGGTACCGATCGGTTGGTAATACCAACAATGATTAACCGATAAGTATCTTTTTATTTGTGTTTTTTACACAAAGTTTTTATTCATTACATGTAATTGCTTTGCCAAGTGGTATTGTTCTCATAAAATTATTATGTATTATTCAAGCTATTTACTCTTTCACAATCATTAATTTGTAAAAGAGTTGTTTAATCCAAAAGTTTTAAAATCAAACAGTTTCAAAACCAAAGTTTAAAAATTGTATTTATGACTGAAAAGTGTTTTATATAGATTTATGTCACAACTATAGGAAATTTAAGCAGATTGGAATTCATTTAAAATTATGCTTCAAAAAAGATGTGAATAAAATTATACTTTTTTCTGCCCGAAATTTTTATTTTATAGTGAATTGAAAAGTAAATAAGTAAATAAATAAAAATGAATCATATTTGATTGTATGAGAAATTCTTTTCTTTTATTATTAACTTTAGAAGAATGTATGAATTTTGATACAAATCATAAGAAATTTTGTATACGGAATGTTTATTTCCGTCATAGCTGTTTGTATGCAAAATGTTTCAACTATATTTTATTATAATTAACTATAGCTAAATTTTTTGACACAAATTTATGAAAATTATTAATTGCTTTTTATAAATTGTTAAAGTATAACCCCTTGAATGAAAGATAAAATTCTTAAAATTTACCATGCTCAGTTTTAGCAACATAAAAAAAAAAAAAAAAAAAAAAAAAATCCTAGCAGTATAATTTAATTGCAATTGTATTTCTAATCTGTGACTAGGAAAACTTAAAAATCTTATTTCTATACATTAAGCTAACTACAGTGAAACCTCTCCGAGCGGCCGCCCCTGTATAGCAGTCACCCCTCTAAACGGCCAATTTTTCATAGTACAGATTTTTCGGCTCATAGACCTAATGTTAAAATATCCTCTATCAGCAGCCACCCGATCCCCTCTAAACGGCCACCAAGTGGGATCGCCGATCTCATTTTTTGGGGAATTCTACTGACTCCATTCTACTTGCGCGATTTTGAGTGGAAAATCTCAAGGTCAGGTTTATGGTGGAATATAAAGACCCAGGAATAACTGGAATTGAATCTTATCTCTTTTGTATTCTCCCCACACCCTTACGATGGGGAATCCCTTGGACAATCAGGCGTTGAAGGTGTCCTACAAATGAATTTCTTACAAATAAATTTTTGTCCCTTTCAGGAGCTAATTCTGTCCCTGACGAGGAATTTCCCGATGCTTGTAATGGCGAGCAAGCTAAACTTTCAACACAAGCGACTTAGGGAAAATTTATGAAATTATTGAAAATTCCGAAGTGGTAGAGATCTGCTACAAACTAATCGGTTAGAGATCTGATACAAACTAATTGGTTAGAGATCTGCTTTTTATGGTGAAAAACAAACTTGAAAAAATAGTTGTATCAGAGAAAAGTAAAATCTTAAAACAGGCACAAATTGTATCCTTTTTTCAAAAAATTTAAGAAAGCATTAAATAAAGTACTATTTTCTCTTTAGATAAGTTTTAAATTTCATTTTAAATAAGGAATAGGTATCAGAATTCTTTATATTAAACATTATAGCAATTATCTTATAATAGGAAATAAAACCCTTTAGAGTGGCCACCCCCTCTGAGCGATCAAATATTCTCGGTACGGTGGGGTGGCCGCTCAGAGAGGTTTCACTATATATATAAATTAAGTTAACTAACTTTCTATACCTTGTAGAATTCCTTTACTGGTTACATAATTTTTGAAATAAAGGTTTAATTTGTGTAATGCAATAGGTAATAATAAAACCAAGATTTCCCCTCCCCCCTCAATATCATAAGTGCGGAAGTTTGTGTCAAATAATTTTTAGTCTTCAGATAGGTTTTAAAGTGTAATCCAAAAAAAATATGTATATAACATTTTAGTAACTTTTTAAATAAAGAAATTTATGTGTTTTACTTTCTTTATTAATTATTAAATACCTTTACTAGGCTCTAGCTAACCGAATTTCTCAGAATATTAATACAGAAGTCTTTGGAAAAATGTCTATTGAAGTAATTTTCACACTATTTAACCTGTTTTCTTTATAGTTAAGTTCTTTTGAGTTTAAATGGGAAGGCTGAAGAACTGAGGATAGTTTTTGTATTTGTATATGGTATAACCTTGGTATCTCAAAGTCGAAGGGACATTAAAAAAAAAAAAAAAAAGAAATTAAAATATCATTTTTAACATTTTGAGGTAAAATAAAAAGGGCCAGTTTGTGAGGGAAAACACATTTATTCATGATATTAAGATTACACTGTATTTTCTAGAAATATCTAGTATGTGTTTATCTCTACTTAAGTGCTGTTTTGTTCATTTCTGGTGATAAATATACTGCCTTATTCATAGGGTCAAAGCTGTTCTAATATTTAATGAAATGCCTTCATTTTTTAAGATTGCCCCTAATTTCCCTAAACTTTTGCATTATCATCTTAAAATATAATTTAAAGGTGAGTACAGGATTGGAAAATTTAAAAATGTAAATATATATATATATATTGCAAAGTTATCAGTTAAAAAAAAATTATTTGTATTTTTTAAAAATGAAATTTCCAGTCACGCTTATTATCCTTTTCTAATGTCAAATGCTAGCTTTGTTTAATCAGTGCTTTTTAATGAATTGCAAATCCGCTCTGAAAATACTATTATTAAGCTATAATTTCTTAGAGTCATCTAATTCAGCAATTTTTTAATGCATAATAATTTTTTTTAAATGTATGTAAGAATGCTCAAAAAGTATACCTTGAAGTCACGAAAATGTATCAAAAAATCAGATTGTATGAGATTCTTGTGAATTTATAAATCCAAATGTCTTCATCGGAAATTAAAACAAAATAGTTACTTAATATCAATTATAGTGCCTTTTTCAAATAACATTTGTTTATCTTAAATGTACTTTAGAGCCTGTACATTAGAGCCTGGAACCTGGTTTAATTTTTAATTATTATTATTTTTTTAATCAATAGTGATATGGTGCCTGCCAGGACTCAAAAGAAGATTTTAAAGCTGGTAGGGGAAAAAAATGCTGTTATCTTTTATAAATTGGCATCAAAAACTATTCAGCTCATGCCAAAAAGTTAAATTTCCGTCACAGCTGTAAAGTGCAATTACACCCCCCCCCCACACACACACAAGCTTAGGGGAAAAAAGAATCAATAATGCAATGAGAAGAACAACTATCTTAAAAAGTATGTTAAGCATTCTGCAATTTTATATGTGACCTTAAAATACATCTGAGGTAGAAAGAAGCATTTTAATAATAATATTTTAAATACAGCAGTTACAATAATACTATATTTTTAACAACTAGTGATGTGCAAAAGTCTTCAGTTTAATAATGTTCTGTATATATACTTAATGTAAAGTGTGAAAATGGATTAAAAAGTTGTTTAAGGAAAAAAAAAAGCTTTTCATCTAAACAGTAAAAAAGGCTCTTTTTATTTTTCACAAATCTTTGTCACCCTGTTATATAGTTGAACCTGTCTATCTCGAATCTCATGGGAAAGTAAAAAAATTCGAGATGAAGGGGCTTTGAGTTCTAAAGGTTTCAAATGCTGTCAGTTAAAATTGCTTTATTTGCTTTTGTTGTAGAAAAATACAGCAGTATGATTACAGATTTATTTTACATCCATAACACTTACATTTTTATAAGTATGTACCTTCAACAATAAAAAAAGTCTTTCAGTGACTTTTGATGTCTAACTTCCTTTGTTTTTGCTAGCTTTCTAAGGTTACCAAGAGCTGTGCATCCCTTATAGCAAAATTTACTGAGACTTAAGAAAAGTTCAGAGTTATACAGCCTTCTCTGCTTCTTTTGTTCTCTCTTTAGATGCATCCGTATACAACTTTTGTTGAAGAAAGTTGCTCTTTAAGTGCTGATTTTTGTAATTTATACTAACTAAAATTCGAGATATAGAAATTTTGAAGGAAATTTTTTTGAGATACTAGGGGCCAGGGACCCTAGACTCGCTACGCTCGCTTTTCGTATGAGGCATTCTGCCCCTAATAAGGCTTATTTGTAAAAAAGACAGAATTTCAACAGACAAATCTCGAAGATTGGATCAGATAGAATGTTACTGAGCTGCACATTGCTTGGTTCTTGCATGTTCATTGGTACATAAAAATTTAAACTTCACACTACAGTAGATCCCCCCACATAACACGGTAGGTATTTTGTTATAGGAATCCGTGTTGTACGGGTCCTGAGCTATACTCCACCTGGAGTACTGACTCCTCGTATAATCGCTGAAAAAATTATTTGCACTCCTGAGAAATACAATGATATTTAATGTTGCCATTCAAAAGTTATATTAATTAGGAGCTAAAGCGTAATAAAAGCAGAACATCTGTTTCAGCTATGTTTTTAATTATGTAAAACTAATTGGACAATTCTTTATATGTTTTGATAAAAACTACGGAACAGCTACATTAGCTTGCCACCCATGGTGACTTTTCATTATTTGGCGATTTACACATGCTCACAACCTATAATTACTGCTCATGTAAGACTCTAGGAAAACCGTTATACATATTTTCATATACATAATTCTTTGCAGAATAGTGTATTTAGCACCACGAATTATATTATCTCGCTGCACTGGCAAATATCCAAAGTGTACTATAACTGCTATAATGGCATAGTTAATGCCACCCAATATTTCTACTAATAGCAAATACTCCAGCTGGACCAAACTGGCTTTAAAATAATCTGCATTTTAATTATTTTTCATTTTCAAGATACTGGATTCTAACATTCTGGAACTCGAAGTTCAGATTCACCCTGCTTGTAAAGATACCATTTTGCCAGAAAACCCCTAATGCCAAGATGGCGCTTTTAAAATGAGTTACAATTAGTTATTCTGTTTTGGAAAAACAAATAATCGCTCATTCTAAACACCTGTTGTCTAAGCGAACTTACTATTTGAAATTGTCAACTTTGTGTAGTACACTTTGAGTTATTTCATATACTTTTTAATTTGTCATAAAATGGGTGTCATTCTACTTCATGTTTGTCAATTTCACGCGATTCTACATGCTTGGAATTGCTTTGTTGCAAAGGAATGAATGATTTTATGCCAAATCTGGCAACCATTATGTTTATTTTTTCAGTTTTTTTATTAATATCTTCTAAAATAATTCGATTTTCGAAATTTAAGTCAGCTTATCAGGTTCCTTGGAATTTTCCGAATCTGTGGGCATGTTTCTTGAAATTCAAATCTCCACGGTTTAGGAGAAGATAGGCCAACAAGCTTTGACAGCATCAACAGCGGCCATTACTTTTTTTAGAATAGAGAGAAACTTGGAAAGTACTTTGAATTTTGATTGTAAATGTAGGGAATTTTAGAAATTTCGTGATAGACAGGTTTGACTGTATATAAATCAGAAATAGAACAAACAAACAAAAAGAAGCTTTTGGCGGAAATATATGTTAATTATTGTGCTCTCCCTATTATCCAATACATGTAGTGTATGTGTTGGATTTAAAAGAAAAGAGGACTTGCTCAAACTTCTGCTTAATTTTATCTTTGTTCCAGATAATAATATCAATTATTTATGTGTATTTGTTTTTGATATATTAATCTTACAAAGCACTCTGATGTATATTACTTAAATTGAAGTATTGCATGATGATACTGAAGTCTTTTTTTCATAGACTTTCATTTATGTAGTTTTTATCTTACAAGTTTCTGAAATAAAACTATTTAAACTTGCATTTTAAGCCCTTCAAAGTTTTGAAAAAAATTAAGTTTTAATAAAAAGAAATTCTTACTGTTATCCCTGCTTAACTTTTAAGAAATTTTATAAAATAAGCTATTCTAAGAAAAAATTAGATGTAATAATGCACTTTAAAATGTTTTTTCTAGTGCTTAGTTTTGGTAATTTATTGTTATGCTTTTCAAGTCTTTTTTTAATGATTACCATGTTTAGGATGTTAAAGTATGGTTGGAAGATACTGAAATAGATAAGAAAGTTAAGTTTTCTGGTTTTCTCAAAAGACATGGACATAGATCATATAAAGAAGTAAGTTTGCAGTTGATTGAAATAGTAATAATTGTTCCTGCTTACATGAATGGCATAAATATTTTGTATTTACTTCAGCGATTATATTTTCCTTTATAGAAAACTCTAAACATTATTTACATACACATGTTGATTTAACTTTTAAGATTGTATAACTTACCAAAATATCCATTATGATTTGCCTTAATGACTTATGAACAGCTTTGTTATGGAAAATGTTTTTTAATAATGGAATATAAATATTGTGTCTAACTCACAATCTTTTTAAAAAAAGTTTTTCTAATACATATATAATCAATGTATTTTAGGCCAATTATTATTTGAATTCACTATTTTTGCAGAGTATGATATGGATGAATTAAATGAATAAAATTAAATCGTGCAGAAAAGCATATAATAATGAAAGAATGAAATGATAAAAATATAAAATATGTATCATTTGTTTATTTAGCACTGTTAAATATTTAATTATTTTTTTTTGTATTAAAATGATGCACTGACTTATATGTAATTTAATATGTGTTATGAATCATACAGTGCATTTCTCATTTTATTTTAGATAGACATTTTTGAAAAATGCTGGAATATGGATCCTACATTCATCATTTGTGTATTGCAGGTAGTTGCTTAAAGTATTTTTTAATTCTTTTCAAATAAAACTTTTTAATGTTTGTTGATAATTATAATTATTATTGTTTATGTGTCTGCATTTGATGAAGTACATTCAAACTGATGAAGGAATTTATTTCTTTTAGACTATTGTGTCAAATACACCATTGAAATTTGTGCCACCTTCTTATTTGCATGATGATGTATTTCAGCAGTTGTCTGTTAAGCGAAATTATTTTCAGAAGTAATTATTTTTAATGTGTGCTAGTATAAGAAATGTTAGTTTTAATGGAACTTTAATCTTATTTTAAGTGACTATAGATCTATATCTAACAAGCTCTTGGTAATGAATCTAAAATAGCTTTGCTTGCCTGTTAACCACTGTGGCATGCATTATGTATTAAGGCTTAACTTATGGAAAAATAACTTCATAAAAAGTTTTTTTGACATGAGTTCCAAAATACGAATAGTAGTAACAACTGGTTTTATTTTTAGTTTTGAGGTAATGTAAATAAAAATATTCCATTCCCAAGTGCAGCGATATGCTTTTATCATACAAAACTATCGATATTTATCAAAGCTATCATAGTATAGTATCAGTGTGTCTGTTTAGGAATGTTTATTGCAAGTAATTAAAATTTACAGCTCTTGGCTCCAACTTGAAAAATGACCAATTTATCCGGAAGCTCTTTAGAATTAATATAGGAGGAAATAATTTGTTGTACTGTTTTGTAGTTGTGTACTGTTTTCTAGGTTTTTGTCTCAAAACCGTCTTATTTTCAACCATCTTAATTTTAAATTTATTTTGAATCGGAGATATTTCAGTGCCAGTGGAGGTGGTGTGAAACTAGATTCATTCAGAACAAGATTCGAACCAGCTGGTTGCCAGAGGCAGCTAGTTTGTAATATATCTCTGAATTAAAACAAAACTTTTGAAAATGGCAACTATAATTTTCTGTCACAAACTACTATAAAAGGTTGTTCTGTTTAAGATTTGTAGATTTGTATGTAGTGGTCTTTTGCTATTTTGCTGTTTGACCAGGCCATAAAATGTCGGATAGTAGTATGATTAGTATTCAGATTTTTAATACATTTTTTTGCCAGATGAAGTTTATAATTATTCACCAAAATTTTATTTCATTGAAAAAGAAACTAAGTATTATTAATTTTTTGTGTATTTATATTCTTCAAGAACTTTTAATCTCTGTGATCAGTATGTATGTCATATTTTCTTCGTATTTTCTATTCATATTTGTAAGCTTCTACCAAACAGAAAATTTCAGTAGTTGAAGCCTAATGATGGCCGCAAATGCCTCACTGAAAGTGCTGACATAGTTTTAACTTTTAAATGTGCTTTTATAAATTAAAGTGATTTCTTAACTGTTTTAACAATGGATTTCACATATTCATTTATTTCAGATTAATTTTAAAGTATGCTTTGCCGAAATGTGTTAAATCTTTGAAAGAAGCAAAACAGGCCAAAGTAAGTATTGTTAAATTTTCTTAAATTGCCTTTCTTTGATATCTCTTATTCTTTAATTTTCTTTTAAAATGATTGTTTATAATCAACTTATTAATACACAGATTTTGTTTCTAATAAATTTATAGTCGAATGAAGTAAATGTGTAAAATACATATAACTATTATAACATAAAATATGAATGTGTTGATTACAAATTACTTTCCATCGTTACTACTTAAAGATTATTGTATAAATTTCTAATAAAAATTCAAAAACAATCTCACTTCATTATTATTATTATTATTATTATTTTTAATTGCTGCCGTTAGATTTTAATCTGCTGTTATGTATTTGCAAGTTGGTTGGTTCTGAGCTTTAATTTAAGCAAAAATTTTTGTAGTCTATGTGAAAAAGAATAATAATTTACATCATGTTGCATATAATTGGTTAATGAGTTTGCCATTTGTTGAAAATTAAATTATCTTTAGTTAACATTAGAATTTAGTTGTGTCTTGTCAAATTTATAGATCACCAAACTAAAAATAGTTTTATGAACTTATTTTTGTAATTTGTTTTCTAAAGTTTCTAAACTTAGCCATCATTTAATGCGATTTTAGGCATAACCAAGGGAAAGGGAAAAAAAAAAAGCTGTATTAATATTTCTGTAATTTTGTGAGACCTTCTAAGAAATCTTTAAATGTTATGTTTATAGTTTTCAATGGAAGGTAAGCTGTCACAAATGCGTATGTACTTATTTTACTCAGCTTTAAATGAATTTATCTATCTTAACTACTATAGATTGGGAAACTAATTAGAATTATTTTGTGTACTCTTGTAAGAGAACTATAAAAGCTACATCCTCTATTTTTAATAGGGAGCATTATTTTATAAACCTCAGTAACATAAATTTTGTTTTCTTTGAAATCCAGGAACCTCTCTAAACTATACTGTGAGTAAAATATTGATATCAAAAAAGCAAAATATAGTAATAAATTTTTGTGAATGTCATTTGTGTGGTGTTTGCAAAACAATCAACCCAGGAGTTCACTTTGTGAGTCTGCCACATACAGGCCTGTAATTCAGTTTCAATCAAAAACAAAGACATAATCAAAAGTTATTATCTACATAAAGGGGGAAAAATCTTAAAGCTAATGTTTAAAAAAGTGTACCATCATTAGTGAATATGTTTCGAATGTAAAATTTAAAAAAAAGTTAATTCACTACAATTCCAAAACTGTCATGTATTTTACCTTTCATCTCTTAGAGAGGTTTACTGTGCATTGCATAATATACAAATTTCATGTTACCTTAATTTCATTTTTACTCACAGTGACAAAAAAAGTATATGTAATAACCATATTCTTATCTAATTGAACATAAGATGCAAAAAAAGTTACAAATTAATTATTTTGCTCATCTGCAAATTTCATTTTAATAGGGGGGAAAATAATATTGATAGAACTTGATTGTTAGACCATCCCAGGTATCCAACCCTTTTCATTAGCAGATTAAAAGTAGAGTGATGCAACATGATTGCAAGAAGGTGAGAGAAAAAATTGGTCTAGAGCTGTCCTCCCCAATTTTTTTATAACCACAGACCAACCAATGTTCGATAATTTTACGATGGCCCACTGAAGAGGGGGGGGGGGACACGTTGATTATTCATATTTTAGATTGTTTTGATTTAATAATTTCAATTATATTTAATCATGGCTTCAAAATAAAATATTTGTTCAAAAAGCAACTAGTTTTATTTATTTGTTTCAGTTTTTTTCTTTCAGGAAAGTGCATTTATTTAAAATTTTATGACTGCAATTTTAATTAATAATCTTGAATTTTTTATTAAACAATAAACTAATTAAAAATAGTTACAAAAATTTAAATTAGCACAAACCTGACAAAGTCGTGTAAACCATATAGGAATTTAATGCAGTAAATAAAGTGGAGATAATTTGTTTCTTCAGTGGACCAGTACCATTTGATCTGCGGACTGGTACTGGTACTTAGCCCGTGGGTTGGGGACCACTGGTCTAGAGAACAGGCTTTATAAAATGAACTCTAGAGGTAGCCAGAAATGAGAAAAAGTCTGCATCTTAGTTCAGAAGAAATCAATATCAAGTTTAGCATGGCACATTTAATGTAACATAAAATAATCGAATAAATGTAAAAACACAGGATTGTGAAATGAAAATTTTCTCTAATTTAAGTAATGGTTAAAAAAGTCTGATCAATTTAAGAAATCATCCATGGTGTGCAAATTCTGAAACTCGGTGCTTAAAAATAAATGGAAAGCTGTCACACCTTAATAATATCTCTTGGCTACAGATCTCTCTGCATTTTTATGCAACCATTCTCTTCTATTTCAGGCACATTTATGAATGGCATTCCTAAAAGAATATTTTTACAATAAGATGTCAGTTTTCTTTATGGCAGAGTTTTATTTTATGCATGAGAAAAAAGGATGGTCAGTAACATTTTACTGACTGGGATGCAAAAACATATAAGAATATGTGTTGTGACATTAGAATGTTAATTGTTAATCTTACAAGATTTTGTTAATTAAGACATTATGTGGCAAAACTTTCACTAATACTTGTTTGAAAAAATAATAATAATAAATAAATGCCATGGTCTTACCCCTTGGAAACATATTAGCATAAATTTATATAGAAATCGATATAAAGTTTTATTACTGCAGGAGTGTTCAAGGCATTTAGTTAAGCTGAAAATGCTACTTTTCTGTGAAGTCTTAAAACATGGAAGTGATCTTTAGACTTTTTTTTTTAATTGCACTTTAACATCTTGATTAATTTAATAAATTTCTGCATCATACGAGTAATTAAAGTTATTGCAGAGTAATTTTTAAATATTTTCTGTTTATAAAATAACTTGTTAAATTTTGTGTAATTTTTGATATCCCTCTTTTGTTCATTGCAGTCCAATTTACTGAGAGTGGCTTCATTTTGGAGACGTTCCTTTCATCATTTAGCTAACAGTTCTGTTAGGGAGTTCAGAATACCTTTTCCCGAAGCAATGTTTTTTATGACTTTAGATGATATAAACCATGTTATAAGAGAAGAATCTCCTCATCTGGTCACAAAGTAACTTTTGTTTTTCTGCTTCCTTTTACTTGGAAGAAAATAATAATTAGTAACATTTTATTAAATTATGTCGCACTGTAACCTTTTAGCTCTTTGTTATGGTAAAATGTGAAATATTTTGCTAAATATTTAAATTTAGTCATTAAGTGAAATAACTTTTGTATAAAACAATACATATTAAGCTGTACGTACATTTTGTTTCAAAGGTTTTCTTTTCTTCAGAGAGATAACCGTGTTAAAACAGACAAAAAACTGAATAAGAAACCTCATAAATTAACATACTTAAATGCAAACTGCCTGTTTGGATGGTAGAGCTTTTTGAAACTGAAGAAAGGTAGGCCTTTTATACCACCTAAAACAATCATCTATATGCATTTTTATTTTGTGTTATTTTAAAAAAGGCTCCTTGCTACTTTTTACCTTTAAATGCCAGTTACTTTCTGTGTTCTTATTGTACAATTACACAATATTTTACAAATGTACTTTATATTGGGTAACTATACATCTAAGTTCCAACCGTTTTTTTAAATATTTCACACTTATAAACCCATCAAGTGAAGATGCCTCTCTATAACAGTGGGGGAGCATTCAATTTTCTCTACCAGTTACCTTGGTTTTTGATGTGAATATTCATGAACTCGTTGATTTAATTGCTCTTCATTGAACTCAATGCCCATGATTAGGTTCATCTTTGAACTTAGCATACCAATCAATGGTGGTTCTTTCTGCTATGGCACCCTCTCCATACACAGCACAAATGTCTCAAGCAACTTTTGCAAGCTTAGAGCGTTGATTAAAAGCAAAAAGAAGGTATTAAAAATGTTCATTTTTCTCAACTTGAATTCCATTTTAATGATTGGAAAATTAACATAAATTAACTCAAACAAGATAAACATTCCTGTAGAACAAACCTCCTCTTTCAACTTTATGCCCTCTTTTGAATGATTCAAATCATAAAACATTTAACTGCAGGCAAAATGTTAAAATGGAAAATTAAAAAAAATACAGTAAGAAATTAGTATAACTAATTTTAAAACCAGATTTTTATTCTTTTTAATCATGCAGAAACTTTTGAATATTTACAAAGATTACTGCAGTCTACTTTTTGCTGAATTTTCTACCCATTTTTTCAAACTGCAGAGTTGCCAACTGTCTGTATTTTAAAAGAACACAGTTTTTCATCAATCTTTTGCCAACCAAATTTTATGAACTTCTCATTAAAATTTCCTATTGTTTCTTTCTTCTGATTTTCTCAGTTTTATCATTTGTACATTTTTTTTTCTCTTTTAATTTGAAATCATTCCTAAAAATTCTGCAATCCTTGATTGTCGTAGGAATGAGAAACTTTTGTAAAATGCTGTGTTCTCATTAGTTTTATCAATTCCTGTTTTACTGTCTTTTTGCTGCTCTCAAAAGGTGGCTGGTTGTAGGATCGAAAATGAGGATGATGATGATCTTTTGGAGAGCATAAAATGTGAGAATTATGATCCCTTTCATTGGCAGAAATGTCGGAAATTACACTCTTGTACGGCTGAGATTGCATGTTAGATAACAAATCAATAATAGATATTTATGTGTAACTATAACAAACTATATGATTTATTTGTTAATCAAACTATTATTGTTTTTACTTTTAATGAATTTATTTATTTATTTTTCTATTTATTTACCTTTAGGGCACTTAAATGTTGGGAAATTCGTGCTGATCTTGAAAAATATGTATTTCCTGTGATGTCAGTTGGTTATCCTTTTCCAGTAAGTCGTATTCTACCGATACACTTATTTCTAAAATAAATTTAGATTTTGTAGTTACAAAAGAAAAATGATTTACATTTTTTATGTCAGAATTGGTTGATGAGAGTTTAGATCTGCTTTCATCAGATTTATCTTCCTATTAATGAAAGTATAATAAAATAATTTAATGAAAGTAACGTGCAAGGTATATTTAAATATATATGAACTGTTAAATGTATGGTTCTGAAGTAAGGTTTTAAAATCTCTAATACCCATGTTAGCATACATGCTGCCATCCTTTAAACTTTTTTTTTTAATGGGGGAAAATGTTTCAAAATACAATTTTGAAGTCATAAAACCATTAATTGTACTTTTAATTAATAATAGCTCTAGTTTGGGTTCACTGATGCCAACATTAATGGATAAAAAATATTTTAGAAGCACATGGATAAAGTCAACAAAGAAAGCATGCTTTCAATGTTAAGCTTCTTTTCTTTACATAGTATAAAATGAAGTTGCTTCTGCTGTCTGTTCGCTTAGATCTTTTAAACTACTCAACGGATTTTAATACAGTTTTCAGCAATAGATGGAGTGATTCAAGAGGAAGGTTTATATGTATAATACATCCAGTACGACAAGAAGTCGTATGTGTATTGAAGCAACAGCACGTGTGTTGAAGAAAAAGACAATATATATGCCTTCGCAATAAGGTTTTCAGGTTAAACCACATGAATTTGTATATAATTGTAATAAGAGGTTTTATTTCACGTGATCAGATTATCAAATCTTTGTAATTTAAAGAGTCACGTGACTCACCATCTACATATAAAAGTGTTTATATCGAATAAAAGTAGATCAGTTTAAAACATGAAAACAACTACTTTTCTTTCAATAATTTAAGTTAAATTTCACGAGCGAAACTGACATTTTAATGTCAAGACTAAAAAAATGCATTAGATAATAAAATTTGCTTTACGAGTGAAATAATAAACTTCCATCAACCCATCAAATTCCCAGAAGGGTTCCGGTGACGACAATTTGACGTCACGCATTGTATAATTCGAAGATATCGCACGCGTCTATCGGTGTTCTCCAGCCAGTAAAATAAAAATAAAATGTGCTTTACAGTGCGATGCTGTTCAATATGACCAAAACATCTTTGATGAAGCATTATTTGAATTGAACAAAGTAGTGCAATTACTTTCAGGTAAATCTTTCAAGGATTTTATATATTAGCAATTTGCGCTACAAAAACTCACCAATGGGTGGATATACAATTTTGTTCTCAGGGGACTTTTGTCAAATTCTAGCAGTTGTGACTAGAGGTACACATGCTGATGAAATAAATGCCTCATTAAAAAGATCTTACCTTTGGCCACATGTCATTAAACTGGAACTTAAAACAAACATGAGAGTTTCGTTGTCTTCACATGAGAATAGGCTTTTTTCAGAGATCTTGCTCAAATTTGGCAATGGAGATCTAACACAAAATAATGGAAGGATTAACCTAGACAATCAAAACCTTTGTGTTTTTATAAATAACATTCAAGAATTGGTCAACAGTGTCTATCCCGACATTGATAACATAAGTTGTAAGACTGATACAAGAGACTATATCTTGGTTCAAAGGAAGAGTGATCCTGTCACCTACTAATGAACAGGGGGATAAGGTGAATAACCTGATTATTTCAAAGATTGATGCACTGACGAAAATATATTACTTGGTTGACACTGTAGTCAATCTCACAGAATTACTAACTCTTTGAACCCATCTGGACTCTCTCCACATAAACTGGTGTTGAAAGTAGGTTGTCCTGTTATTTTGTTAAGGAATCTTAGTCCGCCTTACAAATTTATCAAAGGTGGGGTCTTTCAGTGGTGGCTGCAGCCCCATCAGCCACCCCCTGGCAAAGCCTGCATACATGTATATTTACTGACATACAGGTACAGAAATTCTCTAATTACTGTGATTAAGAAATACTTGGAATATACTACTAATTCTAAATCGCATCAATCACATGTGCACGTTGTCAGGTTTAAAAAAAAAAAAATGTACAAATCAGAATTAATAGTGCATGACTCAAGAAATAGCATCAGAAATTTGCTATGCATTAATCAAAACCATACTAGTCAAAGGTTTCTTGTATACGTCTCAAAATACTTTTTTAGGAGAATCTGTATGCTTTGCTTTTAATTATACAATTTTATGAAATATTTTTCAGCTCCCTGAGAATTTCTATGATAAGAAAAGATTGGAAGTGGGCTCATATTTGGAAGGTATATGAATGAATTTTATTTCATTATTATTACTGATTTTTTTTCTTCTTCATTTATTAAAATAAAGAAAATTTTGTCATTTAAATAAAAAAATAGATATATATATATATATATTTTCTCCTGTTATGCACAGTGAACCCAAGGTTATTTTAAATGTTTTTAAAATTTAAGCTGAACTGCATGAATAATTCTTAGTTTTTAAAAAGTTTTAAGTTATGAAGAAAGAAAAAATTTTAAATAAATTTTAAATCACTTTAACTACTTTTTTTTAAGTGAAGGAAAGTAAGTTAATCTTGTCATACATTTTAAATTATTCAAGAAAGATACAGTAGAATTTATGTACAACATTTAACCCAGGGAAGTTTTTTTAAAAAGCTGTAGTCCTCCCTTTATCATTAAGGAAATAATGAGCAACTAGCATGCATTTTGAAACATACAAGTTTTTATTACAGATATTTGTAGTTTATTATATAGTTTTTAGTGTATATGTCAGGTATGCAAATAAGGGATCTCACGGTTGGTGTGTGCGACTAAAAATTTATTTGTTTCTGCAATTTTGAAAGATATGAAAAGTTTGGTTCTACCGAATTTTTGTCGGTGTCACTAAATATTTGGATCCTTCTTTCACCCTTGGTATATGCATATATGTATCTTTAATATCAGCTTATTTTAAATAATATTTCTTTAACATAGTAATATTATTTATTACTAATTTGTAGTAATTAATAAAAACTTCCATTATAAAATCTAGGTTGTCCTATGAGTAGAGGTACTGTTGCAGGGCCTGCAGTCATAGTAAGAAATGCCAGTGAGATACCTGTCATAGAAGTAAAATAACATTCTTTCTTAGATTTTTTTTCTCTTAAGTGTTTATCTAAATTTATATGAAAGCATTAATGTTAAGAAACGACATTTAAGATACCGTTACATTGTGAGAAAAATATAAAAAGATTTTTCAAAAATGAAAATGAAACAAGAGCAGGGTGTCCACTGGCAGCTTAAAAGTCCATTTTTCTTACTAAATTAAAGATAAGGCAGCTTGGTATAATTTTTATTTATAAAGAACCATTTTCATACTTTTTGCAAATATTTGAAGACTTTTTCTTTACTCTAGATGACTAATTGAGATTAGAAAAAATACAAGTTTTATTCTTTACTTCTCTTTCCTTTCCTGACTTTATCAGCTGTTAGATTGCTTTCTAGATGCTTCTTCAGGATTATCTGTTTGCATGTTGCTGCTAACCAGTGCGACATATGATGATTACTGATTATTGCTACATTTTGATATACAATAAAAGATAGTATGCATGTTAGAGAACAGAAAACATGTAAACAAGATTTTTGTGTGTGTGCTTCTGTATTCTTTTTATTTAATAATGTGACTCATGTATTTTGGAACTAATTACGCTGAAGTGTGTTCTGTTTAAAAACACAGCAAGATTTTCACTTAATCATTTCATTTATTCTTTTGTAAATTTAATAGCTTACATTTTGTTCTTAATACAAAATTATAAAAAATGTGCAATGATTTGGGCTATTAAAATTGAGAATTTTATTGTTAATTTTAATAGCCCAAATTTGTTAATGAAAATTTAAACTCAACAGATATTGAGAAAAATGGCATAATATAAACATTTTAAGATTTGTTAAAGCATTTTTTTTCTTTCTCATTTTAGCATTTTTGCCATGAAAATATGTTTGAACCCTGTTGCAGAATAAAGACAAATATATATATATATAATTTTAAAACAAATTTTCAAATTATAAATTCTTTGTACAGTAGTTTATTCATTTAAAAAATATTTATTATTTCAGAAAGGAGCTATTTTAATCACTCGTTCTCCTAGTATAGTTTGGAGTTTGTATTTCTCTGTGCTTGGAGGGTTTGCTGCGGATTTGGGTGGTGTTCTATCTGATGGTGATTAATTTCCAGTACTTTCTTATCTTACTATTACAGCTTAATGATATGTGTTTTATGGGTAAATGCCATTTAAATTCTAGTACATAAAATAAGTGCTAAATCAAAATATTCTGCATATATGTTTAGAAAAAATTAAGACTACTCATTAAAAGAAAATTAGCTTTAATGGGATTTGCAATAATAACATTTTACAAAAGATTTCTTGAATTATTACTCAGACTGGTTTTGGTATCTTTTGCAGCCAGCAAAAGTCTAATAATACTCTAGTAGGTTGTTAGACATTGTATGACCATCTTTCTTACAAATAAAAAAGCAGTTGTTTCTTTTAGTTTGTTAATTTTCCCCAAATTTTTAATTTGATGACTGCTTGGTGAACATCTGTGATTGTCATTTACCCTCAAACTAATTTCAAATTCAGAAGCTGAAACTTTCTGCAGGGTTACTGCTTCTAAACTTTTTACAACAACAATTTTTTTTTCTTCCCCTCATTGCAGTAATTACACAAAAGGCACTGTCAATGTCGAAATCCAACAAACAGGTAGTTATAAATTAGAGGAGCACTTTTATAATAACATTAGATAATACCTGCAAAAAATGGCAAAACGTATTGTAATATTGAAAATTAGCTACTGCTATTGAACTTTAATAGATACTGCATATTTATAAAATGTATTTAGAGAATATTTTAAATTCTCCGTTAACCCTTTAACGTGTGGTGTCCTCGCTGTGAGGACACCAAACTCTGACACTTTGACGGTTACCAGTCACAAAGACTAGATTTGATTTCTATAAAAATAGTTGCGGGTGACATAGCTCGTGCGACATGCGGGTGACATAGCACAGACTGGCTGTGCGCGAGCACAGCCACCTGTCGTCAAAAAAGGGTCTCTAGATCTGTGGCACGCGATGAGCGTTTCGATTGTCCGCCATCTTGCTGTTAGTTAAGTCGAGCGATGGAAATGGCTGCCCTTTTTTCAGCATTGGGAAAGGGTTGTGCCTCAAAGGGTTAAATGTATGTATATTTGCTGGAAAACATAGTATTAAAAATAACTCTGAAAACAAAATATCTCCTATGGATTCTGTTAAATGCACTTTCAAGAGTGCTATTTTTATGTTCAAGCGTGTATTTTTCCTGAGAAATTAATGGATATTATATTGCTCATAAAATTTGAACTAGAAATATATACATATTCATGCTGTGGTCATTTTGTTATCCTGATGTTATTTTTCAAAGAATTTGTTTTCTCTCTTGATTTAAGTTTTAACATTGTGTTTAAAAAATTGAGTTATGCTGAGTTGAAAAGCTGTGTGAATCATGCTCATGTTGTTGCTAATTTTAGTTCTCAGCATGGAAGACCTGCTTGCTAACTCTAAGCTTTAGGTTAAACTTGCCAGATGAAGTGTTGCACATGCATTATGCAAAATTTTATAGCAATTATTAATGTCTAATAAAGAAATGATTTTATTTTAGGAGCTGTTGCTGCCCGAGATTATGGACTTCCATGTGTTATTAATCTAATTAGAGCATCGCATGTTTTAGAGACAGGTAAAACAAAAATTGTTGTAAGGTGTATATATACATATATATATATGTAATAATAAAATAAACTTTGCTAATTTAACCTAATTTAATTTAATGTTATTTGAAAAAGCTTCTTTAATCTTTTACTCTTACTGTAAAGTTTGTTTCTCGGCCATACAAATATTACGCTCGGAGACGTTTTTTGAAGTTCCATAAGGAGAAAATTGTTGATTCAGCAGCATCTTCAGTTTTCTGTGGTTTTCATTAGGACGCGCATTTAGAACTCCTGGGTAAGCAGGTGTTTCTCATTTCTTGATTGACAATCTAGTTAACTAATTACATTTGAGAGTAACGCCTTCGTGATCGTGCTGCACCCTGCCAGCAGGCGTAGTAACTAAGGAGTATTTAAGCAAGAGCGCGGAAATTTTGGGAGCTTTAGAGTTTTAACTTAGCTTTTAGGAGTTTGGAATGTGAAGCTTTTGCAGGAGCTTCCAGCTTTAGCTGTTAGACTGCGATGTACGAAGATAGCCCCGGAGCAATAAGGTCGCCGGCCTGACTCCTGCCCTCTGCCCTAATTTTGGTCAGGTAACTTGCAGAAACCTAGCTATTATTGTTTTTTTTCGATTAAATTGAAATGTGTGTGCGGTGGCGCCTGATGATGGAGCACACCATTTCAATATCCATTCCATTTTCCGTCTATTTGAGGTTACATGTGATTAGGCTTAAAAAGCCCACCAGTTCTAATTTGGCGCTTTATATCCAATTTATCCACTCTTTCATTGCCTTAAAAGGCTATATTTAAACACTTATCCGGTATAAGCTCGTTAATTGGCACCATGTGCTATCTACTTTTTTATTTTTATATTTTTTTCACTTTATCAATGGATTATCTTGGGATTTCACTTTACGTAAATAAGCTATTATATTATATATATATATATGTGTGTGTGTGTGTTTTATAATACTTTAATACACATTTATAATTGCTGAAACTACTATATTGAATTTGAAACATCATGACTTGAATGTTTTGTATATAGATTGTATAGGTTTAATCGTATCATTTTGTGTAGCTATTTGTAGAGTAAAATGTTTCAACACACCAAAACAAGAAACTTCAGTTTATATATATATTATTTGCTGATATGAAAAATGAAGAAAAAAAAAGAATTATTTTTTTATGTTTCATACATTTAAATTACATGTATTTCTTTTCCATTCTGTCTTAGCAATACTTCATGTTAATGCAGACAATTAAAATATAGTTTGTATTTCAATTGCTTTAAAGCAAATTTTGATCATTAGAAAGTTCTTAAACAGCAAACTGTGGAAACATAATAAAAATTATTGTATATGTCATTTTTGTGTCTTTAAATCTATTTTTATTGAAGCCATGGGTTATTGAGCTGTGTAGCATTGTTCAGTAAACTTTTATTGTACTGTATGAAGAAGTATGAATGCTTTTGATATCATGAGTTCTAATTATAATATAAGTAATCTGTTTACGCCTATATTTATGATCATCTTTTTTCTATATTAGTTTTAATGATTGCATATTTATACTGAATGCATAAATATAAGAGCATATGTAGTCAGTGTGTGTTTATAAAAACAGTAAAGGTATTTTAATGTTCTTTCTTATGTGATTTACAAGATGTAATGAAAGTATTTTATTTAAATATGATTGATTTATTGAATAAAATGCTGAAAAAATGTAGAGTTTGTACTACTCTTGGAAATCCTGAACATTTTCTAGATTTTACCAGTTTTATAGGAGACTCTTCAAATTTTAATAATTACTCTGGAAAATATACTGTGTTTGGATTATCCTGAGATTTAACGTGCTAGAAGTAATTTTCATACTTGCAATCTGCCACAAAAAAAAAGATATATATATATATATATATATATTATTTAGTAAACAAAAATGAAAGACCCCCCAAGCCAGCCATTGTTATTATATCAAAACAGTATAAGTGGGGGCCTGGGGGGTCTTTCATTTTTGTTTACTAAATAATATTAAACACATGTTTTCTTTTAAGCAGCTTCAATAAGCGCTATGTAACTTGTGGAACCAATGTATTTTTGTTTATTTTTACATAAAATTCAACTATATATATATATAATTGAGATTTCAGTTACTATGCACGTGTATAATTTGGTTAAATACTCAATAGCATCCCTGGGAACTATACGAGTTTTGAATGGATGTAACAAGTTAAAACACTGTTTTTACTGTGAAAAATATATGAAATTTTAGAAAGAACAAAATCTTTAAGCATAAAGAAATTCATGCTTATTAATTTGCACCTGGAATTCATGTCACCGAAAAGAGTGTGATCCCTAATAAACTACATTGAGAAAAATGTATTTTTAATAATAATAGAACAGCTATATTGTTATAAGAGAAGCATAAGTTGTATAATATCTGTTAATCATTACTTGTTTGTAAATTTTTAAATATGTATGCTGTGTATAAAGGTTTATGTACGTATGCTTTACTGATTTGAGCCAATACTATTTTTGAAGCTCCACAACTGATGTAGGTAACAAGCTATTACTGATGTTTAGGGACTGTACTGATGCATATTGATAGAAAATTTATGCACAGTCTGAATTGTCAAAATATAGTAGTTCGATAACCTATATAAAAATTAGAAATAATGTTTGAATTTCAGGCTTTTATGAATTACTTTTTGAAACAAAAAATAATAAATATTACCCATATTTAAAAAACTATGATTCTTAATATTAGAAATTTCTCTTTAAACTAGAGTATTCATTTTTCAGTGCTGACAATTAAATTCTACAACTTCAGGTTTCCTACTTTTATGAAACAGTGCATTAACTAAACTTGATTAAATTTCAAGAATTCTTTGCAATACTTTTAAAACAAAAACTGAAATTCAAGTAATTTGTTGGCAATTTCTAAGATTATGGAAATTTTTGGGTTTAAGTGGTAAAAAAGTTTCAATGGTTTACATTAAATATTGATGTTCGAAATGTTAATAGTTTTCATATTCTATTCTGAACTCATATATTTTTTATGATTTAAGATTTTTAATTTTTTTGCATGATTATACCCATAGGCGCACCCACAGAGGGGGCTATGGGGGCTGAAGCCCCCCCTAAAGGTGGGAAATTAGAAGTGAAAAGTATTGAAAATTATGAAAATGAGTTAAATGTTCTCTTTTTTAAGAATTGTCTTCAAATTATTTCTAAATGTTTTCTTTTTAATAATTGTCTTCAAATTATTTCTAAAATACTTTTTACCAAAAAAAGATGTTAGTTTTTAAATAAAAACTTACAGTTAGGGCATAAAACACGGTTAAACTTGGTTACAACATCACTGAAAAGATCAAATAATTATTTGATTCTAAAATGAGTTACATTGCTCGCGGGGTTGTGTTCTATGGGCAAGTCGACTGGCACAGAATATTTTGATGTTATAAGAGAGTTATAACTATAATTGAGGTCACTATAACCGAGTTCAGCAGTATTTGTAGCCCAGCCCCCCCTAAACTAAAATCCTGGGTGCGCCACTGATTATACCATCTGTTATGGATATGTATGTTTATTCATCTTTAAAAACATTACTAACAGCACTTTTCCTTTTTCAGGTGATCGGGTATTTTTGGACAGTAATGTGGGTATTTTGAGGAGGATTCCAGATTAGTAGTAAAATGATACAAAAGTATCAAAAAGAACTCTTGTTCATAATTTTGTTATTTTATGCTAATGTACCTAAATTTTGTTAAAGAAAGGGAAGGACTGCTTAATGTGAATGAATTATCTTTTGTGGAATAATTATTATGTTAATAGTAATAAAGAGTTTTATGACTTCTTGTTTTTTAATAATTTGTCACCAGTCAACTCAGTCTCTTGTGATGAAGATTTTACATTTCCAAGTACAAATAGGAATATTTAATTTGCTCTTCAACACAAACTTTGACTCATGTAAAATTTTACTTTGTCATACTAAATGTTTCAGACTTTGATTAGAGGAGCATCTTTATAAGTATAGATATTAACATTAAATTTCTCATTATAAAGAAATGTCTAATGACACACAGCTTTTATGCCATACCTTTTAGAAGGGATGTATATTTAAGGTATAAAAAAAGGAAAGAAAAATCCAATTCGTAAAACAATGTCCTACATTTGAAAAATGTATAACACAATAGAGGAAATACACTGAAAATATTTTTCTTTTACTTTGTGCTTAATTTATGCTTTCATAATTAATGAATTGCTCTAAACTTGTTTTATGAATCAAACTTTTTTTTGTTTTCAAATAAAAGTTGATCCCATGGGGTATTCCCACAGAGAAGGAATAGGTGGATAGAGCAGTTGTAACCCTAAATTGAAATAAGCATATAAATCATGTGACTTATGAAAACATTTCTGCAAAAACTATTTCATTTTTTTACCTGTCTTTTGTTTTGCTTAACGAAACAATAAAATGCTTGATTTTGTGAAATGGAGGCAGTAAACAGCTAAAACCATTAATTTTCTTTCCCCACAAAGCTCTTATCTTAACCTCAACTTTCCCTGGAAAAAACAGTAAGAAGCTCTCTCTATCTATTCCTCCTCTATGGGTATTCCCAATGAATTCGAATATGAGAGTTTGCTAAATTCTGTCAATATTGCTATTGTGCAAAGATTCGAAATTCCTGTAATTTTCTGCAAACAATCCCCACCTCCCTTATATTTCAATAGAAAGGAAAAAAGATAGTCATAAAAAAATTTTTATTCAATCCTGATAGAGGGTATTTGACAAAAAAGTGTTTTACACATGTTTTTTTTTTGCTATGAAAGGGAAAAACTGGGGCCAGTAATACACCATATCTGACGACTTGCAGTTCTTTTAAGTAAAAGGGAAGCTGCTGCTGAATTTTGGAGGGTGCCTTTTCACCTTATTGGGGCATTAAAAAAATGTTTAAAATAAGGGCTCAGAAATAAGACTCCATTAAGAAAAAATTCCGTTTTATAATTTTCTTAAAGTTAAACATTTTAAATTTGTATATGACCCCCCCCATAGAAAACAATTCCGAATTAGTAGAATATACCCCTTACACTCATGAAGTGACTTACAAAATTTGAGAATTATACGTTTAAAAGTTTCAGAAATATGAAGTTAAATCTGAGCATGACGAAAGGAAATCTTTTTTTCCACTTGAGCAATAAACGTTTACATTCAAAATCATGTATAGTTCTCGATCATCTTTGTTTAAAGATATCTCTGAGACATTGTATGATAAAAGGCTCAAACTTGGTACATCACCTCATGAGTGTATGGGGCACATTTTACTAACTGGGAATGTTTTCTTAATGGAGTCTTATTTTGGACATTTTTCCAATTTACATTGCCCACTTATCTCTAATAAAGAATTAAATCCCATTACCACATTTTTAGGACACCTTGTATATAGATACAGGGTGGTCCTAAACTATGTGTCAAAAATGTAAAGGTTGGTAGAGTTGACCAAGACGGTTCAGAATCGCATCGCAATGTGGGGTCAAAAATGCCATCTTCATGTACCTGTTAATAATCACTCCGGAAGAGGTGTTGAAGTAACAGAGAACTTTCCAGTCATTCTTTGTCAAAAACTAAAGCATTTTTTACAGAAAGAACTTGACTAAAACTGATAGTTTACAAATTCTATTTCATTTCACTGATGAAAGTATCTGAGAAAAGCTCATTGTTTTATGAAACTTTATTAAGAATTTAGATCAACAGCTCTTCCTAAGCAGCTATTAACAGGTACATAAAAGATGACATTTCAGCTGCACATTGCCAGACCTTGATTAGCACACAGGCTAACAAGGCCTCGTCCTAGAGGTCCCAAAATTATTAAAATAGTTTTAAGTTCTTAACCCTTTGAGGCACAACCTTTTCCCAATGCTTGCTGTGTGCGCACAGCCAGCTGCGTCTAAAAAGGGTTTCTAGATCTGTGGTATGCGATGAATGTTTTGTTCGTCCGCCATCTCTCTGGTAGTTAAGTCGAGCGATGGCAATGGCTGCCCTTTTTTCAGCATCCGTCAATCCATCTAGCTGTTCTCGCATTCTTCCATTTGAGCTGTTCTCGCATTCTTCCAATGAAGTGTTCAGGGACGCGACCTCCTCTGAAGCATAACTTTACATCCTTATTTACAACAGAAGTGTGTACCCTGTGACAATATGTATCAACAAGGTATGACCGTATAGGGGCCCCCAAACAGTGCTTGCCATAGGATCTCCGAATGTGTTGGTCAGGCTCTGCACATTGCTATGTGATTCTGAACCATCTTGGTCCCCTCTACCTGCCTTTACATTTTTGATTTATAGTTTAGGACCACCCTGTATATATATAAGTCCAAATATCATCAACATTCCTTCAATATAAGACCTTTCTAGGGGGAACGGCAAACTCTTTATAAGCCTGTTGAGTGATTGAACAAAGTTAGTTTTCAGACAATTTTTCGGTGACATAAATTTTTAGAGATGAAAATATCAAAGATTTTAGCGATGAAAATATCATGGATTTCAAAGATCTGAAATCTATGAAAGTATGCGAATTTCAGGAAATAGATCTACTGGAAAATAACAGAATCTAAATATGACAGCTATGTTTAAAATTAAACAGATAAAGCTCGTTACTAAGGGGTGGGGGAGTGCTCTTCCCAAATTATATAGGAGTTACCTAAATCCCACTCTTCACTTGGGAAAATTATGTTTCATTGGGGAAAAAAATGTATTTAGGATTCATAAACTTCAGAATCTCCTCCTTATTATTATTTTAAATTATCATTTTGCTTCCGAGTCGAAACCAGCAGGATTTTTCTGAGGGTCATAAAAAGAAAAGCGTAGTAAGTCGTGGAAGGATAGTCAGAGACTGTCAGACTTAGAAGGGGCATACTCAATGTTTGTGTGTCCTAAGGTTGTGAAGATGACAGCAAAACATATGTTTCTCCCTTACGTATCTCGCTGGCCCTCTCTTTCCTCCTTCCAAGTATTTACCATCGCAAGGCATCCCATATTTGGCAAGGTACGAAAACAGCAATTCTCCTGCTGTCTCCATCGTTGCTTCCCGCCTTGGGTCTTTGAACTGCTTCTGAGAATCAACAACAAGGCATCCCCTCAATCTCTAGTTACAGACATGAAGAGAACGCAGAATTTTTGTGCAGAATGACCAGGAGCACAGCTAGGTGCTTTTTTGCGCCCCTGGCAGATATGTCCAAACTGCATCCCCTTACACCCTGAACAGCAAGTTAATAATTCGTCACCCTCTATTTTTGGAAAAAACACATAAAATAGTGAAACTATTTAAACCTCTTGTGATCCAGCTGATTTTGCACCCCCTCTTCTGCTTGCGCCTCTTGGAATGAATGACATCACCGTCTTTAAATATTCCCTTACTAGATACTTTGCTCCCCTCATTGGTTCCCGATTCCATTAAAAAACCAAAGCAGGGAAGTAATAGGGGTCTAGAAAGGAAATCTTAAATTTATTCTGTACCTCGAATATGCCACTGCCTGAACTTGTTATACACTGAAAGTAACTTTATTGTGGCCCTTTAACAAAACGCTGAAAGGGTTATGGTGAAAAGAAATAATGGAAAAAGTGATTTGAATCGGCCAATTTCGAGAATAATTAACCCAAATTTTGAGTTGGTATGGTTCATAGTTCTTTCCCACCTGCAATCATGATGCTTGCTCTCTCTACACTTCTGATAATATGTAGTTCCCTTTATAATTAAACTAAATACCGCCAGATCATTTTTTATAAGAACCTTGGAAGCTTCAAATGAAATATGTAGTCTTCGCAAAGTCCTCAAGGCAAAAAGCTGATCTCAAACAACCACTCTTTGCTAAGGAAATCGTGTATAGAAAACAAGAGCTTACATTAAAATAATGTATTTCCACACATTCTAGTATATGCTTCATCTGTTCGGGGTTGCATGTCGAAGTCTAATCTGCATGTGTAAAATTACAAACTACCAAAAACAACTCTCCATACCCTCTGCAGAACCCCTAAGGTGTTTTAAAAATGTTCTAAGACAGTCCAAGCTTGGAATACAGCCTATGACGAGGTATTCTGACAATCTATTTTTTAAAATATCTATAGAATATCCAATTAATTATTCTTCCATCATCCTGACTGCCGTACAAGAATGTATATCCCAAAAGATCCCGTGAAATTACTTATTTTCCAGATGTAATTCATTATCGGTGACATAGACGGATTAATGTAATTTTGTGTGTGGCGTCAGCTAATTGTTCATTTTCTATGTAATTGTTGTTCTTTCCATCTGTTCGCCCCACTATGGCCTTGTAGATAAGGCACTCAAAATGGCAGAAAGTGCGAAAGTCCAGGGTTTGGGATTAATCGCGCAGCTGTCGAGTTTTGGCCTGTTTTCTTGCAATGTAACGTCAGTCCTCTGACCAAGACACCCCCCCCCCCCCCCATCCTAGGCAGATAGCCCACGTGTAGCTTTGCCTTCGCAACACAACCAAACTTTCCACATGTTCCTTCTGCAGCTGTTATTCTTACCCAGATGATTCGTATTCAACTGAAAGCTTCCAGGATGTTCTTTGCACGATGCAAGGTCGCTTCTTCTCCCTTTCTTCTCGTCATCCCAATTTTTATTTCTTTTTTCCCTGCCTTTTTTTTAAGGTACTTTCTTCTTGTCTAACAGTAGTGTTACCTACAGGCGCGCACACAGGATTTTTGGCTGGGGGGGGGTCCAACTTTTAGGGATGTTCCAGATTGACAAAAATCAGTGATGAAAGAACTCGTTTTCATTAGATGGAATTCATCAAAACTCGTCCCATCCAGTTCCCTAAGAATACACTACACAATACAATAGGAAGCAAAATAATAGTTGTACAGTTTTGAGAACAAGATGGTGTTTTATGTTCGCTTTCAGTTCGTTTTTGAAAAGTTGAAGAAAACGAGAAAAAAATTTCTTTTTTTATTTATTAGAACTTTTTTATTTATTAGAAGAAAATTAGAATTTTTTTTTTATTTATTAGAACTTATTTAGAAACTATTGCTACCTTTTTTTGGAATCATTTTATTTACTATAGATATAGGGTAATAATCAATCGAAAAAGAAAAAATCAAAGCCGATGGGGGGGTGTCCAGACCCCCCCCCCTTGTGTGCACCACTGGTTACCTACGAGGCGAAAATTTGGATTTCTACTTGATATTTACCAGAGATAAGGGCCTTCCACACCAGGCGCTCCAAAATGTGTTCTACATTACATTTATTTAATATACTAGAAGTCAAAGCCCGTTTGGAGGCAATTACAACGGGCGCTAGAAAAAACATTTCACAAAAATATGCCTGCACTCAATATATTTAATATTCGTCCACTTAAAATAAATAACTTCATATTCAATTTTTATTATATATACCGAAATCGAATTTCATGCTCTTCTGGGAACGTGCGAAAACTTTTCGCATTCGAACAATATCGTTTTGTGGGAACAGGAACAGCCTCTCATATATACTTCATCAATGCTTCAGGCAGAGGAAATAAATCATTTTATTTGTGAAAAAAAAAATATTAACTGGGTAATCTGGAAAAACTATTTTACACGATTTGGAATCGCAATTTTCTTTCAAAGCCTGATAAACGTGACTTCAATATGACGTCAATATCAATTGCGACAGCTAATTTTGTCATCCAAATGATTAACTTTTTTTAATCTCGGAAATAAAATGGAGCTGAAAATAGCGAAAAATTGTTTAAAAATTAGGGAACGGGTGGATTTTCAGATTTTTAAAATAGCGCAGATTATTTTCTATATATTTTTTTGCATAATTATAAAAAATTTCAAATAATTTCTCTATAAAGTGTTGTTCTTTATAAAAAAGGTAGATTACGTAGTATATAATAACAACTTCTAATGTTTATTATCAGCTGCATGCTTTTTCCAAAAACACTTTACAGTTACTCACAAAGTTAATATAGGAAATTTCTCTCATAGTCGAATATTTTTTTGAGTGGATGCACTAAATACTGATATTTATGGAAAAATGTCATATTAAAGTTTAATCTGTTTGGATTAATGACGGTAAAAGTTTTGTTCTGGAGTGGTTGAACCGGAATTGTGACAGAGTTAGGGGTCAGCGTAACTATACAGTAGGGTATCTTTCCCTCCACTTTCACATTCCAGGAATTCAGAGATGAGTTAAAAGCCTGAGATCATCAAAGTTATCAATATTATTCTGGAAAGATTTATTATATGAATATTTTATTAAATGGAATAATTGGGTTTGATTTAAATGCTACATTTTAAAACATTATTTTACTCGTAAATTTTTTTCCTGGCATCATTTACTTAAGACATGTAACTGATTTATACACTAACCACTGTATATTTATGTGACGTAAAAAAACAGTATAATTTTGCATTACACCATAAAAAATATCTAATAAGGAAAATAGCCTTAAATTTTTCACGAACTAATGGTTTAGAATTTTAGAAGAGTTTTTTACTCTTGCTTCATTAACCAACAGCATTTTTGTTGCATTAACACTTTTTTAAAAAGTTATTTTTAATTTGCAGCTGAGTGTATACTTTTTTGTATGTCAGTAGAAAAAAAAAGTGAAGAAATAAAATATCTGCATTCTCAATAGAAATTTTCAATGAAAAAATTCCGTGATGTATTTATAAGCTGTTCTCTTGTTTAAAAAACACGCATTAAGATTTTCATAAAAGAAAAAATAAATATTCCCACGTTGACTGGAAATGAAATGCTACAGCAATGTAGATAGGTATATATTTAAATGTTTAATGCGGTGTCTTTTTAACATCGAGATGATGAGGTGGTTTTTTTAAATTAACCTATTAATTTAGTTTTAAAATATCCTTTTTTATAATAGGGACATTTGAAAAATCTAGAAGGTGTTAATGCCACTCTGCTCCCTGCCTCCTTTCCTTTCTTTCTTTTTCTTTTTTTAATACATTTCTCAGAACTTAATATTTAAAAAATTAAAATGGCATTTATTTTCATAGTTTCACTTCATTTCTTTTTTTCAAGTTTTCGTGACAAAAAGTATACACAATTAATTAAATATCGGGTTATAGTTTCTGTCTTGAGCCTTATGTTCAAAATTTTTCAAATTACATTTAAATTTTTTGCGCACGGCGCAGTTTCATGGAGCATCTTGATCTGATTTTGAGACGGTTTTTACCAGACGTAACCCGAATTCGCGTTTGAATTCTTTGAAAAGCCCTCCACTCAGAACTATCCTGCCCCCTTAGGCAGATATCTCAGCCTTAACCACAATATTCTTAAACCGTGTTTTTTTTTTTTTTTTTTTTTTTTTTTTTTTTTCATTATTTTCAACAATTACGTCTCTTTGTTGAAAGTCATTTTTAATAAAGGTTTGGTCCCCTGTTTCAAGTTATTATTGACTCAATTTTTAAAGTTTGACAAGTTGACAATTTAATAAAGTTGAAATTTTAAGGTACTGGTTACTACGAGCGAAATTTGATTTCTACTTGATATTTACAAGATAAGGCTCCACAGGTGCTCCAAATGTGTTCTACATTCATTATTATATACTAAGTCAAGCCGTTTGGGCATTACACGGCGCTAGAAAAACATTCACAAAATATGCTGCCTCAATATATTCCATCTTATTCCATATATACCATTCTTACGTGTTTTTTTTTCCATTATTTCCAACAATTACGTATCTTTGTTGAAAGTCATTTTAAATAAAAGTTTAGTCCACTCTTTCAAAACATATTATGAACACACATTCTTAAAGACCATTGTTATACCGTTACGTTTGCTTTATATCCAACAGTTACGTCCCTTTGTTGAAAGTCATTTTTAATAAAGGTTTCGTGCACTGTAGTATATTATTAACACAAATTTTTAAAGGCCATTCTTATAGCGTGTTTTTTTTTTTTTTTTTCGTTATTTCCGACTATTACGTCTCTTTGTTCAAAGTCATTTTAAATAAAAGTTTAGTCCACTGTTTCAAAGTGTATTATTGACACACATGCTTAAAGGGCATTGTTATACCGTGTATTTTTGCATTATTTTCAACAATAACGTCCTTTTGTTGAAAGTCATTTTAAATAAAAAATTAGTCCACTGTTTCAAAGCATATTATCCACACACATTCTTAAAAATCATTGTTATCCCGTGTACTTTTGCAATATATCCAGCAATTACGTTCTTTGTTGAAAGTCATTTTAAATAAAGGTTTAGACCTCTGTTTCAAAGTATATCATTGACACACATTCTTAAAAACCATTGTTATAGCGTGTTATTTCTTTTTTTCATTATTTCCAACAATTACGTTTCTTTGTTGAAAGTCATTTTAAATAGAGGTTTAGTCCACTGTTTCAAAGTATATTATTGACACACATGTTTAAAGAGCATTGTTATAGAGCTGTTTCACCTACGTCATTATCACTACGTCACACCTTAGCAACCAACTTTTTTTGGTCAAAGATTCCTTCATTTGAGAATGGTCATTGGCCGAAAACGTGGCTTTGTTTGTATCCCTAAATATCCGAGTTGACCTAAAAAAAATTTCAGTGACGTCACGTGAAAATACTCTCTATACCGTGTATTTTTGCCTTATTTCGAACCAAGACCTCCTATATACTAAACAGACCTGTTCATCCTAGCCAACTCTACGGGAGAAAATGTCGGCGCACAGAACTAGATTACGCAGCTTAACGCCACCAGATGGCAGTACAAAATCATGCACTTTTTTTGTAAATAGCATGCAATTCAATTGATCCATCTTGTATTTTACGCAGCTTTTGCTTTTAAAATTTACTTTCGTAAAGTAAAACAGGCCTTTTTTCCGTTTGAGTAATATCGGTTTGTCTTTATAAAATCACTGAGAGAAAATTACTAGATTAAATAAGAAAAATATAAATGCATTTTTAAGCATCGTCATTCGGAAGAATTATCGGCACGATGACAGAGCATTCTAACAAATTTAAATTTACGATAGAGGGCAAAAGTTCTTTTTATTCAGTAATATAATAATCGATAAAAGTCTATTTAAGAAAAAACATAAATTTAATTTATTCATTATATTAAATGTTCGTCGTTAACGTTATTTCGTTCAAAATAGGTTGATCATGTCTCAATATGTTGTTTTATTTAAAATATGAATTTAAAAAATTTCTTTAGCATGGTACTTATTAAAAAGAAAAGACTACTGCATAAGCATGTTTAAAATATATTCTTTAATAATTTATGACTTCAGTTGAATTCAATACGATTTTTCCCCCACAAGAGGAGTGATATTTAACATGGGAGAAAGAGATATATAGTAATTTTCATGTATAAAAAAATAATTTTCAGTGTAAATTTTTCCAGGGCCGTATCCAGAAAAAAATTTCGGGTCGGGGAGGGGAGGGGGGTCTGAAAATTTCGGGGCCGGGGGACCTAAAGGTGAAAAAGGCTAAATTTTTCACAATAAGGCTTCATTATTATTGTTTTGTTAACAAAATTTTAAATTTCGGGCGTGGGGGGGGGGACCAGGGGGGTTCCCCCTGGGTACGGCCTTGAATTTTTCAGAAGTGTGAAAAAAAATGTCTTTTTGATGAATGCTTTTTACAAAAAAATTGTGGTAGTTAAATATACTTAAAAGCAGGGTTTTAGTTATTTATTAAAAATCATTTGATTTTTTTAGAATTGTGTTTTTAAATTTTTGCAATGTACATGGGGGCAGTCTGTTATCAGAAATAACTTCTTAACTATATAGTATATTCTACTCACCGATTAACAAAAATTAAATATCTATGTTTTAACCTAGACATACTGTTATTTTGTAATTAGATAGTGGAAACTAAATAAGAGGTAAATTTAAAGAACAAATCAAATGTTTATTTAATACAGACCATTTATTTAATAAAGTAAAAGCCACAGTCCATACAATATACAATATTTTTAAGCAAATGAATTATCAATTTAATTGTTTCAATGAAAACACTATTTTCGGTGGTTTGTCAACTCCCAATTTCTTATGAAAGCTAGAATGAACAATACCAAAAGAAAAAAAATTGTTTTTCTGTTCCAGCAGATAAAGCCACAGCTCTGTTGTTAATTTGTACATAAACTGAATTTCACTCTTCATAAAGACTCCTTGAACAATTTGGGTCTTCATCAGAAGGAGAATGAGCTTCTAAATATGAACACTCATTCACTCAGTTGTTCAGCCTAGCCATTCATATCAGCTCTACATTGTAACATCAAGTAAAAGCAATAAGAAATTAACAGCTATATGCAATGGCTATGGGTCCCCCAGCATATTCTGGTGATATATTATCTTCCAGATAATGCTGTATTAACTGCTGAAAAGGCAGGGGTTTCATCGGAGCCATCCGACTCATTGTAGCCCACTTTATGCATGTCACGTCAAAATTTGTAGCAAAAGGAGTGCTTAAAATAATAAAAAAAACTTTTGTAAAATTACACCATAAAGTTTAATTCAACGCCCATACAGTTGTTTCGAGCAAAAACTTTTTTGCCCTTCATGTTGTTTATGTAAGGGAAAAGTACTTAATAGAGGCTATCCAAAAATGTCATACTTAGGAAGGAAGAGGGTGATAAAAAATTTAACATAACACATTTTGGTTAAAACAAAAACATTTCAAATCAGCAGATTAAATTTTGAAACTTGAAATTACAAGAATATTAGAATTTGCATATATTATGTATAAATATACCGTGACTGAATGACTAGTTTATATTTCTAACTATCTGTGTACATACTACGCAACTCACACGTGCACAACAAGAAAGTTAATTGCATACTGAGTGGTGGTTAATCTGAAAAAACAGTTAAATAAAACCGAATTTTTATGCATAGAGAATTGACAGAGCATTACTGTTGACAATAACGATTTACATATCAAACTGTAATCATGCGATCAAAGTGCAAAAATTATATACTTACCTTCTCGAGAAATGGTCTTGATCCATTTTTCTCTTATAACTATATCGCTGGGAAACTCATTTAACGAAACCTTTACGCCATCTGATCTTTTACGTCTGCTATCTGACTTGCAAAAGGGAACACAACAATATGACATCTTTGGAAAAATAATAATAATCGTGAAAATTAAAACTAATTAATTCTACCACACTGAAAGTCTTACACGTGAGGAATTGAATGTTTCCCCTTATATTTGTATTAGCTACTAGCGCCCTCTATGGGTGGTTTTATTTTTCCATGCGGACAAGCCTTTGCTCCGCGTGAACAGGTCTGTTTCAGTATATAGGAGGTCTTGTTTCGAACAATGGGGTCCTTTCACGTGACGTCACAGCCTGCCGAATACGTATATCACGTGATCTACCTCCATCGTCTGCTAGCAGCTAGCGAGTTTGTTTTGATTTTAACGGCGATCTCATGATGGCTGAAAGTGGTTATTTAAGCCTTGCTAAGCAATATAATAGATAGAATAGAAATAAAAGGACTCGCAAAAGTGTTTTAAAACATTTTAATAACGATGTAAGTTCAGTAGTCAGTCAGTTTTGTAAAGATAATTTTTTGTACAAAGGCATACAGATTAAACTCGCAAAATAAATTTGCGATTTGTATTTGTTTTCGTTAGAGTTGGAATGTTAAAGTTTTATTGTGAGTATCTATTAAGTTTTATTGCTTCTTTACGCCTTTATGTTAATTATTTTCTTTTGCAATACATAAACTGCAATTCATATTCTTTCTAACACTGCTGATTAATGCACATTACACAGTTATACAGAGTGCATTGCAATAGCATTTTCTTTTCTTTTTTTTAAAATCACACGATTTCTTGTAATGTGTTTTTAATTAAGATACCCTACATTTATTACGTTAGTGTTTAAAATATACTACTGTAATATGTTGTACTTAATTAGTACATGTAAAAGTGCTCAATTTTCATCAGTTGATAAGGTGTTAATATTTTGTGTATATCTTAATATTCACCTAACTTTACGATTTATTTTAAGTTATGCATGTTTTACTTTGTGTGCTACATTTATTAAATTTATTTAAAATATTATAAAATATCTTGTTTAATTAACATACTACACAAAATGTTGGATAATTTATTAAACTACCCGATTATTTATTTCTGTATATATACTAATATTCAAGCATTTTTTGAAAAACTTTATTATTTAAGTTTTTCGTGTCTTCTAAATGTGCTAATTTGTTAATTTTATTATTTAAGATATAACTTTTTTTGTTTAATTAGCATAACTTGCAAGAATATCTTTCTCAACATCCTTGCAACAATAGGCGAACTCCAAGAAGCTGGTTTTGTAAAAAATATAACAGTTCAATAGGTCTTAACTTCTATAGAAATTTGTATTCTATTGCACATACCAACAGCCACATAATTTGGAAACTTAGTCCCCTAACTTAAGGTAATTTACATAATTTTTTTTTTTTTTTTGATTCATTGATAGTAGTAACATAGGAACAGCATTTGTGCTATGACACTACTCTTTCCCAGGTGGTATATAGGGTGATTCAAAATTAGAGGGACAAACATTTAGGAAGGGTAGAATACACCAAGATGGCTCAGAATCACATATCAATGTGGCACCGGAAATGTCTTCTTCATGTATGTGTTAATAATCACATTAGAAGAAGTGCTGAACTGTGCATCTAATTTCTTAGCCAAGTTTCATAAAGAATGGGCTCTCTGCTGACAATTTCATCAATGTAATCATTAAAAAAATCTGAATTAACAATTTTTATGAAGTGCCATTTGTGAAAGATGCATTAGTTTTTGAAAAAACCGGACCAGAAATTTCACTGTTACTTCAACATGTCTTCTAAGTGATTATTAAAAGGTTCAAGACTATGTTTCCGACCTCTCATCGCTTTGTGATTCTGGACTGTCTTGTTATAACCTACATTTCTTAAAAGTTTGTCCCTCTAATTTTGAATCACCTTGTACACAAGAATGCTGAATAGTTTTGAATTCCATGTTTTAACATATATCTATTGCACGTAACACATGTATGTGCAATCCCTGATTTTAAGAAATTACTGGATATGCTTTAACAGTGGGTTTCAAGATTTTATTTTTCTTGTAAACACCTTCTATAATTTAAAAAATATTGATAAGTGCTGTATGTAGTTGAGTACTAGTATATTCTTTTTTTTAAACAAATTCCCAAGATTGTTTTTACAAACTCCTTCTCAGATTAAAAAATCAAAATAAATCCCTAGTGTACTAATACATTTTTTTTTTCCATGTGTGTATGTGTGTGAACTCTTTTTTTTTTTTCCACATCTCATGACTGGTTAGATACAAATAATATATTATAGTATATAGTTTATCTATTTTTTTGCTCCTGTTCACGTTGCTTTATCAAAAATAAATTTTTAAATATTTCAAATGAAAATAATTACTAAATTACAGGATTGAATCGGTGCTTTTATGGATTTCAGTCGTAAGAAACAATATGCTAACTGATTTTTTGGGAATGACAGAAATATTCATATCTCTGCCTTCTCAAATAAATCTGTTGGATACTCTAAAAATAAATCTGTAATTGCCAGTGAAGTGTGCTACCTCACCAAGAAGAGATAACTTGCCAAAGCGTACAATGTTCGAGTTAATCGCAAAAGGTAAGCTGTATCCTTTAGTTTTATACAAGTGAACTTGTCCTGCATAAGACCACCAGCATTCCAAAAAAGAATTTTGAGCTGAGAAATAGACATGACCAGGCCCTAAAAGGACCGTTGCTGGAGAGTAAAAGTCAAGAAAGAAGCAGCAAGATGTACTTGTCGCTGAAGATTAGAGATGGGCGGTTCGACTCATTTTACTGATTCGAATCTCGACTCACTCACTACTTCGATGATTCGAATCAGTGATTCGAATCTTGAATCAATAAAACAACTAAAGAAATTTTCCCTCTCTCTGCGCCGAAAGCCGTACTATTTAAACACCCTTCACCCATTCATCGGGTTTCTTCTCCGCTGAGTTCTCGGGCAGTTAGCATCTCTCTCTCCTTGCTCCAGTAAAACTAGTGTTTAAACTGCCCGAAATGAAAATACAGGGGAGCTTCGTATGACCCCCTGGGCCTGTAAGATTAAAAGGTTAAGTTTGGTGTCAAAGTATTCGAAATTTTATGTATCGATGGGGGTCCCAGAGGGGGGGTCGAGAATCAATAAAAACGCGCTCCGATGGATAGTTTCCGAGATATACGTTAATTAATTATGGTAATTAGACTAATTAACCATGATTGAGGCTTAAAAGGACTGCAAACATGTAGAAATTGGCTCTGGGATGGTTTCCAGACTTTGGAGTTGCCGCCGGAGGAGGCTAGTGTTTAAAATGCCCAAATTGAAAATATAGGGGAGCTTCGTATGACCCCCTGGGCCTGTAAGATTAAAAGGTTAAGTTTGGTGTCAAAGCATTCGAAATTTTAAGTATCGGTGGGGTGTTGAGTCTAGGGGGGGGTCGAGAATCAATAAAAACGCGCTCCGGTGGATAGGTTCCGAGATATACGTTAATTAATTATGGTAATTAGACTAATAAACCATGGAGCTGTTTTTTCTGCGATGAGAGAAGAAGAAGCTTTCCGAGAGAAAGCAGTAGCAAAAGCATCACAAGCTGGTATTGATCTCAGGATTTTCTTATCGCCGGCCTCAGAGGCGTAGCCAAGGGGGGGGGGTTAGGGGGGTCATAACCCCCCATGAGGAATTTTTTGCCATACAAAATGTATATTCTTCACTACATTATCATACACACGTATACATATATATGAGTTGCAGTAGTCATAACCCCCCCCCATAAAAAAATTCTGGCTACGCCCCTGGCCGGCCTGTATTTTTGCCCTTTATCGAATTCGAGATTTCACTGAAATGAAAATGGGAATATCGGATATTTGATGTTGAAATAAAACCGATATGTCGATTTTTGGCCCAGTCCTACTGAGGGGCTGCTGCCCCCCCCCAAAAAAATGGGACCCTTTACTTAGCTTACAATTGAACTTTATCTTTAAATTTGATACCCAGCCCACCCCGAAATAAAATCCTGGCTACGCCACTGTCAATAACACTAACTACGCCACTGCTTTAGGCCCTATTTTGTATTTCTCTGAATTACGAAAGAAAATAAAATCATTCCCCTTAAACGAAAAACAAGGTAAAAAAAAACAAGGAAATCTGCTGCAATAAAGCGAAATGTTATTTTGCTTACTACAAAGTCCTTTTGTGATACCGCCCCTGTATCCTTCATTAAAAGTGACAAGCACAATCCTAACTTTATTTCATTCTATTTCCCTTCACATGAAAATCCGCCACCATGTAAACTTAACGTTCCGTTTTTTTTTTTTTTTTTTGAGGGTGGGGGCAGGGGGACATATATTAAAGTTAAAAGTAGAAAAGGGATGTTTCATTAAATTTTAAACAAATATTAAATCAGTCAGACAAGTTGGAAGGAGGGATTTTCTTAATTTTTTTTTCGGGGGGGAGATTGCCCCTCTTGCCCTTAGGAAGTAACGCCTATGCCACCCGCCAAAAGCAAACGATGTTCGACCCACTCCACACCCACAGACAGATAAAACTTTAAAATCCGACCACCAACCAAGAAATGAAACACCAAAGATTCGAAAAAAAAACTTCAATTAAATGAAACATCCTTTCAACTCTTTTCGACTCCTTTCGACTCTGAGTCGATAGAAGATTCGAAAAAACCCCTCCAATTAAATGAAACATCCTTTCAACTCTTTTCGGCTCCTTTCGACTCTGAGTCGATAGAAGATTCGAAAAACTAACGAATCTCAACGATAGTATACAATCACCGAAACAGAGCGAAACACTGAATCAGTAAAGATTCGTTGCTGCACCAACTCAGTGACCAACTCACCCACACCCACTCATTTACTGTTTCAAATCATCTATCGACTCAGAGTCGTAAAGAGTCGAAAGGAGCCGAAAGGAGTCGTAAAGAGTCGAAAAGAGTTGAAAGAGTAAGGGAAAATCCCTGGGAACGGCAAAGGGAAAATAAGTTTTTCTTCCCTTCGCACTTGGAATGTATTTCCCTTGAGGGCTTGAGATTCGAATCAGTAGAGAGTGAGTGTAAAGACTGAGCCACTCAGTACCAAGATTCGAATCACTGATTCGACTCATCGAATCATTGGCCATCTCTACTGAAGATTGATCAAAGGCTGCACAGGGTGACAAGTGTCAGTCGTTTAGCGAGAACAGGGGGCACCACATGTAGGCGACCAACATCACCCCTCCCCCCAATAGAACACACTTCAATATAAGTACAAATTTACTGTCTGTTTTACTATGTAAGTTTCTTTAATACATATATATATTACTGTATTAAAATGAACACTGATAATATTTAAGTAAAATTATTACATCTTCTTGTTATGTCTGATTATTGTCACTTGGTAACAATAAGAAAAACCTGTGTCCATTGTGATATCAAGTAAAGGTGTGCTGGATCGTTAAGTTAGATATGTGGATATGGATGGTTAGGTGATGAACATCATGTTTTTTTGCTTTGATTAACTTTAAATCAGGTTTTATAATTTTGTTGACAGTTCCTACATAGATATTTAAAGATTTTGCGATAGTTCTTTGGGTAGTTGGATTTTCCTTTAAAACATGAGATGTGACTTCAGATTTAATAAGAGGTGTACATTAGAGATGAGACGGGCTCAGCCCGAGCCCGGGCTCTGTAATTCCCAATTGCGTTAGGGCTCGGGCGGGCTCGAGCTCGTGAGAAATTTCTCATTTATTTAACATACTCCTTGAAGCAGATTTTAAAAAGTGATTCATGAGTAAAATAAAAGTACTTATAAAAAAAAATAGTGGCACGGTATGGTCAAGCTCTTTGGGTATTTCAGAAAAGCGGCTTTTATTACTTAGTTAGCCATCAGATCGGACGTTATTTGATAAACATGGATATAAAGAATTAGAAAGGGCATTGAGAGTTTGCAACTATATTTGCCGTTAATTTACAAGAACATCAAAATTTATTGTATTCTATCAATGAAGTAACTGAATTTTTTTAATCTTTAGCTGAAATTTCAGGCTCGGACTCAGGCGTAAATAATATTGCTCGGGCTCGGGCGGGCTTGGATTAAAAGTTCTCGGGCTCAGGCTTCAAAAAATGAGCCCGAACTCATCTCTAGTGTACATACCTTTGTTGGGTATGCATTTTTTGCCTTTTCCCCAATGAAATATAAACTTTGACGTTTCTTTCCTTTCATATTAATTATGTCACTTATTTTACGTGTAGAAATATTAAAACCATGATTTTGACATCTTTTCTTAATAACTGAATAAGAGTATTTCTCTTCAGATAGCGAAAAAATATAGCCTTCGATCCATTGTTTATTTTTCAGCAACATTTTAAAGCAAAGAATATTTTTAATGCTACAGACGATAAATAAGCCTTATTACAATTTGATGCCAATCACATTTTTATTTTCAAATTAATATTTAACTTCACGGAGAAAATCAAAATCGTTACAAAAATATATGAACACCCTCTGTAATATCGTAGTAACTATGGATAAAAGTGTGATATGTTTTTGTGTCTAGAAAAAAGGATAGCCACTATTCTGGAGCTGGAGAGCTTCGTCAAGAGTTTGAAAGGTAAACCTTTTACAAAACACAATACTTTGCACTGGCTTGGCAAAAAAGAAATGGCGGGCGAGCGATACTAAAGCTGTTCCATTACTTCCACAATGAAAATACAAGTGTGTTTCAATCAGGCTATGAAAAGAATTGTACATCTGTTTTAATGAATAGTAGGTTGGTTCTATAGAAAGGAGGGATGAGATAGCTTGCTCCACGGACCTTACATCAGTGGTTTGCTCTGTTTGACAAAATGAATAGGTGTTCACGCGGGGGCGTAGCCAAGGTGAGGGGGGTTAGGGGGATCATAACCCCTCCCCCCCATGAGGAATTTTTTCCCTTACAAAATGTATATTCTTCATTCCCTTATCACAAACATGTATGCATATATGTGAGTTGCAGTAGTCGTAACCCCCCCCTCCGATGAAAAATTTCTGCCTACGCTTCTGTCTTCACGCCATGTTTACATTTTATTGTCGACTACACATGTGTGTCATTACAATTGGACAATAGTGATCATTGTTTTTAGCATTTCTTTAAGAGACAATTAACAAATTAAAACTTTTTGGAATGTTTCCATTTTTTTAATAACAAATACATAGAATACATTTATAAATTTGTTTTAATTAATCATGATACTCACACTAAGAGATCACATTGCTATCTCTCTTCAGCACTTACCTGTGCTGATCTTCTTTTACTCTTGCAGCTTCTTTCTTTTATTCTTGCAGCTTATAAAACTGGGCAGATAACTTCATCCTATTTTACAAGCCAAAAAAGTACAAGTACAATGCTGCTGCTTCAAATGTACAGCAAAATTATACAAGCACTCATTAGGCATAAAACTGTATCTAGGCATGAACTGTATCGATCACATTCCTAAAAATAAAAATTTTTAAAGACTACAATTTTAAGGAAAACTCAAATTGTCACATGATAAAATTTTTTTATTGAGTTGAAAATTCATTTTATATCACCTCTATTTGAAAAGAAAATCCTATTCTGTATACTAATGCATAACGCCACGTGCGGTCTCCCCTTCCTTAATCTGTCCTTGCTTTTCAAGCTTAAATCAAAACCAAATATAAAAAAAATTGAACTTATAACAATGTACTTTACCATCATTTACACACCAATCTAATAATGTTTGCTGTAAACTTGAATGAGAAGATGAATCATGACTCATGAACTACAAGAATGAGCAAATATCTAAAAACGATAACCAAATATTAAAAACTAAACACAACAATGGGCAAACTGCTTCGAATGTACAGCGAAATTGTAACTTACTGTTTATAAATTCACAGTACAAAATAATCACAGCACACAGAACTCAAAAGTTTAACACTATGTCACAATACTTTACCAACTGCCAAAGAATTATACAGTTTTATAAATACAACAGTTTAATGAAAATAAAAACTAATTTATAAATCTTCAAAAATTAATAACATTGAATCAGAGCTCAATTAAGGGAAGTGTAGATGGGAGTAACAGGACAGCTGCCCTGGGACCCACATTATTAAACAGAAATATTGTCTATGGTAGAAATGCATGTGGAGTGCATGATACATATGTGAACATATATGATCAATCTACACAAAAACCATATTATGTACGTGTGAATACATATGGGCGAGCATAGAAGTATTTTTAGGAGAGGGCAAACGTCACAAATTTTTTCTAGATAAGGGCAAATTTCACATTTATAACAATTTGGTTTCTGATGGTACTTACGTATTATCCAGGCGATCATTCTCGCCAAAATCACTTGTCTTGCCAGACCGCTGGGATAATATGCAAGTACCGTTTCGATTTTGCTTAATGATACACTTTTGTTTACATCATAAGACAATATACTAAATCTTTAGGCTAAGGAGAGAAAGGGGGGGGGGGCAAGTGCCCTTTCATGCTCTCCCTTATGGATGCCAATGTGAATACATAAACTTATAAGGGACCCTCATGAGCATTGCCTACCCCATGTCTCATAACTTAGTCAGGCTTTGCATGAAATTTTAAATTTCTGTCCATGAAAAAAAAAAATAATTCCATAAACTGATAATTTAACATGGAAACAAAAAAATTCAAACATTTGTTATGAAAAAGCAATACATAGGTAAATTACCTAAATAATTGGCTTTATTAATACATAATACTGAACATAAATGTTTATTTTGAACATTTATAATTGCATTAGACAGTAAATAATAGTTAACATTTCCATGATTATTCTTTATAAATTAATTCTATTTATAAAAAATTATTGATTCATTTTACATCACCTCTATTTAACAAAGCAAGAAATCCTGTGATTTAAAAAAAAAAAGGAAAAGAAAAGAAAATGCTATTGCAATGCACTCTGTATAACTGTGTAATGTGCATTAATCAGCAGTGTTAGAAAGAATATGAATTGCAGTTTATGTATTGCAAAAGAGTATAATTAACATAAAGGCGTAAAGAAACAATAAAACTTAAAAGATACTCACAATAAAACTTTAACATTCCAACTCTAACGAATGCAAATCGAAAATTTATTTTGCGAGTTTAATCTGTATGCCTTTGTAGAAAAAATTATCTTTACAAAACTGACTACTGAACTTATATCGTTATTAAAATGTTTTAAAACATTTTTGCGAGTCCTTTTATTTCTATTCGATCTATTATATTGCTTAGCAAGGCTTAAATAACAACTTTCAGCCATAATGAGATCCCGTTAAAATCAAAACAAACTCGCTAGCTGCTAGCAGACGATGGAGGTAGATCACGTGATATACGTATTCAGAGGTTTTCTTCTTCTCGACGTGAAAGGACCCCTTATGTCCGTGTTTTGAAAATCATTTTAAATAAAGGTTTAGTCCACTATTTCAAAGTATATTATAGACACACATTTTTAAAGAGCATTATTATACCGCGTATTTTTGCATTATATCCAATAAATACGTCCTTCGTCGAATGTCATTTTAAAGAATGGTTTAGTACACTGTTTCAAAGTATATTTTTAACCCAACGATTTTTACCATTTGAAAGAAAGAGGCTTACTTTATAAGTGTTGTGAAATATGTAAAAAATATAATTATCATTAAGTATAAGGTGTCTCAAATGGAACTATCACTCTAGAGGATTAGAACCATCATTTACTTCCAGTTGTGTAGCAAAAAGTCAGCTACATAATATCAACGAATTATGAGTACAGCTTTAAGTAGTATTGTTGTATCATGTGACACTGTGCAGGTTTGGTACCGAAAGTTCAAAAACAGTTATCTAAGGAGTAAGAAGTTAGTTTTTCAGGCAGATATGGGGGAAAACTTTCGTTACAACCTGATATATTATTGAAACGCATGCTTAAAGAGCATTGTTATACCGTGTATTTCAGCATTATTTCCAACAATTACGTCCCTTTATTGAAAGGGACGTAAAATAAAGGTTTTAAATAAAGGTTTAGTTCTCACTTTCAAAGTATATTATTGACACACATTTCTAAACACCATTGTTTAACCGTGTTTTGCTTTTTTCTTTCTTGCATTATTTCCAAAAATTACGTTTCTTTGTTGAAAGTTATTTTAAATAAAGGTTTGGTCCACTGTTTCAAAGTATATTATTCTCACACATGCTTACAGACCATTGTTATACCTGTATTTTTGCATTGTATCCAACAATTACGTCCCTTTGTTGAAAGTCATTTTAAATAAAGGTTTAGTCCACTGTTTCAAAGTATATTATTAACACACATGCTTAAAGAGCATTGTTATACCGTGTACTTTTGCATCATTTCCAACAATTACGTTTCTTTGTTGAAAATCATTTTAAACCTCTCATCACCGAATTATGAAAAATCAGAGAAAAAAAATCTGTCTAGCATTTAATGCATCTGAAATACTATTATAAATCATACAAAAATATTTTTTTCTAATGTCGATTAATATTAGATTTTTCTAATATTAATTTCTGCATTTTAAGCATTTTGTTATGCTAAAATTAATTTAAAACGATGCACATATTAGGTAAAGGTTGAGGAATAAGAAAAAAACTATACTTACCCTAAAAAGAAAAAAAAACGGTAAAAAAGCAGCGTAAAATTTTCTTAATTTTTGTCCTGAAACAATGAAGCGAAAACTGAAAAAATGATCTAAATTGACTAGTACTGCAATCTAGGCACGATTTATGCATATAGTTAAGAGCCTCATATACTTTCTACATGAATTAAGGATATTGATATCACTGAAAGAAAAAAATACTAAATTCAATTGTTTTTTCTCTAAATATTGCTATTTGAAGTAGGAGCCTCATATGAGGTTCAGGGTAACGAGAGGGTTAAATAAAGGTTCAGTCACTGTTTCAGCGGATATTATTGACACACATTCTAAAAGAGCATTGTTATGCCGTGTATTTTTGCATTATTTCCAACAATTACATCCCTTTTTTGAAAGTCATTTTCTATAAAGGTTTAGTCCATTGCAGTGGCGGCTCGTGATGAAAAAAATAGGTGAAGAGCTTGATACCAAAACATTATGAAAAACACCTGATACAGCCATTATGCATGGTAATTAGGCGGGGGCATAGCCTTTCTGCGGAAAGAAATTTTTAATCTTTCAGCGATCCTATAAAATGTCGACCGACCAGTGGCCTACCGCGTAGCGCTTTGAAGACGGAAGGTGCCTGGTTCAAAACCAGGTCACGTCCGCCGACCTAATCGTTCGGAGTTTTCCGTGGTTTCCTCCGAAACTTAGCGTAAATACGGGTTAGGACCCGTAGAAAGACCCCCCACGAAGGGCATCCCGCTCGTAGGTCTAGATCCCCTGTGTAGATAATTGGCCTTAATGCCACAACAACAACAAGAACCTTTTAAATGTCCTTTGGAAATGATGTGCACCCCCTCTCTCCATAATGTTCAAGATCGCGTTACATTTAAAATGTCTGAAAATCCGTCTTTGCTCCATACAGAATGCTTATTACTAAAGAGTAAGCAAGGCCAATAAAATAACTTTGTAAAATATAGGAGAACTGCACAGCCATTTGTAATTCGTAAACCAGCTATGTTTGAAAACGAACAGTCAGGGGCGTAGCCGGGGGGGTTAGGGGGTCATAACCCCCCCATGAGAAATTTTTGCCATACAAAATGTATATTCTTCACTACATTATCACACACACGTATATATATATATATATATATGAGTTGTAGCAGTCGTAACCCCCCCCCCCATGAAAAATTTCTGGCTACGCCCCTGCGAACAGTGTAAAATTTACCACTCTTTTCGAGGTATGTCTTTTGAAGAGGCATTAATTCCTAATGCCTCCATTGGTCGACCACGAGAAAGAACACATCTTTATCTATCTTCATCATTCCACCGACTAAACGGTATTTGTAATACTTTACAGACTATACCATTTACAGGAAACATAATGAAGGTGAATAAACAGAAAAGAAACTAACTATTATTATCATTAAAATTAACACAAGAAGAAATTCTAAAATTTTCAAAAGCCAGCAGTAAAAATCTCGTGTCACAATCTCAAAGAAATAACGTGGTTTCCTTTTCCTACACAAATTTGTTCTTGGAAATGCACTCTGCTGCGTTTTCTCTCACTTGAAGAGACGGACCATTTTCTGAGGGATCTCTTCACCTGACCTTCAAGGAAAGCTGTAAACCTGAATGAGGCGTCTGTGGTTACCATGGCAACCCAACTGGCAACTGCAGTGGAAGAGAAAATTTTTCATTAGCACTTCACAACTCAGACTGTTTGTCGAAACCCGCGTACCACGTGACTCTAACAATCGACCAATCGTGGCACAAGTCACTGAAACCCTCTCTTTGGTACTGACAAGGGAAGGGGGTTTAGCTTCACTGCTAGTAAGATCGTGTTTTAGCACATAGTCTTACGGCAATTGGGCTTTCATCGGAATTTTAGTGTATTCTAACAGAATAAATTTGAAAAAGGATCATTGCTTGCTTACGTTAAACAATTTTTTGTTACTTACGATACTTGGTGAAGAGGCACTTCACCTACTTCACCTGAAAAGCCGCCACTGGTCCATTGTTTCAAAGTGTATTATTGACACACATGTTTAAAGGGCATTGTTATACCGTGTATTTTCAACAATTACGTCCTTCGTTGAATGTCAATTTAAATAAAGGTTTAGTGCACTGTTTCAAAGTATATTTTTAACCCATGTTTAAAGAGCATTGTTATACCGTGTATTTCAGCATTTTTTACAACTAATAACATCTCTTTTTGAAGATAATTTTTAATAAAGCTTTAGTCCACTGTTTCGAAGTATATTATTGACACACATGCTTACAGACTATTGTTATACCTGTATTTTTGCATTGTATCCAACAATTACGTCCCTCTTTTAAAAGGGACGTAAATAATAAAGGTTTAGACCCCTGTTTCAAAGTGTATTATTGACAACCTTTTTGAAAGACCATTCTTAAACCGTGTTTTTTTTTTTTTCATTATTTTCAACAATTACGTCTCTTTGTTGAATGTCATTTTAAATAAAAGTTTTGTTATACTGCGTATTTTTGCATTATGTCCAACAATTACGTCCCTTTGTTGAAAGTCATTTTAAATAAAGTTTAGTTCTCTGTTTCAAAGTATATTATTGACACACATTTTTAAAGACCATTGTTATACCGTTTTTTTTTTTCTCCATTATTTTCAAGAATTACGTTTCTTTGCTGAAAGTCATTTTAAACAATGGTTTAGTCCACTGTTTCAAAGTATGTTATTCACTCACATCCTTAAAGAGCATTGTTATACCGTGTATTTCAGCATTATTTCCAACAATTAACGTCTCTTTGTTGAAAGTCATTTTTTATAAAGGTTTAGTTTACAGTTTCAAAGTATATTATTAACACACATGTTTAAAGAGCATTGTTATACAGTGTATTTCAGTATTATTTTGCACAATTAACGTCTCTTTGTTGGAAGTAATTTTTAATAAAGGTTTAGTCCCCTGTTTCAAAGTATATTATTGACAAGCATTTTTAAAGATCATTGTTATACCACATTATTTTTTTTTTCATTATTTCCAACAATTACGTTTCTTTGTTGAAAGTATTTTAAATAAAGGTTTAGTCCACCGTTTCGAAGTAAATTATTGACACACATGCTTACAGACCATTGTTATACCTGTATTTTTGCATTGTATCCAAAAATTACGTCCCTCTGTTAAAAGGGACGTAAATAATAAAGGTTTAGTCCCCTGTTTGGAAGTGTATTATTGACAAGCATTTTTAAAGACCATTCTTAAACCGTGGTTTTTTTTTTTTTCATTATTTTCAGCAATTACGTCTCTTTGTTGAATGTCATTTTAAATAAAAGTTTGGTTATACTGCGTATTTTTGCATTATATCCACCAATTACGTCTCTTTGTTGAAAGTCATTTTAAATAAAGTTTAGTTCTCTGTTTCAAAGTATATCATTGACACAAATTTTTAAAGACCATTATAATACCGTTTTTTTTTTTCTCCATTATTTCCAAGAATTACGTTTCTTTGCTGAAAGTCATTTTAAACAATGGTTTAGTCCACTGTTTCAAAGTATGGTATTCACTCACATCCTTAAAGAGCATTGTTATAGCGTGTATTTCAGCATTATTTCCAACAATTAACGTCTCTTTGTTGAAAGTCATTTTTTATAAAGGTTTAGTTTACTGTTTCAAAGTATATTATTAACACACATGTTTAAAGAGCATTGTTATACAGTGTATTTCAGTATTATTTTGCACACTTAACGTCTCTTTGTTGGAAGTAATTTTTAATAAAGGTTTAGTCCCCTGTTTCAACGTATATTATTGACTCAGATTTTTAAAGGCCATTCTTATACTGTGTTTTTTTTTTTATTTTTTTTTTTTTTCATTATTTCCGACAATTACGTCTCTTTGTTCAAAGTCATTTTAAATAAAAGTTTAGTCCACTGTTTCAAAGCATATCATCCACACACATTCTTAGAAACCATTGTCATGCTGTGTACTTTTGCATTATATCCAACAATTACGTAATTTGTTGAAAGTCATTTTAAATAAAGGTTTAGACCTCTGTTTCAAAGTATATTATTGACATACATTTTTAAAAACCATTGCTATAGCGTGTTTTTTTTTTTTTTTTTTTTTCCATTATTTCCAACAATTACGTTTCGTTGTTGAAAGTCATTTTAAATAGAGGTTTAGTCCATTGTTTCAAATTATATTATTGACACACATGTTTAAAGAGCATTGTTATAGAGTTGTTTCACCTACGTCATTATCACTACGTCACACCTTAGCAACCAACTTTTTTTGGTCAAACTTTCCTTCATTTGAGAATGGTCATTGGCCGAAAACGTGGCTTTGTATCCCTAAATATCCGAGTTGATCTAAAAAAAAATTTCAGTGTCGTCACGTGAAAATGCTCTATACCATGTATTTTTGCCTTATTTTGAACAATTATGTCCGTCTGTTGAAAATCACTTTAAATAAAGGTTTAGTCCACTGTTTAAAGTATATTATAGACACACATTTTCGAAGAGCATTATTATACCGCGTATTTTTGCATTATATCCAACAAACACGTCCTTCGTTGCAGAGGCGCCGACTTAACAAAATTCCTGTGGGTGCCCTAAAAGTCCGTGGGGGGGGGGGGGTAACAAAATGTTGAAAGTCGCACAAGGTGGTTTGTAATTTTTGATAAAGGATCGCTAAGTTTGGTGCCAAAACGTGACAATTTATTTTAAAGGGGGAGTACAGTTGGAATGTACTTGGCTAAGATTGTAAAATAGTTGTAGTAGGTGATTTTAAGATAGATTTCGATTCCGAAGATGGGTTTTTATGGAACAAAGAAGAAAAATACGGCACACTCATGAATAACGATACACTTTCCAACCTTATGGAATCTTTTCCAACTACCCTTCAATCTTTTCCTATAATTATTTGCTTCCTTGCTCGTAACAACTCAATCATTTGACTTTTCGTGCACATTTTTACCAGTGGGAAATGGGTAATACAAATAGTCATTTTAGCTCCACATAAAATATCCAATATCTGAGGGTATAGATCGAAGAAACGATATCTGTCTCACGGTTTTGGTACACAAATTAAAATAAACTAACTGCACCAAGGATTCGAAAAAATTCAGGATAATTCTTTACAAGCTGCACTACACACTGCAATAAATGCGAAAACTTTCATGAAACTTTCAGAAAAAAATCTTAAATGTGGAACTGCACAGCAAAATATTTCTAAGAGTGGCCATTCTGCAAAAAATTTTCGTTTATTCGGGTGTCTAGTAGAGCTTGTGAACCTACATCCTAAAAATTGTGAAGTGCTTGAGATAATTAGTTTTCTTTTTTGTATTTATATACCAAAATTGCGTGTTTTTTCCCAGCGCTGAAGGTGACATTCAAAGTTTAATTTAAATGAATAGTGTGAATTTTGGCATCCGATTATCTGTACTACGGTGAAGCAACGCTGGGCATAGAATGAAAGTCTCCACCGTTTTGTGTCTTAGTAACGATAACAGCAAAGCAGTTAAAATCAAGATTCTTTTTAAAGTAATGAAGTATTTCTGATGAAATACCCTTCTTTTAGAAAAATCTGCTTGTGCTGGAGTCACCTTAAATTTGTTTGCCTTACGCAAATTCTCTGTCAAAATTCGAGAATTCCTGGGCGCACACCCCTTTGCCCTTGTAATAAATCAGACCCGAAAGAGGTGTATTACACTATTTCACTTTTTTTTTTTTACTTTTAGCGATAGAATTTTGATTGGTTTTAACTAATCATTATAAATTTCAAAGCAAAAGAAAAGTGTATTGGGGGGGGGAAAAACATGCAACAATAATATCACAATCGGTCAAATTTCTTGTCATGCAAATGGAAATTTTGTATAAAAAGTGATTCAGTTTTCGAATGTAACAATTCACGATCAATGTTATTCTTGTTTAATCTATCTCATCCCTGTCTGAAATCCCCAGAGTTTTCAAAAAATGTTATTCATAGTATTGTTTCTCAGCTCATTCATTTCCTGTATTTTTTTTTTTTTTTTTTTTTATATTTTTGTACCCCTGTAAACAGCTGCAGCTAAGCCTTGACTATTTTCTTTTCTTTTTTTTCCCCAACAAATTAAAAAAATTACAAACATTATACCTTTAAAATTAAACTAGATAATTTCCTCAGAATGAATTAATGCAACGTTTTCTATGTTGAAATGTGTGTAGGACCACATAAAAAAGATTGGTAACTATTTAAATGCAAACAGAAAAATAAAGCAGAACAAAAAAAGTTGTTTATCTTAGAGTTAATAATTATTCAAAAAGTATTTTTAATTGTAGGCCATATAACCTCCAGGCATGATTTTGAGCATCCTCCTGAAGTAGAGCTATTTTACCCTCTACCATTATGTGTTCAAATTTGCAAAATTACGAGAGACATACATTTCAGTAATGTGTGTTCATGCGCCCATGATTTCAGTATAATTTTACAAAAACAGCATTGGGCTAGATCAAAGCAAATAGTACCTAATTCCGCTTTGTTAAACAAGAACAAAAATTGAACAAAATATTCGCAGAAAATGAAACGGAAGGCATCTCGAAATGTTAGTGTGGACGACAGTCTGTTCCATCCTTTTCAATAAATAACTGAGCACTAAAATCATTCAAAAATAAGAAAAGGAAATTGAGACTTTAGAAGAAAGTGACAAACCTTTATACCTTAGAAGCCTCGCCTCAGTCTCATTCAATTAACACCAAAGCGCCGACACTTTTTGATGAATGGGCATCTTTTTTTGTTCCAGAGACATACAAAGTGTTGTATATTAGGTGCTTGTAAACAGACAGACCTTGATGTTCTCTATTTACAATAAAAACAATTAAACCTACTCACTTCGGAATCCTGAAGTAATATTATTAGAACTATCTCAAAACATTTCCATAATGGGAATGAGTCTTTCACCTAACTCCTGTGTTATCTTTCCCGCGTGAACTTCTGATTGTAGCCAGCGGCTTTGTCTCAAATTCTCCGTTTTCCGGTACTCTTGGGCTAACATAGTAACATAGTATCATTGTATTCATGCATTTTCCCATGGAAAATGAGGATTCTGGGATGAGGTCTGTTTGTGTGGGTCAGAAAGGGGGGGGGCACAGTGGGCAAAGGCATCGCCTGTGGGGCTGTAGGGAGTCACATTGTGAAAAAAGCTTTGAATTTTAGAAAGACATTGTTTCCGTGGGCGCCAGATAGGAAGGCAAGTGGCAGTGGGGGATTGAGATTTGAGCCCGCCTAGTATAGTAAACATTTTTACAGCATACTGAACTTCTAAGTATTATTTTCGTGCTAAAATGTCTGAAAGTTAAGATGACCCCCATACACCTCTAAATTAGTACTCTTATGAGAAACTATTATAATAATTATTATTATTTTAAGTAGACAAAAATATTACCTGTTTGGATTCCCTTTTTTTTTTTCATGCACTTTTTAAAATTTTAGAGTATGTGCTAAGTTACTACTGATTGGAATTTTATTATAATTACTCCAGTTCCGAGGCACATAAGGGTGTATGCCGAAGAAACAAAATCTGCATAACGGTCTTAATACACAAATTAAAGTAGACTATCGCACCAAGGATTCTAAAAATTTAGGATGATTCTTTATAAGCTGCACTACATACCGAAATAAAGAATAACACTTCTTTAAAATTTTCGATTTTTAAGAATTTTTTCTAAAAGTTTCGTAAATGATACAGGTTTATTGTTTATTTCAGTGTATAGTGCAGTTTCTAAAACATACATCCTAAAAATTTGAAATATTTGACATAATTAATTTTTTTGAATCTATGTACCAAAATTTCATGTTTTTTTTTTTTTTTTTTTTTCCCGAACTACAGCGATAAGCTGAAAGTAGCTGTCATTCAGTTGCCTTTAAACAGGGTTTAATTTCTATCCAAAAAAGTGCAAGAGCCCTGATTTTTTGTATTGCAATTTACAAAATTAATTACCTAATTTAAGGTATTATTAAGTTAATTTTTGTTACCTCTGTATTAGTTTGCGATGTAATAAAATTAATATCAACAGAAACAATTACGATGGTAATTAAAAATTTAAATTTAGTGTAAAATTTCACCGAGAAAAAAGAAGTAGTGGAGCTGTGCTCCCTCCCATGCAAATTAAGCACTTCCTTTAAATACATGCAAGTATTTAGCACCCACGAAAACTTTTCTGTGGGTGCTTGAGATCTGACATACTACATAAAAAAAACAACTGTCCCTCACTAAAATTTTATTTTCGAATTATGCAGTAGCAAAGCACTCGTCGTCATCAGTGGCGTGACTATACCGTTAGGGCCCGTAATGAATTCATTGGATAGGGTCCTTCCTCATTGTACAGAATCTCAACCAACATGTTGCAGTTCACTTTTTCTAGCTTTCTATTTGGGAAAGGCTCCCCCTCCGTCCGGGGGACCGTGGCTTTTGCCCGTTCTACCGCCCTATAGTTACGCCAGTGATTGTCTCATCGAAGTTTCTCATGCGCATCTAAATTATAAAGGACATGGGTGCTCATATAGGGAAGTAGGTGGGGGCTCGGGTCCCTCCCTCTAGCCGTCGGTATAGTGAACATTTTTATATTAGCTAACCTTTTTTTCACTATTTCAGTACTAAAATGTTTGAAAGCGCGATTGCCGATGACCTTACAAATGCCAGAAATAACCCCTCCCCCCCTCGTCTTAAAGTACTCATATGGACGTCCATGCCGAAGCACCCACATACATTTGGCCTCATTAAAGATTTTCTTTTAAACTTTTAAAATATCACACAACTAATAAGCAAATAAAGCATTTTAGTACTGAAATAATGCAAAAAGTTCCGTATGCTTTACAAATATTCATATTACGTAATGGCATAATTGGGGCGGGGGGGGGGGAAACCCTCCTTGAGTGTACATCACTGTGTTGGGGTTATCAGACGATTGCTGGTGCTCAGCATCCAACGTAATTTTTTTTACAAGCCCGAAGCACCCACATAAACGTCTTTTCCTAGCCCTTTCTGGGAACTTCAAATTATGACTTGGCACTAAAATTTCTGTGGGTGCTCCGCACCCACAGAATTTTTTCAGTGGGTGCTTGAGCCCCGGAGCACCCACGTAGTCGGCGCCACTGCTTCGTTGAATGTCATTTTAAATAAAGGTTTAGTGCACTGTTTCAAAGTATATTTTTAACACATGTTTAAAGAGCAATGTTATACCGTGTATTTCAGCATTATTTCCAAATATTAACGTCAATTTGTTGAAAATCATTTTTAATAAAGCTTTAGTCCATTGTTTCAAAGTATATTATTGACTCAAATTTTTAAAGACCATTGTTATGCCGTGTTTTTTTTTTTTGTTTTTTTTTGTTTTTTTTTTTGCATCATTACCACAATTTGCAGTTACCTTTCTTTGTCAAAGTCGTTTTAAATAAATGTTTAGTGCACTGTTCCAAAGTAAATTATTGACACACTTCCTAAAAGTGCATTGTTATATCGCGTATTTTTGGATTATTTACAACAATTACGTCCCTCTGTTGACAGTCATTTTAAATAAGGGTTTAGTGCACTGTTTGAAAGTATATTATTAGCACAAATTTTTAAAGGCCATTCTTATAGCGTGTTTTTTTTTTTTTTTTTTTTTTTTTTCGTTATTTCCAGAAATTACGTCTCTTTGTTGAAAGTCATTTTAAATAAAAGTTTAGTCCACTGTTTCAAAGCATATTATCAACACACATTCTTATAAACCATTGTTATACCGTCTACTTTTGCATTATATCCAGCAATTACGTCCCTTGTTTAATGTCATTTTAAATAAAGGTACTCTATTCTAAATAAACGTCATTTATTTAAAAAGTCATTTTAAATAAAGGTCCTCTATTCTAAGGTATTTAGTCCTCTGTTTCAAAGTATATTATTGACAATTTTAAAGATCATTGTTATACCACTTTATTTTTTTTTCATTATTTCCAACAATTACGTTTCTTTGTCAAAAGTCATTTTAAATAAAGGTTTAGTCCACTGTTTCCAAGTATATTATTGACACATGCTTACAGACCATTGTTATACCTGTACTTTTGCATTGTATCCAACAATTACGTCTCTCTGTTAAAAGGGACGTAAATAATAAAGGTTTAGTCCCCTGTTTGAAAGTGTATTACTGACAAGCATGTATAAAGACCATTCTTAAACCATGTTTTTTTTTCATTATTTTCAACAATTACGTCTCTTCGTTGAATATCATTTTAAATAAAAGTTTTGTTATACTGCGTATTTTTGCATTAAATCCAACAATTACGTCCCTTTGTTGAAAGTCATTTTAAATAAAGTTTAGTCCACTGTTTCAAAGCATATTATCAACACACATTCTTATAAACCATTGTTATACCGTGTACTTTTGCATTATATCCAGCAATTACGTCCCTTGTTTAATGTCTTTTTAAATAAAGGTACTCTATTCTAAATAAACGACATTTATTTAAAAAGTCATTTTAAATAAAAAAAATAATGTGGTATAACAATGATCTTTAAAATTGTCAATAATATACTTTGAAACAGAGGACTAAATACCTTAGAATAGAGGACATTTATTTAAAAAGTCATTTTAAATAAAGGTCCTCTATTCTAAGGTATTTAGTCCTCTGTTTCAAAGTATATTATTGACAATTTTAAAGATCATTGTTATACCACATTATTTTTTTTTTCATTATTTCCAACAATTACGTTCCTTTGTCAAAAGTCATTTTAAATAAAGGTTTAGTCCACTGTTTCGAAGTATATTATTGACACACATGCTTACAGACCATTGTTATACCTGTACTTTTGCATTGTGTCCAACAATTACGTCTCTCTGTTAAAAGGGACGTAAATAATAAAGGTTTAGTCCCCTGTTTGAAAGTGTATTACTGACAAGCATGTATAAAGACCATTCTTAAACCGTGTTTTTTTTTCATTATTTTCAACAATTACGTCTCTTCGTTGAATGTCATTTTAAATAAAAGTTTTGTTATACTGCGTATTTTTGCATTAAATCCAACAATTACGTCCCTTTGTTGAAAGTCATTTTAAATAAAGTTTAGTTCTCTGTTTCAAAGTATATTATTGACACACATTTTTAAGGACCAAAGTTATACCTTTTTTTTTCTCCATTATTTCCAAGAAGTACGTTTCTTTGTAGAAAGTCATTTTAAACAAAGGTTTAGTCCACTGTTTCAAAGTATGTTATTTACTCACATGCTTAAAGAGTATTGTTATACCGTGTATTTCAGCATTTTTTCCAACAATTAAGGTCTCTTTGTTGAAAGTCATTTTTAATAAAGGTTTAGTCCTCTGTTTCGAGGTATATTATTGACTCACATTTTTAAAGGCCATTCTTATACCTTTTTTTTTTTTTTTTTTTTTTTTTTTTTTTTTTTTTTTCATTATTTCCCACAATTACGTCTCTCTGTTGAAATTCCAATTAAATAAAAGTTTATTCCACTGTTTCAAAACATATTATGAAAACAAATTCTTAAAGACCATTGTTATAGCGTGTTTTTTTTTTTTTTCGTTATTTCCAACAATTACGTCTCTTTGTTCAAAGTCATTTTAAATAAAAGTTTAGTCCACTATTCCAAAGCATATCATCCACACACATTCTTAAAAACCATTGTTATGCCGTGTACTTTTGCATTATATCCAGAAATTACGGCCTTTGTTAAAAGTCATTTTAAATAAAGTTTAGTTCTCAGTTTCAAAGTATATTATTGACACACATTTTAAAAAACCATTGTTATAGCGTGTTTGTTTTCCATTATTTCCAACAATTACGTTTTTTTGTTGAAAGTCATTTTAAATAGAGGTTTAGTCCACTGTATCAAAGTATATTATTGACACACATGTTTAAAGAGCATTGTTATAGAGCTGTTTCACCTACGTCATTATCACTACGTCACACCTTAGCAACCAACTTTTTTTGGTCAAACTTTCCTTCATTTGAGAATGGTCATTGGCCGAAAACGTGGCTTTGTATCCCTAAATATCCGAGTTGACCTAAAAAAAAAAATTCAGTGATGTCTCGTGAAATTATACCGTGTGTTTTTGCCTTATTTCGAACAATTATGCCCGTTTGATGAAAATCACTTTAAATAAAGGTTTAGTCCACTGTTTCAAAGTATATTATAGACACACATTTTCAAAGAGCATTATTATACCGCGTATTTTTGCATTATATCCTACAAATACATCCTTCGTTGAATGTCATATTAAATAAAGCTTTAGTCCACTGTTTCAAAGTATATTATTGACTCAAATTTTTAAAGACCATTGTTATACCGTGTTCTTTTTCTTTTGGTACTATTTCCAACAATTACATTTCTTTCTTGAAAGTCATGATTAGTCCACTGTTTCAAAGTATGTTATTGACTCACATGCTTAAAGAGCATTGTTATATCGTATATTTCAGCATTATTTCCAACAATTAACGTCTCTTTTTTGAAAGACATTTTTAATATAGTCCTCTGTTTCAAGGTGTATTATTGACGCAAATTTTTAAAAACCATTGTTATACCGTGTTCTTTATTGTTTTTGTATTATTTCCAACAATTACATTTCTTTGTTGAAAGTCATTTTAAATAAAAGATTAGTCCACTGTTTCAAAGTATATTATTGACACGCATGCTTAAAGAGCATTGTTATACCGTGTATTTCAGCATTATTTCCAACAATTACGTCCCTTTGCTGAAAGTCATTTTAAATAAAGGTTTAGTCCACCCTTTCAAAGTATATTATTCACACACATGCTTACAGACCATTGTTATACCGGTATTTTTGCATTGTATCCAACAATTACGTCCCTTTGTTGAAAGACATTTTAAATAAAGGTTTAGTCCACTGTTTAAAAGTATGTTATTAACACACATGCTTAAAGAGCATTGTTATACCGTGTACTTTTGCATCATTTCCAACAATTACATTTCTTTCTTGAAAATCATTTTAACCCTCTCGTCACCGAATTATGAAAAATCAGAGAAAAAAAATCTGTCTAGCATTTAATGCATCTGAAATACTACTATAAATCTTACAAAAATGTTTTTTTCTAATGTCGATTTATATTAGATTTTTCTAATATTAATTTCTGCATTTTCGAAGCATTTTGTAATGCTAAAATTAATTTAAAAGGATGCACATATTAAGTAAAGGTTGAGGAATAATAAAAAACTATACTTACCTTAAAAAGACAAAGAAACGGTAAAAAAGCGGCGAAAAATTTTCTTAATTTTTGTCCTGAAACAATGAAGCGAAAACTGAAAAAATGATCTAAATTTACTAGTACTGCAATCTAGGCACGATTTATGCATCTAGTTAAGAGCCTCATATACGTTCTACATAAAAATTAAGTATATTGATATCACTGAAAGAAAAAAAAAATACTAAATTCAATTGTTTTTCTTTAAATATTGCTATTTCAAGTAGGAGCCTCATATGAGGTTCAGGGTGACGAGAGGGTTAAATAAAGGTTCAGTCCACTGTTTCAACGGATATTATTGAGACACATTCTAAAAGAGCATTGTTATGCCGTGTATTTTTGCATTATTTCCAACAATTGCATCCCTTTTTTGAAAGTCATTTTCAATAATGGTTTAGACCATTGTTTCAAAGTGTAATATGGACAAACATGCTTAAAGGGCATTGTTATACCGTGTATTATTGCATTATTTTCAACAATTACGTGCATTTGTTAAACGTAATTTTTAATAAAGGTTTAGTTCTCTGTTTCAAAGTATATTATTGACAAGCATTTTTAAAGATCATTGTTATACCACATTATTTTTTTTTTTCATTATTTCCAACAATTACGTTTCTTTGTTGAAAGTATTTTAAATAAAGGTTTAGTCCACAGTTTCGAAGTAAATTATTGACACACATGCTTACAGACCATTGTTATACCTGTATTTTTGCATTGTATCCAAAAATTACGTCCCTCTGTTAAAAGGGAAGCAAATAATAAAGGTTTAGTCCCCTGTTTAAAAGTGTATTATTGACAAGCATTTTTAAAGACCATTCTTAAAACGTGTTTTTTTTTTCATTATTTTCAGCAATTACGTCTCTTTGTTGAATGTCATTTTAAATAAAAGTTTGGTTATACTGCGTATTTTTGCATTATATCCACCAATTACGTCTCTTTGTTGAAAGTCATTTTAAAGAAAGGTTTAGTCCACTGCTTTAACGGATATTATTGACACACATTCTAAACGAGCATTGTTATGCCGTGTATTTTTACATTATTTCCAACAATTACATCATTTTTTTGAAAGTCATTTTCAATAAAGGTTTAGACCATTGTTTCAAAGTGTAATATGGACACACATGCTTAAAGGGCATTATTATACCGTGTATTTTTGCATTATTTTCAACAATTACGTCCATTTGTCAAAAGTCATTTTTTATAAAGGTTTAGTCCACTGTTTCAAAGTATATTATTGACACACATGTTTAAAGAGCATTGTTATAGAGCTGTTTCACCTACGTCATTATAACTACGTCACTCCTTAGCAACCAACTTTTTTTGGTGAAACATTCCTTCATTTGAGAATGGTCATTGGCCCAAAACGTGGCTTTGTATCCCTAAAAATTCGAATTGACCTAAAAAAAATTTCAGTAACGTCACTTGAAAATACTCTATACCGTGTATTTTTGCCTGATTTCGAACAATTATGTCCGTTTGTTGAAAATCATTTTAAATAAAGGTTTAGTCCACTGTTTCAAAGTATGTTATTGACTCACATTTTCAAAGAGCATTATTATACCGCGTATTTTTGCATTATATCCAACAAATACGTCCTTCGTTGAATGTCATTTTAAATAAAGGTTTAGTGCACTGTTTCAAAGTATATTTTTAACACATGTTTAAAGAGCAATGTTATACCGTGTATTTCAGCATTATTTCACTCTATTAACGTCTCTTTGTTGAAAATCATTTTTAATAAAGCTTTAGTCCACTGTTTAAAAGTACATTATTGACTCAAATTTTAAAGACCATTGTTATGCCGCGTTTGTTTTTTTTTTCTTTTGCATCATTTCCAACAATTACGTTTCTTTGTCATTTTAAATAAATGTTTAGTGCACTGTTTCAAAGTAAATTATTGACAACATGCTTAAAGAGCATTGTTATATCGCGTATTTTTGCATTATTTACAACAATTACGTCCCTCTGATGAAAGTCATTTTAAATAGAGGTTTAGTGCACTGTTTTAAAGTATATTATTAACACAAATTTTTAAAGGCCATTCTTATAGCGTGTTTTTTTTTTTCCGTTATTTCCAGCAATTACGTCTCTTTGTTGAAAGTCATTTTAAATAAGTTTAGTCCAGTGTTTCAAAGCATATTATCAACTCACATTCTTATAAACCATTGTTATACCGTGTACTTTTGCATTATATCCAGCAATTACGTCCCTTGTTTAAAGTCATTTTAAATAAAGGTTTAGTCCCCTGTTTCAAAGTATATTATTGACATACATTTTTAAAAACCATTGTTATACCGTGTCCTTTTCTTGTTTTTGAATTATTACAAACAATTACGTTTCTTTGTTGAATGAAATTTTAAATAAAGGTTTAGTCCACTGTTTCAAAGTATATTATAAACACACATTTTTAAAGAGCATTATTATACCGCGTATTTTTGCATTATATCTAACAAGTACGTCCTTCGTTGAATGTCATTTTAAATAAAAGTTTTGTTATACTGCGTATTTTTGCATTAAATCCAACAATTACGTACCTTTGTTGAAAGTCATTTTAGGGCACTGTTTCAAAGTATATTTTAAACACATGTTCAAGAGCATTGTTATACCGTGTATTTCAGCATTATTTCCAACAATTACGTCCCTTTATTGAAAGTCATTTTAAATAAAGGTTTAGTTCTCTGTTTCAAAGTATATTATTCACACACATGCCTACAGACCATTGTTATAGCGGTATTTTTGCATTGTATCCAACAATTACGTCCCTTTGTTGAAAGTCATTTTAAATAAAGGTTTAGTCCACTGTTTCAAAGCATGTTATTAACACACATGCTTAAAGAGCATTGTTATACCGTGTACTTTTGCATCATTTCCAACAATTACATTTCTTTGTTGAAAATCATTTTAACCCTGTCGTCACCGAATTATGAAAAATCAGAGAAAAAATCTGTCTAGCATTTAATGCATCTGAAATACAATTATAAATCATACAAAAATATTTTTTTCTAATGTCGATTAATATTAGAGATTTGTCGATTATTAAGAAACGGTAAAAAAGTAGCGTAAAATTTTCTTAATTTTTGTCCTGAAACAATGAATCGAAAACTGAAAAAATGATCTAAATTGACTAGTACTGCAATCTAGGCACGATTTATGCATATAGTTAAGAGCCTCATATACTTTCTACATGAATTAAGGATATTGATATCACTGAAAGAAAAAAAATACTAAATTCAATTGTTTTTTCTCTAAATATCGCTATTTGAAGTAGGATCCTCATATGAGGTTCAGGGTGACGAGAGGGTTAAATAAAGGTTCATTCCACTGTTTCAGCGGATATTATTGACACACATTCTAAAAGAGCATTGTTATGCCGTGTATTTTTGCATTATTTCCAACAATTACATCCCTTTTTTGAAAGTCATTTTCTATAAAGGTTTAGTCCATTGTTTCAAAGTGTATTATTGACACACATGCTTAAAGGGCATTGTTATACCGTGTATTTTTGCATTATTTTCAACAATTACGTCCTTCGTTGAATGTCATTTTAAATAAAGGTTTTGTGCACTGTTTCAAAGTATATTATTAACACACATTTTTAAAGACCATTGCTTATACCGTGTATTTTTTTTTCAGTTATTTCCGACAATTCTTCACTTTGTTGAAAGTCATTTTAAATAAAAGTTTAGTCCACTGTTTCGAAGTATATTATTGACACACATGCTTACAGACCATTGTTATACCTGTATTTTTGCATTGTATCCAACAATTACGTCCCTGTGTTAAAAGGGACGTAAATAATAAAGGTTTAGACCCCTGTTTCAAAGTGTATTATTGACAAGCATTTTTAAAGACCATTCTTAAACCGTGGTTTTTTTTTTTTTCATTATTTTCAAAAATTACGTCTCTTTGCTGAATGTCACTTTAAATAAAAGTTTTGTTATACTGCGTATTTTTGCATTATATCCAACAATTACGTCCCTTTGTTGAAAGTCATTTTAAATAAAGTTTAGTTCTCTGTTTCAAAGTATATTATTGACACACATTTTTAAAGACCATTGTTATACTGTTTTTTTTTTTTCCATTATTTCCAAGAATTACGTTTCTTTGTTGAAAGTCATTTTAAATAAAGGTTTAGTCCACTGTTTCAAAGTATGTTATTCACTCACATGCTTAAAGAGCATTGTTATACCGTGTATTTCAGCATTATTTCCAACAATTAACGTCTCTTTGTTGAAAGTCATTTTTAATAAAGGTTTAGTCCTCTGTTTCAAGGTAATTATTGAAGCAAATTTTTAAAGGCCATTCTTATACCGTGTTTTTTTTTTTTTTTTTTTTTTCATTATTTCCAACAATTACGTCTCTTTGTGGAATGGCATTTTAAATAAAAGTTTAGTCCACTGTTTCAAAGTATATTATGAACACACATTCTTAAAGACCATTGTTATACCGTTACGTTTGCTGTATATCCAACAGTTACGTCCTTTGTTGAAAGTCATTTTTAATAAAGGTTTAGTTTACTGTTTCAAAGTATATTATTAACACACATGTTTAAAGAGCATTGTTATACCGTGTATTTCAGTATTATTTTGCACTATTAACGTCTCTTTGTTGAAAGTCATTTTTAATAAAGGTTTAGTCCCCTGTTTCAACGTATATTATTGACTAAAATTTTTAAAGGCCATTCTTATACTGTTTTTTTTTTTTTTCATTATTTCCGACAATTACGTCTCTTTCTTCAAAGTCATTTTAAATAAAAGTGTAGTCCACTCTTTCAAAACATATTATGAAGACACATTCTTAAAGACCATTGTTATACCGTTACGTTTGCTTTATATCCAACAGTTACGTTCCTTTGTTGAAAGTCATTTTTAATAAAAGTTTTGTCCACTGTTTCAAAGTCTATCATTGACACACATGCTTAAAGCGCATTGTTATACCGTGTATTTTTGCATTATTTTCAACAATTACGTCCTTTTGTTGAAAGTCATTTTAAATAAAAGTATAGTCCACTGTTTCAAAGCATATTATCCACACACATTCTTAAAAACCATTGTTATACCGTTTAATTTTGCATTATATCCAGCAATTACGTCCTTTGTTGAAAGTCATTTTAAATAAAGGTTTAGTCCACTTTTTACAAGTATGTTATTTACACACATGCTTAAAGAGCATTGTTATACCGTGTACTTTTACATCACTTCCAACAATTACATTTCTTTGTTGAAAATCATTTTAACCCTCTCGTCACCGAATTATGAAAAATCAGAGAAAAGAAATCTGTGTAGCATTTAATGCATCTGAAATACTACTATAAAACACACAAAAATATTTTTTTCTAATGTCGATTAATATTAGATTTTTCTAATATTAATTTCTGTATTTTCGAAGCATTTTGTTATGCTAAAATTAATTTAAAAGGATGCACATATTAAGTAAAGGTTGAGGAATAAGAAAAAACTATACTTACCTTAAATAGAAAAAGAAACGGTAAAAAAGCAGCGTAAAATTTTCTTAATTTTTGTTCTGAAACAATGAAGCAAAAACTGAAAAAATGTTCTAAATTGACTAGTACTGCAATCCAGGCACGATTTATGCATCCAGTTAAGAGCCTCATATACGTTCTACATGAATTAAGGATATTGATATCACTGAAAGAAAGAAAATACTAAATTCAATTGTTTTTCTCTAAATATTGCTATTTGAAGTAGGAGCCTCATATGAGGTTCAGGGTGACGAGAGGGTTAAATAAAGGTTCAGTCCACTGTTTCAACGGATATTATTGACACACATTCTAAAAGAGCATTGTTATGCCGTGTATTTTTGCATTATTTCCAACAATTACATTCCTTTTTTGAAAGTCATTTTCAATAAAGGTTTAGACCATTGTTTCAAAGTGTAATATGGACACACATGCTTAAAGGGCATTGTTATACCGTGTATTTTTGCATTATTTTCAACAATTACGTCCATTTGTTAAAAGTCATTTTTAATAAAGGTTTAGTCCTCTGTTTCAAAGTATATTATTGACAAGCATTTTTAAAGATCATTGCTATACCACATTATTTTTTTTTCATTATTTCCAACAATTACGTTTCTTTGTTGAAAGTCATTTTAAATAAAGGTTTAGTCCACTGTTTCGAAGTATATTATTGACACACATGCTTACAGACCATTGTTATACCTGTATTTTTGCATTGTATCCAACAATTACGTCCCTCTGTTAAAAGGGACGTAAATAATAAAGGTTTAGTTCCCTGTTTCAAAGTGTATTATTGACAAGCATTTTTAAAGACTATTCTTAAACCGTGTTTTTTTTTTCATTATTTTCGGCAATTACGTCTCTTGGTTTAATGTCATTTTAAATAAAAGTTTTGTTATACTGCGTATTTTTTCATTATATCCAACAATTACGTCCCTTTGTTGAAAGTCATTTTAAATGAAGTTTAGTTCTCTGTTTCAAAGTATATCATTGACATACATTTTTAAAGACCATTGTTATACCTTTTTTTTTTTTTTGCTCCATTATTTCCAAGAATTACGTTTCTTTGTTGAAAGTCATTTTAAACAAAGTTTTAGTCCACTGTTTCAAAGTATGTTATTGACTCACATGCTTAAAGAGCATTGTTATACCGTGTATTTCAGCATTATTTCCAACAATTAACGTGTCTTTGTTGAAAGTCATTTTTAATAAAGATTTAGTCCTCTGTCTCAAGGTATATTATTGACGCAAATTTTTAAAGGCCATTCTTATACTGTGGTTTTTTTTTTTTTTTTTTTTTTTTTTGCATTATTTCCAACAATTACGTCTCATTGTTGAATGGCATTTTAAATAAAAGTTTAGTCCACTGTTTCAAAGTATATTATGAACACACGTTCTTAAAGACAATTGATATACTGTGTATTTTTGCATTATATCCAACAATTACGTCCTTTGTCTAATGTCATTTTAAATAAAGATTTAGTGCACTGTTTCAAAGAATATTATTAACATACATGTTTAAAGAGCATTGTTATACCGTGTATTTCAGTATTATTTTGAACAATTAACGTCTCTTTGTTGAAAGTCATTTTTAATAAAGGTTTAATCCCCTGTTTCAATGTATATTATTGACTTAAATTTTTAAAGGCCATTCTTATACCGTGGTTTTTTTTCATCATTTCCAACAATTACGTCTCTTTGTTGAAAGTCATTTTAAATAAAAGTTTAGTCCACTGTTTCAAAACATATTATGGACACACATTCTTAAACACCATTGTTATACCCTTACGTTTGCTTTATATCCAACAGTTACGTCCCTTTGTTGAAAGTCATTTTAAATAAAAGATTAGTCCACTGTTTCAAAGCATACTATCCACACACATTCTTAAAAACCATTGTTATACCGTGTACTTTGGAATTATATCCAACAAATACGTCCTTTGTTGAATGTCATTTTAAATAAAGGTTTAGTGCACTGTTTCAAAGTATATTTTTAACACATGTTTAAAGAGCATTGTTATACCGTTTTTTTTTTCTGTTACTGCGTATTTTTGCATTATATCCAACAATTACGTCCCTTTGTTGAAAGTCATTTTAAATAAAGTTTAGTTCTCTGTTTAGAAGTATATTATTGTCACACATTTTTAAAGACCATTGTTATACCGTTTTTTTTTCTCCATAATTTCCAAGAATTACGTTTCTTTATTGAAAGTCATTTTAAACAATGGTTTAGTCCACTGTTTCAAAGTATGTTACTCACTCACATGCTTAAAGAGCATTGTTATACCGTGTATTTCAAAATTATTTCCAACTATTAACATCTCTTTGTTGAAAATCATTTTTAATAAAGCTTTAGTCCACTGTTTCAAAGTATATTTGTGACTCAAATTTTTAATGACTATTGTTATACCGTGTTTTTTTTTTTTTTCTTTTGCATCATTTCCAACAATTACGTTTCTTTGTTGAAAGTCATTTTAAATAAATGTTTAGTGCACTGTTTCAAAGTAAATTATTGACACACATGCTTAAAGAGCATTGTTATAGCGCGTATTTTTGCATTATTTACAACAATTACGTCCCTTTGTTGAAAGTCATTTTAAATAAAGGTTTAGTGCACTGTTTGAAAGTATATTATTAACACAAATTTTTAAAGGCCATAGCGTTTTTTTTTTTTTTTTTTTTCGTTATTTCCAGCAATTACGTCTCTTTGTTGAAAGTAATTTTAAATAAAAGTTTTGTCCACTGTTTCAAAGTATATTATCAACACACATTCTTATAAACCATTGTTATACCGTGTACTTTTGCATTATATCCAGCAATTACGTCCCTTGTTGAAAGTCATTTTAAATAAATGTTTAGTCCTCTGTTTCGAAGTATGTTTTTGACACACATTTTTAAAAACCATTGTGATACCGGGTTCTTTTTTTGTTTTTGTATTATTTCCAACAATTACGTTTCTTTGTTGAAAGTCATTTTAAATAAAGGTTTAGTCCACTGTTTCAAAGTATATTAATGACACAGATGTTTAAAGAGCATTGTTATACCGTGTATTTTTGCCTTATTTCGAACAATTAAGTCCGTTTGTTAAAAATCATTTTAAATAAAGGTTTAGTCCACTGTTTCAAAGTATATTATAGTCACACATTTTTAAAAAGCTTTGTTATACCGCGTGTTTTTGCATTATTTCCGACGATTATGTCCCTTTGTTGAAGGTCATTTTAAGTAAAGGTTTAGTCTACTGTTTCAAAGTAATGAATGACACAAATTTTTAAAGAGCATTATTATACCGTGTATTTTTTGCACTGTTCCTAACAGTTATATCCCTTTGTTGAAAGTTATTTTTGATAACATTTTAGTTCGCTGTTTCATAGTATATGATAGACAAATATTCGTAAAGAGCATTGTTATGCCGTATATTTTTTAATTGATTCTAACGGTTACGCCCCTTTGTTGAAAGTGATTTTTAATAGAAATATAGTCTGTTTTTCCAAAGTATGTTATTGACACATTTTTAAAAATCATTCTTATACCGTATTTTAAAGCATTGATTTTAAAAATTATGTCTCTTTATTGAAAGTCATTCTACTAATATGATAAATGTAAAATTTCGCATGTTTGAGTGTTTTTGACTCAATCACGCAAAAACCGCAGAACGAATTTGAGTAAAATTTGAAGTGAAAATACCTTATGCCCTGGATTAATATGCAGCCTACCTTTTACGCATATAGTATAAATAGTTCTTTGAAAGTACGCTCAAAAGTTTATATATATATATATATATATTGTTAAGAATTTTCGGTTTGTTCTGGCAGCCAGATATTAAAATTATTCTAAAATTCGTACCCTACGCGTGAAATAATTAAATTTTGCATTTTGTTGTATCAAAATCAGATAACTACAACGCGACGTACGGAGTTTTGGGTTTGCCCATTGGTTAATATAGGGTTTTCTAGAAATCTGGGGAAATATTGATGCTAAAGCTTTGCTGTTTTCACTTATGGGAGCTTTTTTTAAATGCCAAATTTGGCGATATTTCGCCAAAAAATCGCCAAGGTTGGCGACATTTCGGTCTTTTGGTGCGCTTTTACCAACGGGGCCTGTAATGCTTGTTTCCCTGCATTAATATTGCGCTGTAACTTAGTATTATTCATTTCCATTTCCATGACATAATTAAAATTCGAGCTTTATGGGGTTCTTCGAGAAATAGCTCCTATCAGATTTTTCGCTGAGCTTCTGCGACACCCATAAATAGAGGCAGGACAGGCCACCAGAGATAGTTATATGTCCCTTTGTTGAACGCTAATTGAGGTCGATGCTGTTGGAAGCAATATTTTGCTTGTTTTTAGAAGCTTGAGAAGCTTTTTGAGTACAGAGTGTAAATTCTCCATTGCTGAATCCTCAGGGACTCTTTATGATTTCCTTTGTAAGTTTCCGTTGAATTTTTGCCAGTGGAAGTGTTTTATTTTGTGTGAGAATTACAGCATTTGTGTGTGAAAGCTTCGGTACTGAGTGGACTGTTATAAAAGAGCTACTGGCCGTTAGTGCGTGTGAATTTTGTACAGCTGATTGTTAGACGAAGTTCTAGAAGCAATAAAATTTGTGTTCCGTCCTGACAAATGGACTTTTTACTAGAACTTTCTACATACACTGGATTTTAGAACGACGAAACCCAAGAATCTTATCCCGACGATGCCAATATCTCTGTAACTACTGAACCGAATCAAAAACTTATTTCAATAATAGAAAGCTTCTATTCCTAAGTATTATATTACGAACTTTTGGGCCAACCTGCAGTTCTATGGGTAAACTATCTTAAAATTTGTATTCTACACGTCAAACAATTAAATTTTATATTTTGTTGCATCAAAATCAGTTACCTAGAACGGGAAATGTGAAGTTCTGGGATTCCCCATTGGTTAACATAGCGTTTTCTAAAATCTCGAAAAATGTTGATGTTAGAGTTTAGCTGACGTCACTTTTGGTGACATATTTTTTCGCCAAACTGGCGATATTTCCCCAAAAAGTCGCCAGGCTTGGCGATATTTCGGATATTTGGCGAGATTTTCCCAATGGGGCCCATAAATTTCGTTTTCCTGCATTAATAGTGCGTAATAGTCCAATGATTCAACTGTATTCCTATGAGGTAATCAAACTTTGCTCTTTAAGGGGATCCTTCGAGAAATTTCTAATAGCTTCTGCGTCCCTTATAAATACGACAGCATGCTGCCCCGGTTGAGTCAGTCTGTTTTTGACTGCTATGAGAAATAAACGTCCGTTCTGTTGAAAGTATAAGACTCTGTGTTAACGCTTATAGAAGCAGTAATTTGCATGATTTTAAAAGCTCGTTTTTAAGGGCTGTGTGTAAATTTCTCATTGCTTAGTCTTGAGGGTCTGTTTGCGAAATATCTCATAAGATTTCACTGAATATTTTGCTTGTTTGAAGTATTTTATTTTGGGTGTGAATTGCAACATCTGTGAAAGCTTCGGTACTGAGCGGACTGTTATAAGCAAGCTACTGGACGTTAGTGCCTGTGAATTTTGTACAGTTAGAAGCATTAAGTTCATGTTCCATCCTAACAAGTGGACTCTTTACTAGAACTTTCGACTCCTACTGGACTAGAACGGACCCAGAAATTAAGCAGAGTTTTCTGCAACAGTTGGCTACCTTTCATGAATTTCTTAAAAATAAAATAAAATAAAACTTTAAATAGTTCTTTTACTGGGACACTCAAATTAATTCAAATACACTAAGCTGTATGGTATTTCTTTGATGTCTGTGCTGATTCTAAAATTTTTTTTACGGATAGAAAGCTACACTATTCCTGTGTATTATGGGCTACCTGTCATGCATATATCACAAATAGGTCTTTTACAGGGATATTCATGCGAATTACATTACGATCTCTGGAACTAATGAAGCGATTCTAAAACTTTTTTCACGAACGGAAAGCTGTACTATTCCTGAGTATTGTACGCTACCTTTCTTGTATATAGCATACATAGTTCTTTTACAGGGACACTCATAAAAGTTACGTTAGTACCTGCATAGCTACTAAGCCGATTCTGAAAATTTTTTCATTCATAGAAAATTACGTTATTCCTGGGTATTAAAGGCTACTTTTAATGCATATAGCATAAATAGTTCTTTTACATGGACAATCAAAATAATTCTAATACATTACGCACTAAGGACATCTCTATGACTACTGAGCCGATTCTAAAGATGTTTTCACTAACAGAAAGCTTCACTATTCCTGAGTATTATGGACGATCTTTTATTTCTCTCTATACAAAAAAAAAGTAACGTTTCTCCAACTAAAAACCAACTATTGAAACGAACTACCAACTGTCGTTACCAACTATTGAAACGAACAAACATAATAGGTGTATAGATGCATTCAATTCATTGAAAGTCTATCGTCAGTGACTACTCTGGTCATGCCCAAAGTCTCGCAAACTATCGAAAACTTGTCGGCTTTTGGTGAAATATCGCCAAATTAAGTCTCAGAAGCAAATCTTTCAAACTGAACCCAGCATGGCAATATCGGATGTATTTGGCTAGAAATCGCTAAACCTTAGTATTACTGCCGTATTTTATCTCTTTCAAACAAAATAAGTTTAGATGAAGTGCGCCGAAAAATTTTTTGATTTAATAAACATGCAAGGAAGTCTTGTGTTGTCCACATCAGATTTTTTCAGATACTTCTCTGTGTCTGGGAAGCACAAAGACTGATGTGCGCTGGCGGGCAGTTTTTTCGGAGAGATCGATTGAATTCCAATTAGCAAATAGGAATAAGCCTCTCATCTTTCGCATTCTGACGCGCTATTGTATATTGCAATTTGAGTCAGGGCAAGGAAGCCTCTAACTAACAAGGAAGCCTTGTGGCATACTAGGCATATGAAGCCAGGAGGCATTCCTTGCACAAGGAAGCCTCGCGCAGTCTTTTGCTTGCCTTTCTGCGCTGGCATATACCCAACCTTGGGAAACTTAAGGGGACAACCTACTTTTAAAATGCCCAAAAGATCGATTTTGAGATTTTTATCTCATTAAATAGTTTACTTTATTCTAAAAAGATTGATACTAACCATTTTTCTGTATGACAATTATTTGTTGAGATAAAAAAGGAAAATGTAAACACAAATTAGACAGCATGCATTAGAAGCTGCGACTAATGTTGACACTCAAAGCATGAAAGAGCCAGAAAAGAAATGTACATAATTTAATTTAGAAACTGGAAGAGCCAGAAAAATGCTCAACAGTTCGCAGTTTGAGGCAATAAAAGAAAACGAAGGCATTGTGTATATAAGTGGAAAATTTTGATTCGAAAAGTTCATAAAGTGAAATAAAATCAAATTTTTATGTTGCAAAGTAAAAATAAATATAAATATATGGATATAATTATTAAAATAATTTCAAATAATGTACTTTACCAATATTAATGCCTTTATATCCTATAAATGTATCTTTTGTTAAGGTATGCACATATTTTTTCATATTTACAATTCTCGAACTTTTCTTTAGACTGATGTTTCTTAAGCCATATTAAAACATATTTTGGGTTAATCAGTTTAAATACTCAGTAAAATTACTTTTAAATAGTAACTGTTTCAATAGAAAATGTTTTTAGCTTTTAAAAATTAAAATGTATGTTCCAAAACTACAATTTGAACTTTAATTGGCGTTTTCTCAAAACACTGTTTTTCAAGTTTGCGCGCATGATATTTCAAAAACTATTTAAGATATCAACTTGAAACTTTCCTCAGCCATTTATTTTAACATAATGAATAAAATGAACTAAAATGAAACGTTTGTGTTTCATAGAAAAAAAGTTATGATTGTAAAACTATCAAAATTTTTATGGTAATTTAAATTTTTAGATTACATGTTTTTTTTAAATTTAAATTATGAAAATAATTAAAACATTTTAGTTCAGATTGTTAATTTGAATGTTTTGTTTAATTTAGAAAAAAATTATGAGGATCAAAGGAATTCTAATTGAGATATCTTGCGCGCAGTGGGAAAGTACCCTTGAATTTTTTTTTTGCAATATTGTGTGGTAAAATAATATTTTTTAAAATTATCGCCTTTATAATAAACTAAAATAATATTTTTAATCAATAGAGTAATATCATAGTAGTTAACTGAAAAAAAAATGTGTTTATACATGCATTCATTATTTTTTTAAAAATTATGAAAGTTGATCTAACATTTCTATATTTTCCCCTTCTTAAAAGTAGGCTGTCCCCTTAAATCATATGCCTTAAACAGGATTTTGATGGAAAGTGCTTTATAATCGATGCCCGATGCATGCAATTCTTATTTCTCTAGCTTCAATTCAAATTTCTCCCATCTTTTTTTTTCTTTTCCTTTAAGCATTGGAAGATACTCGTCATTACAATACCTTTCTCTCAGTTCGGGAGCTCTCTATTACCCTTATGCACTTGTGCAATGCCCGTCCGTAAGGAGAGTTTCTGAATTGGTCTTTTCCAGTATTGAAGTGGGGGGGGGGTTCAAAGTAAAATTTACCACATGATTGTTGCACACTTTTAGTACAAGCTTGACATTTCTTTGAATTTGACGTATTAATACAAGCTTGACAGTTCAATTCATTTTAAGCTTGCAGCAAGCTTGGAGAAGTCATTTGATCTGTCAAGCTTGAATACAACTTGATGACTGCTTGATTTGGAAAGCCACATCCACATAACAATTAATTTATCATCAGTCATAAATGTACTTGACCATAGAATTAAAAAAAAAGATTCTATATTTCCAAATATGGAAATTCTTCAAAATAAAACACAATTATACTACTAAATTGATTTCAAAATCAGTCGTTTGTCTTGATTTTGGCCAATATTGCCCAACATGAGTGTCGCGATATTGAAAGTTTTAAAACGTGTGCTGCTTTTAAGTTTATATTATGCTTATTTCCCTATTAGTAGAGTCTATAAATCACACATAACATTATTTTAATTTTGATTCATCCCATGGAAAAATAAAAGAAACAGATCGGCATCGGCCACTGATCGAATCTCGCCAGAAAACGGCGTGACAACCATAACAGTCACTTCAAACTTTAGTCATAACAGCGCGAGTCAGATTGGCTGAATGGTTAGGCGCTGGCTTCCCAAACCTTAGGTCCCGAGATCGATCCCAGACGCGGACGCTTGATGGAAACAGATTAAAATAACTTGAAATGTCAGCATAGAGGGGAAAATGCGTGAAAAATAAATAGTGAGGCGAGTTCGCCGACGGGTGCCCCGTGTAGTTAGGAAATTTTTTTTAAGGAAAATTTTTTAAACTTGAAATTAAGCTTGCTATGTCAAGCTTGATTGAAGCTTGCTATGTCAAGTTGGGCAAGTGTAAACTTGAACACTTGATTCAAGCTTGCATTAAGCTTACACTCTTGAAATTTTCAAGCTTAATTCAAGTTTATTGACTTGATAAATCAAGCTTGCTGCAAGTTTGCTGTGCTGTCTGGGGATATAAGCATAAAGGTAGCTTATAATACTCAGGAATGGCGCAGCTTTATTATCGTGAAAATAAATAGGTTTAGAATTGGTTCAATAGTTACAGAAGTGCCCATACTGCGTTATTTATTAGGATTATTTTCAGTGTCGCTGTAAAAAAACTATTTACGTAATATAAATTAAAGGTAGTCTATGACACTTAAAAATAGTGTAGCTTTCTATCGCTGAAAAGAGTTTTAGAATCGGCTTAGCAGTTACAGAGATACCCGTAGAGCGTAATGCAATTCTATGGGTGCATTCGCAAACTACAAACTCGTTGCACGAGTTTTCGTAAGAAAACAGGAATGCGTGTGTTTGGTGCTGTCAGTGGTTATCAGTTTCTTTTGACTGTACGAACAACATCAGTTTATTTAGTTTCGTCGCCTAGGTGAAGTGTTTGTTTACGATTCGCGAATGCGTTAATTTTGCTGAGGAGAATTTTTAGTACATACACAATATGAAATCAGCAGGATTTTTAAAAGAAAGAGCGGCCATAATTGAAGTGCACAGCTCAAAATTTAGAAATTTCAACTTCATTTTTTCAAAAGTATTTAGCAAGAGAAGTTCAAATTTCGTTAATAACGGTTTAAATAAACTTCAATCTCAACACTCAAACATGCATTTTTGAATTTACTAAAATGAAAAATACAAGAAAATGATTACCTTTAAAAAATCATGTACCTTCGTATCATTTTCTAACGTATGCATGAATTTCCTCCTCGAAAAAATAGTATTTGCAGCTTTCGCAAACGTAAAATCCATTTCACAACAACATACTTTTCCATAACAACGGACGCCATTTGAAAGAGCAGCAACGTGCAGCAAGTGTATCTTCTAAACAACTGAACGAACCTGATCCGCTTTCAGTTTACTTCGTTTGAAACTAATCGCACTCAGTTTTGCATATGAACGCTCTAGTTTTTAAACTGAATGCAGTATGCACTCAATTTCCTTTACGAACACCTTGGACAGAAACTCGTTGCACGAGTTCAACTCGTTTGGCATTTACGAATGCGGCCTATGAGTGTCAGTTTGAAATAACTATATTTGTTATATACTAGGGGCCAAGGCCCCTGGACTCGCTACACTCGCTTTTCGTCTGATGCATTCGGCCCCTAATAAGGCGTATTCGTAAAAAAGGCATAATTTCAAAAGAAAAAACCCAAAGATTGGATCAGATTGAATGTTCCGAGCTACACATTGCTTGGTTCTTGCATGTTGCTTGGAACAAAAAAATTTAAACCTCGCACTATTTTTAATTATGTAAAACCCATGGGACGCCTTACGTATTAGCCAATTATGGAGAATTTTCATAATTTGGCGACTTGCATATATGTGTAGTTAATAATTAGCTCTAAGAAAACAGTAATTCATATGTTTTCTTTGATAAAAACTACGGAACAGGTAGGATAGCTTGCCACCAATGGCGACTTTTCATTATTTGGCGATTTACACATGCTCACAACCTATAATTACTATTCATTTAAGGTTACCGGAAAACCGTTATCCATATTTTCATTTACATAATCCTTTGCAGAATGGCGTATTTAGCACCACGAATTATACCATCTCGTCGCGCTGGCAAATATCCAAAGTGTAATATAACTGCTATAATGGCATAGTTAACGCCACCAAATATTTGTACTGGTAGCAAATAATCCACCTGGACCGAACAGGCTTTAAAATAATCTGCATTTTAATTATTTTTCATTTTCAAGATATTAGTTATTCTGTTTTGGAAAAATGAATAATCGGTAATTCTAAACTCTTGTTTTCTAAGCGAGCTTACTATTTAAAAATTGTCAACTTTGGTTAACACATTTTGAGTTACTTATTTCATATACTTTTTATTTTGGCGTAAAATGGGTGTGTTTCTACTTCATGTTTGACAATTTTACGTGATACTACATACTTGGAATTGCTTTGTTGCAAAGGAATGAATGATTTTATGCCAAATCTGGCAACCATTATGTTTTATTTTTTCAGTTTTTTATTAATATCTCCTAAAATATTTCGATTTTCGAAATTTATGTCACCTTATGAGGTTCCTCGGGATTTTCCGCATTCGGGAACATGCTTCTGGAAATTCAAATCCCCACGGTTTAGGAGAAGATAGAACAACAAGCTCTGCCAGCGGCCCTTACATTTTTTTAGAATAGAGAGAAACTTTGGAATGAAAATTTACTGGAAATGCATTTATTTTTCATTTTAAATAGCTAAATAAAGCAAAATATTAATATTATACATTTTCATCAGTTTAAAAAAGAACCCGTTGGTTTTTTCATTACCCTTTAATCTGAAGGATGTGTCAGCTATTCTAACATGAAAATACAATTGTTTGAACCTTGTTTAAGTGTGGGTGACCCTTTCCAACTCTGTTGGACTGTTACAAATTTATGTGTGAGGTAAAACAAAAATGGAGACATACCATGTTTCTTAATCCTGTGATCATTTTATTTTTGAAAAACAATTTAATTCAAATTTTTACGTTATCATTCCTTACAGAAATTGTTAAAAATGTTCGCCACCAGCTTGAATGCAAACGTGAACACATTGAAAGTTTCAAGTTTTGACTCCCCTTCAAAATCGTTGCACTGGCAAACAGACTTAAATGAAGAGCGTCAGTTTTGTGTTCTGGGAAAAATCCAAGATCCGATGCTACATGTAATCAAGCTACATGTGAGCAGCAAAATAATTAACTGTACTTATAGGAATCTAGTTATTGTGATGAGAAATTCCCGAGCCCCTCAAACGAGAGATATTTTTAATGATATGAAATTTATCGATTGTTAAAAGTAATTTTTTTCTAAACTTTCGTATTTATTAGTAAAGTTACAAAATTTTTTGAAAATCTTAGGGGGGGGGGTGAAAGCTTGCTAGGTAGGGCTTAGCCCCAATAGCACCCCCTCTGGTTACGGCCCTGCATCGCCTACTAAAACTATTTTAGTCTTCGCCAAGAATATTACAACTATAATTCACCGTTTTAAGTATTGTTTCGAATGTGCATGATAATACATGAGTGTGCCGTGTTTGTCTTTCTTGGATTGATTCCTAATTTAACGCTTCGACTGTCGCCAAGGTGGCGATAAGTAAACATATGCAGTTACCATGACGATTTTTAAAATTTATATGACAATCGTAATTTAGAACTAAAATGACGATTTGGAACATCATGTATGTACAGTATTCCGTTACATTTTTATTTATTTTGGGTTGCCAAATAATGTAGTTTTAATAATTGTCTTTAAATTCCTTAACTGGTGCGTTTTTCGCTAATTTGTTCCCTTTAGTTTTCATCTAGTTCTTTTGGGAGCGTTGAAACTTATGCGTATCTCCTAGAGGACTCTTGACTGCAAAGCTCGCCAAAGTGCGGGGATTTTTTAGGTTGGTGAAATTGGGGACGTTACAATAGGAATCGACTCTTTCTTGTACCATAAAACACATCTTCGGAATCGAAATCAATCTTAAAATCGCCTACTGAAACTGCTCTACAATTTTCGCCAAGCATATTCGAACTAGGCATATTAAAACTATATCGCGGAGACATTTTAAATACTGTTTCGAGTGGGCATCATCATCCATGAATGTACCGTGATTTCCTTCCTTGTTCAATAAAAATCTACTTCGTAATAAATTCTATATTAAAATCGCCTATCAAAACTGTTTAACAATTTTCGCCAGACATAGTCAGACTATACTTCATCTTTATAAATACCATTTGGAAAGTGTATCATAATCTATGGGTGTACCGTATTTATCTTCTCTGTTCTATAAAACACTTCTTCGGTATTAAAATCTATATTAAAATCGCCTACTAAAACTGTTTTACAATATTCGCCAGGTGTTTTCGAGCTATACTCGAAATATATTTATAATAAATTGTTGCGTTTTGGCACCAAATCAACACCTCCTAGATATAGAAAGCCTAACAACTAGTATGTCACCATGCTTTTACGTCATCAGTAGGCTAGGCCTACAAGAATGACGTCATCGCAATTTAACTCTCTAAAATAAAACTATTTAAAATTTCTGGTGAATTTACTCACGAGCAGCAGCATTTTATTGATCTGAGATGGAAAATTAAATTTTTCAGCAAAGTTCAAGTTTTTAATTGTAACTAATTATGTAATGTAATAAGGAAATAGATCATAATGAATTTTTTTGTATCACAAAGGTATTTTATTTTTTATGTTTAACTTAAGATATTTGCTAATATTCGTAGTATTCACCAGAAAATTTAAATAGTTTTACTTTATAAAAATAAAACTGTGATGACCTTGCTACTTGAAGGCCTGAAAATAATATCAAAGCTTCAGTTGTTAGGCTTTCTATATGAAAGAAGTGTTGACCAAATTCAGCGATCAAAAATTGAAATACTTGTGCAACATTTTATCAACCCCACCCCCCTCCCGCCATTCCACGTTATCTGGAAAACACATTGAAAATATATTCACCGTGACAGCTCATATCTACAAAACTTGTCAACAAGAGCACGTAGACAAAAATGCGTAGGCAAAATTCTCATACTGAGCGAAACAGCACCCTAGTGCTTAAAAAAAAAAGAGGCTTGTGATGTGTATCAGTTTTCGAATACCCCACTGCAACAGACTATCCCAGCATTTAGTTTAGGGATGCACCGAAAACTATATTTTGACGAATAATGAATACCGAATACTTGTTTAAAATTTATTAAACTTTGATTGCAATGGTCAATTTGATTAGTTTGTTCTTAAACAACATTTCATATGGTGTAAAACTTCAAAAATTAAAATGCTTCAAAATTTAATATCCAAGTGTTTCCTAACTTTTTTACATATTGGGAAAATGCTGGTAATTTTTTACCTATACATTTTATTTTTAAAAAATTAGCATTTAATTGACTTTACATATTTATGAACACTTAATGTTCTGAGAGTTTTTTTTCTTGGTTACGGTTTCAAATTTAAATGAGTCAGTAATAGCAAAGTTAATGTAATGTTCAATTTAAGAAAAATTGAAAAGGAACAAAATTCAAATTTAGCATCTGACCGTTTTCTCTACATTAAAACTAAGTTCATTGTGATAGTTTTTTGTGTGATTGTGGCAACGCTACGCTAGGGCGATCTGCCAAGAATAAGGTGGGTGGCCTTGGTGGGTGAACTTTCTAAGGATTTCTAACGCGTATTCATATATGTATTAGTAAGTAACAACTTGAATATATTTAGTACTATGGTGCTATATTACATCTTTAATTCATGATATAAAAAATGTGTATTTGTTTACCTATTTTTGAATTCTTAAATTTGTTTACTATTCGATTGCCGAATATTTAAGTGTTCGGCCGAACCGAATATTCGGTTTGTTTGGCCGATTTACCATGAGGTGGGGGGGGCGGGGGCCCGGATCAGTTACAGATCAGATTGGTCATGCAGGAGTTCACTATGAGGGCGCAAAAACGAAGAGGAACGCTTTGGGGCGTTTTCGATTGCAGGGTTCGGAGGGGTCATAGTCCGGGTACTCCGCGGCTATTTCATTGGGAAGCTGGTTCAGCGTACCATAGTACCGAACAGCAAGTCTGTAAATGAACTGTCTAAGAGTTTTGATGTTGAGGTCTCTTCTAATGGCCGCGTTCTTTAGGAAATGATGCCCATTATGGATTGTGCGCAGAATTCCATTCTGCTTGCTTTCTAGTCGATCAATTGAGGATCTTGCGGCATAAGCCCACACCAGTGCGGCGTACGTAGCAGTTGGTCTTATAAATGTCTTGTAAAGAAGCGCTTTGTTTTGCGGAGAGAGGTTCTTGTTTTTAATGATGGGGGCTAGCTTCCTGTAGGCCAGGGCCATCTTGGCTCTGTATAAATGTGAGGTCTGACAGTCCAATACAGCTGATTTTCCAAAAGTCGAAAGGCGCACGGAACTTTCATCATTCTTCCCCAAGTAAACTGTATCTTTGGGCTATTTTTTTCAGTGTATTCTCATCGTTCTTTCCCCTTATGGGTTCGGATATTAATAGTGCCACTAATGAACAACAGAATGCAGTAGAAACCTCAACATTGACGAAAAGTGGACTCTCATCGTTCTTCTCGTGGACCCTTCATTTGTAAAAGTTCACTTTAAATCCTTATTTTGCTCTTACAAAAAAGTTTATTAAATTAACCATAAATCTATTATTTCTACCTCAAAATACGAATGTATGATTAATGCCTATAAATTTCAAATTTTGGAATGTTTTTTGTGTATTTCAATCACTCTTTCCTGTGAATTTTTCACGTCGCTGGTGAAAAAGAAACACTTGTTTTACCTGAAAAACACGTACAATTTGACAAACTAAATTTATAAATGAAGAACATAAATTAACTGCAGTAGTAATTGACACTCTAAGAGCAATATAAAAATTTACTGGTATTTGCTAATTACCAAAACAATTTTGAAACAATCATTTTGTTTTCAGAACTTAAGTGAACTTTCAAAATTGGTGTAGGGTATAATTTTTTACAGAATATTGAAAGTTTTCGCTTCAGTGATTGACACTTCGTGCTCCAGTAATTGGCACCTCAGAAATGAGAAGAAAGACACGCTTATATTCTTTTAATGAAAACCTTTTAAAGTGAGCATCAAAAATATTTTATTAAACAACTAGCGCACCCGACAGACGTTGTCCTGTACACACGTCTTAAATACGAAAATTTCAAGCTGTAACAATCTGGACCGTTTTGATGAAATTTTTATTGAAATTGATAAAAATACTTCCAGGAGAAAACGCATGGCTGTGTGGATAAGACACTCAAAATTGTACACCACTGAAGTGTAAAGGTCCTGGGTTTGGGACCCATCACCTGGCTGTCGATTTAACGGTGTAGAGTTTTGGTCGGTTTTTTCCAGTTGAAACGTGGATATGCTTTAAAACCTTTAGAAAGTGTTCCGATCAAGGCCGCCATCCTAGGCAGATCGCTCTTGCATAGCGTTGTAATAACAACTAAACAAACAAACCCAGAAGAAAACCACCTAATGAATACAGCTATTTATATGTTTGAAAAAAAGGCATCATTTGATATTTTATGCTCGTGTTACCCAAGTGATCTTATTTGCAATTTGGAAATTTATGAACTTTCAGGAACACATTTACACACAATTCTTCCTCGAGCTTTTAATCTGGCGTAAAACTGACATAATCTCCACCCTGTTTCATGCGTTTTAAATGCACACTAATCTGAATTTCGTTTAAAAGGTGTAAATCATTTTGTGGAGAACTCGCTAAACATGGCGACTAAATGGTCACTTTTTAGTTTAGGCTGAATAGTTTGATAATCTCGGCTAGTGTAGTTTAGGGGGCAGTTAATGCTCGTTGTAGAGCAGACTGTTTACTGAAATAAAACGCTGTTCATTTTCAAGATGCACGGTCAGATGTATAACCGCAGAATATCTTTCTTGTATGAGAAAATTGAAAATGCGCCAAATTGCTTTTGTTGTTGATGATACATTAGCAATAATGAAGCAGTTAGACATTTTATAACGCGCTATTTCGTCGTAACGCAATTTCAACTCTGCCTACCGGATCCAATTGTGAATCACGCACACAAAATTTCATAAAAATCTGCCAGCCGTTTAGAAGGAGTTCAGTCACATACACACGAACAGAAGATTTTTATATTCATTTATGGTTAATTTAATAATTCTTTGGCAATTGGCAAACTGTTGCTAATCTTATACCGAACTATCAATAATTTCATGTGTCCGGCATTTATCTTGGCGAAAAATCACTCATCTTGGCGGACCGCCGTTTTAATACGTAAGTACTGCCATAGTCAGCAACCTGGTATTTTCATAGTATGGTTGCATGATTTAATACATATTCTCCATTACAAGAATATAAAAGAAACAGGAAATTGGGCTAAAATGTGCTTTAGCCCACTGCACAGCGACCATTTTTTTTTTCTTTTTGATGTGCGATAAACGTGCTAAGTACTGTGTATTAGATATTTTTAAATCTGCGAAATGATCCGAAAGATTTTGCATTTTCGCGTGTGCATTATTGTTAATTTGTAATCTAGTTACTGTATGACATATGTAATTAAATTAAAAATAACCAGTAACATATATGGTTGTTCCATTTGACGTCTTTGAACTATTAATTGGGATTTTTGATCATGTGTTATTCTTATCACACTAATGCTTACATCTTATTGTTGTTGCCATTCGCAGGGTAAAAATATCGTCTATTTTGGTACCGCATGCGTTAGCGTATTATATAAGTAGATACCTCGGAATTCCATACTCAGATTTATGATTTTATTTGTGAGTAAATTACTTGGCAAAAGTTCACAGACGTATTCAAACTGGACACTATATAACCCCCACTCACACTCTTTTTAAGAAGTTGTTTTTACTGTGTGCATGGACGCAGTAAATAAACGGCAAAAATGGACAAGTATTGCAAAATTCTTGAAAGTTACGATGTTTCAAGAGGTTGCAACGTGCAGACTAGTGAAACTCCGTTTTCGACAGCAGAAAATGTTCATTTTTATACATAGGGATGGATACTGTAAAAACTTATTTTTTAAAAAAAGTTTTTTTTGTTCATGTTAATTGCTTTAAGGGTGGCTTAGGTTTTTCCAGGGCCATAGCGCCCCCAGCGCTACGGCCCTGCATTGAAATCGTTCCGATCTCGGACGCACTATCGAAAATATTGCTGTTTTTTTTTTTTGACACATCAGATAAAGGCGAAAACTTGCATTTCGATATCGGAGAGTAGAAGATGGATGGGTTTTTTATTGTGTGTATTATGTAGTGCTGAGCACTCCCATAAAAGGCCCCCTTCCTTTGGCAAGCAGAGTTTCCCTACCTGTCAAAAAGCACACCCCCTTCCTTGATGGATGTCTCCCGACCCCTCGAAAATTCTGAAGACAATGTCTTCGTTTAAGAAAAAAGGGAGTATGCCGTGTGTTTTGATTGGTTGGTCGGTCCCAGTGTCGATACTGACTTAACAGGTACAAAAATTCTCACTTCTTTTGTCCGACACTCATCGTGCTAGTACCAAAGGGAGAGTCGCGGCTATTTATCCGAAGAATTAGGCCATCCTTGGGCCCCACCACGATAATATCGGAAAGCTTTCCGTAATAATTAAATCAAGCCTTTTCTTCCCATGGTGTCACAATCCGAAAAACATCCAATGTGTGCAGCCATCAGACTCTCGTAATCGTTCCGATGTCGGAATTACTATCGGAAATAATGTTTTTACCGCCACTGGGTAGATGATACCTGAAACTTGTATTCCGATACCGGAGAGTAAAAGATGGATTGGTATTTTATTGTGTGTATCATGGAGTGTTAAGTACTCCAATAAAAAGCACCCCTTTTCCTCGGCAAGCAAGAGTTTTCCTGCCTGTCAAAAAATACACCTCTTTCTTGATCGATGCCTCCCATCTCCTCAGTAATTCTGAAGACAATGCCCTTGTTCGAGAAATCGCAGAAATAGGAGGGAAGCAGTGTATTGTGATTGGTTGCGGTGTCTCTGTTCCCCGACAGTGCCGGAACCGTCAGAATAGGTTTTAAAATTCGCACTTTTTTTACTTTCCACTCATCGTGCTAGCACCAAGTGGAGAGTCGGGGCTATACTTCCGAAGAATTTGACTATCTGCCAGCGACAACTCTCCGTCACTCCGTTGGGATCCTCTCCGATAACATCGTGGTAGAGCACCTGATGACAGAGTTGGGCAGTATCGCCAATACATGTATTTGGAATACATTTGTATCTTGTATTTTGTATTTTCACCCGTAAAAAATAAAATATTTTGACAATCTTAAAATACATTTCCAATGTACAGATGCCGGTCACATCGGAACGGATCGAGGTTGATCGGAAAAACCGAAATTCGAAATAAACGGCGGGACCAAAGTAAAAGTGAGAAAAAAACCAGTAAAATCAAAATATATGAATTAATATTATTAGTCAATAGTTTAATGTACGCACATATTTATTCAAGAATAAAGAAAAAACAAGTGAAAAAATGCATGTGTACATTTATTTAAAAAAAAAAAAACTTCTTGGGAGAAAAATTCCGAAATTAAACACTGATTTAGGGGCATAGTGTCATGTAGCGTAAATTGAATTTCATTTATGTTGAAAGGAGATAATCATATACGTTGTTCTCCTAAAATATTCTACGTAAAGGTGTAGCGTTCAGTATAATTATACATTTGTGACACGTATCCGGTTCTTGCGCACATGGTCGTTGTCATCATCCAGTGTCTCATTGGTTCCGGGTGTGGAATTCATCATTATTTTTATTACAATTCTGTTAACCCTTTAACGCTCGGTGTCCTCGCCGTGAGGACACCAAACTCTGACGTTTTCACTGTTGCCAGTTAAGAAGAATAGATTTGATTTCTATAAAAAATAGTTGCGAGTGACATAGCTGCACGAGAATCCTTTACTTTTTAGCACGTTCATTTTCCGTTAAAAAAGAATTGTCACGATTATTTTTAACAGCACAGATATCTGCTGAAAAAGAGAAGAACGCAAGAACAGCTGGAAAGATTGCCCAATGCTGAAAAAAGGGCAGCCGTTGCCATCGATCGACTTAACTACCAGCAAGATGGCGGACGATCGAAACGTTCCTCGCGTGCCACAGATCTAGAGACCCTTTTTTGTCGACAGCTGGCTGTGCGCCGCAAAGCCAGCTGTCGTCAAAAAAGGGTCTCTAGATCTGTGGCACACGATGAACGTTTCGATCGTCTGCCATCTTGCTGGTAGTTAAGTCGATCGATGGCAACGGCTGCCCTTTTTTCAGCATTGGGAAAGGGTTGTGTCTCAAGGGGTTAAGTGCATTAACAGTTGCTTTGATTGAACTGCTGTAACATCTCCATAGTCATCTTCGACTGGCTTTCACTTCGCCCTAAAAGCTAATTACGTCGAAAATTTTCCTAATCTCCAAAGATTGCCTGACAGGATAAAGCGGCACACATTACCGCGGTAATCGGCGGAAAAATACAGCAGTTTGGCCATATCGTTCCGTTCAAGTGATTTTCACCGGATAAACCACAGACCGAAATAAGCGGCGATACTGTATTTTGTATTTTCGAAATAAAAAAAAATCTTGAGTGACTCCACTCGACTTTCCGAACACTTATGATTAAGATCATTACCAAGCATTTAAATAAATTTTAATCGACGAATAATTCAAGCATATATACCAAATTGAAGCTCCAGCGAATCCACCGTCTAAACGCTAGCGCACTTTCAAGAATTTCCCCCAATAGGCCATAATGCAAAAGAAATCTTTGTCGTAGCCCTGTAGAAAAACTATAAGTTCTATACACATCAAAATCAATATCGGTCTTGCGACGGTGGTTTATGACATATATACTCAATTTGAGCTCAATCGAATGCCCCGTTTAGAAGCTATCGTGTTCACTCACATACACACAAGCACACATACATTCATACGTCTCGTAAAAACAGCATAAATGAATTCAGAAGACTTCAAAACGTGTAAATAAACAAAAATATCGAAGTCGAATTTTTTCATGATTACAATACTTTCCTTACATGGTACATGTTCGGAAAGTAAAAATACATTTTGCATTCTGGCATTGAATTAATCGTAACACCACACATTTGCTCAGCTAGCATGTGCAAATGAAAATCATAAAATTGCTGATATTCACGTTTCCCCCTCTCTTGATGTAATTTATGAGCAATACCAGAATTACACGTAGTATTGTTACTTAAGAAGTGTTAGGATCTCTTGTGATCTTTAACTAATCAGGAAAGGGAAAGAAAAGCCTTTCATACTCCTGTTTAAAACAATATGTTTGGTCTAGGAATCCTACTATATAGTAACGCTGATCCCTGACTCTGTAACCATTCCGGGCGACCACTTCAATAGAAATATTTTACCACCATTATTCCAAGAAGATTAAAAAGTTCAAAACGATTAAGAAGTAGAAATAACGTAATAACATCTACACTGTTTCTACGATCCGCTTGAAAATTTTCATAATTATGTATAAAAATATAAAAAACAATCTGTGTTACTTCAAAAATATGAAAATCCACCGGTTCCTGAATTTTTAAGCGATTTTTTGCTAATTTCAGCCCTATTTTATTTCCGAGAGTAAAAGAATGGAATCATTTGCGTGACAAAATGAGCTGTTACAATCGATATGACGTTATATTCATCACGGTCATCAGGGTTTGAAAGGAAAGTGATTCTGATTCGCTTAAAATAGATATTCGAGATTACACAATTAATTTTTTTTTCCCCACAAATAAATCCTCCGCATGGATATAAGAAAGACTGTGACAAAACGAAATATTTCGAATGCGAAAAGTTTCCGCGCATTTTCAGAAGAGCAGGAAATTCGATTTGGGTATATAATAAAAATTGGATATGAACTTAATTTGTTTTAGGTGGACGAAAGATTTAATATATTGAGTGTAGGCATATTTTCGTCAAATGCTTTTCCTAGCGCCCGTTGTAATTGCCGCCACAACGGGCTTTGACCTCTAGTGTTCTCAGATTTACCCTGCAAATGAAGCAAAAATTGGTAGAAACATGTTTGAGTATGGGTTCTTTAAGGCAGCGTTTCTCAACCTGTGGGGTGCGCCCCCCAAGGGGGGCGCAGATCGTTTGCAGGGGGGGGGGAGAAAAATCAAAGAGGAAGGAGTGATGCATGTTTTTTAAAAAATCATCTTATTTATTCTTATTTTTACTCAAAAATATACCTATTTTCCCTTAACATGTTCATTCAAACTTTACCGATAACATTATTTTGTAGAAAATTCGACTAAATGGTCATTGTTAAAGATTAAAGAACAATGTATGTTGAAAAATGCGAGGGGGGGGGTTGGCGTTACCGTAAGCTAGCCTTTGTTGCGTGGCGCGTCGTTAAAAAGATTGAGAACCGCTGCTTTAAGTTTATACATTGGCTGACTGTGACATGTTTCAACGCAACCATGGGGAAATAAAAATGTCAGTATTTCTTCAGTAGTATTATTGTGGTTGTACTAATGAGTTATTTCTTCAGTAGTATTATTGTGGTTGTACTAATGAGTTATTTGTTGCAGTATAGTATTAGTGAGTTATTGGTTATTGCGGTTATATGACCCGTACGGCTGTCTGCCTAAGGATGGAGATGTCCTGGTTCTGGGGACTTTATAAGGGGTTTGGAGGGGGAGGATATTCCCAGTAAATCATATTTCCAAAAATTCACACACAAAAAAAAAAAAATCTGAAAACTCTGAACAAGACTGTCTATCCCATATTTTGGACACTTCGTGCACAAAATATGATATTTTCAATACCTATAAATGAAATATTACTCAATATTTTAGATATCTCCAATAAGATCTTTTTCAGATATAAAATTTAGCAGAGGAAAAAGCCCTTTGTGGAGGAAATTACAATGGTGCTAGGAAAAACATTTGAGAAAAATTTGTCTACACTCAGTAAGTTTTATCTTTGCCCACTTAAAATGAATAACTTCATGTTCAATTTTTATTGCATACCGAAATCGAAATTTTAAATTTATGTGACAATCGCAATTTAGAGCTAAAATGACGATTTGGAACAACATATATGTACAGTATTCCGTTACATTTTTATTTATTTTGGGTTTCCAAATAATTTGGTTTTAGTAATTAAATGTCTTGAAATTCCTTAACTGGTGCGTTTTTCGCTAATTTGTTCACTTTAGTTTTCATCTAGTTCTTTGGGAGCGTTGAAACTTATGCGAAACTCCTAGAGACCCATGACTGCAAAGCTCGCCAAAGTGCGGGGATGTTTTAGGTTGGTGAGAGTGGGGATGTTACAATAGGAATCGACTCTTTCTTGTACCATAAAACACATCTTGAATCGAAATCCATCTTAAAATCGCCTAATAAAACTGTTCTACAATTTTCGCCAAGCATATTCGAACTATAGGCATATTCCAACTATATCGCATAGACATTTTAAATACTGTTTGGAATAAGCATCATCATCCATGAATGTACCGTGTTTTCCTTCCATAAAAAACTACTTCGAAATAGAATTCTATATTAGACTTTCAACATTTCATTAACGCCGCCCCCCCTTTCACGTTATCTGGCAAACACATTTGAAAATATCTTCACCGTGACAGCTCATATCTACAAAACTTGTCAACAAGAGCACGAAGACAAAATAGTGTAGGCAAAATTTTCGTACTGAGCGAAACAGCACCCTAGTGCTAAAAAAAAAAAAAAAAAAAAGAGAGAGAGAGAGAGAGAGAGAGAGAGGAGAGGCTTTTGAAGTGTATTAGTTTTCGAAGGCCCCAGTGCAACAGACTATCCCAGCATTTAGTCCCTGTAATTCGCGAAAGAGAATTCCACACGCTGGTCAACGCATCTCCCGTTAATTCACGACAGCCACTGCCATTTTAAATAGCGCGGCTGACCTTTTTAATAACCACAAATATGTAACACAGATGCTGCTGTAAAGATAAATTCTGAATTACAAATAAAAATTTTTAACATTTTTTTTTTGTGGTGCTGTTTCTTTAATTAAGGCGAAAGTTTGTGTGTAAATTATAATTTACTTATATACTCATTGCAGCTTCTGGTGGTTTGTGCATGTATCATTAAAATGTACTGTAGGTTTTTGAAGGACTTTTTATTCTCTGGCATTTGAAGGGTCCACGGGAAGAACGATGACAGTCCAATACAGCTGATTTTCCAAAAGTTGAAAGGCGCACGGAACTTTCATCATTCTTCCCCAAGTAAGCTGTATCTTTGACGAACATTGACGAAAAGTGGACTCTCATCGTTCTTCTCGTGGACCCTTCATTTGTAAAAGTTCATTTTAAATCCTTATGTTGCTCTTACAAAAAAGTTTATTAAATTAACCATAAATCTATTATTTCTACCTCAAAATACGAATGTATGATTAATGCCTATTAATTTCAAATTTTGGAATGTTTTTTGTGTATTTCTATCACTCTTTCCTATGAATTTTTCACGCCGCTGGTGAAAAAGAAACACTTGTTTTACCTGAAAAACATGTATAATTTAACAAACAAAATTTAGAAATGAAGAACATAAATTAGCTGCAGTAGTAATCGACACTTTAAGAGCAATATAAAAATTTACTGATATTTGATAATTACCAAAACTATTTTGAAACAACCATTTCGTTTTCAGAACTTAAGTGAACTTTCAAAATTGATGTAGGGTATGATTTATTACGGAATATTGAAAATTTTGGCTGCAGTGATTGACACTTCGTGCTCCAGTAATTGGCACCTCAACATTAGAAGAAAAACATGCTCGTATTCTTTTAACGAAAACCTTTTTAAAGTGAACATTAAAATCATTTTATTAAACGATGATATTTTACTCTCATTAAACTATATTGAAAAACCAAAGAAAGATACTAGACAAGATTGTAAATTAATAATAATAATAATAATACCACATCCACATGAGATAAAAAGCTTGAGTAGGATTTTACCATTGCTTGTATTACACAAATACAAATACTTTTCAATTTTCTGAGAATTATTATCAGAAAAGGATAAACAGTCAAAGTAATTATAAATGCACTGAGTAGGAACATTTTATGTACTATTGCCTGATACAATTCAATGTGAATTAATTTCTAAAAAGTATATACATCAAATAGAAAAAAGTTGAAAAGCTAAAAATGAACTTATTTTAATTTAAGCATTAAACCAGTAAATGAGAATCTTAATTTTTTTTTTTAACACGGAGTTTAAAATCTCACATTTTTATACCCAAGATTAATAATATTCTTCCATAAACTTCACACACTAAAAAATGTATTTATTTATCATCACATTTCAAAGGTCCAAATAAAAATATCATTAGCAGATGAAAAAAAGTTATTTTTCAGTCGCAAAAATTCTTGCGCTTACTCTAAGCTAATTATATATCCAGGGTTATTTCTAACTATTTCTCTTCTTTTTAAAGTATTTTCGAGGATGCTCGTGTGTAGCACAAATCAACATAGAACCGCTGGTCTATCTGCAACTGTTTTCTCAGATTCACGAATAAAATGAAAAAGTTAAAAAACTTAGTAAAATCTCTCATTTCTGAAGTTTTTAAACACGTTAGACAGAAAACGACCCCATATTTAGAAAGAGCAGAAAAAAATCTACAAAATGACATAAATTGTATTACAATATCTAGAATTGATGGCATGTTGGAAACAATGGAACAGTGCAAAAATGCAGAATGAAATATTTCCTAAGAATTTTAAAAGTTAATTCCTTAAAACCGTCCAAGATAAAATCAATAAAATCTACTAAAGATTGGGCCAGTTGTGATAGCTTTCGAAAAAGCTTACAGTGAACTGCATCGGTTGCCTTTTCAGAAGAGATTCAGATTTTTATTCGCTACTGGCAGAGTTGGGCAGTATCACAAATACATGTATTTGAAATACATTTTCAAAATACATTTGTATATTGTATTTCGTATAATTACTCCTAAAAGCAAAGTATTTTGAGAATGCATTTTGAAATGCATTTTGTATTCTGACGTTGAATTAATCGTAACACCACACACTGCTCAGATAGCATGTGCAAATGAAAATCATAAAATTGCTGATATTCACTTTCCCTCCTCTCTTGGTGCAATTTATGAGCTGCACTAGAATTACACGTGGTGTAACTGAAGACGTGTTAGGATATTTTGTCATTTTTAAATTTAGCTAAGCAGGAAAGGGAAAGAAAAGCCTTTCACACACTCCTGTTTAAAACAATAAGTTTGGTCTAGTAATGTTTCTAGATTTGCACTGCAAATGAAGCCAAAAATTATTAAAAGCACGTTTGAGTAGTATTTTTGCTAACATTCCCCGAAATGTGAGTGTCAGTATTTCTTCAGTAGTATTATTGTGGTTGTACTATTGAGTTATTTGTTGCAGTATAGCGTTATTGGGTTATTGGTTATTGGGGTTATAAGACACATACAGCTGTCTGCCTAAGGATGGAGATGTCTTGGTTCTGGGGACTTTTTAAGAGGTTTTAAGGCGCATTCGCGTTACATATGAACAAAACAACCGAAACTCCAGACTATTAGAGCTACAGCTTCCCGTAATAGGATGGGATGAATCAAACTTCTATTCTAGATGAGTTCGAAACCTTTTAAGCAATTCTTAATGGAAAATGTTTCCAAATTTCGTCTGTAGATGGAAATGAAGAAGTTAAGGCGCAATGTCAATTATGGAAGCTGAAAACGTTGGTAATATGCAAAACATTTAAAGCTAAGGTAAATGTTAAAACTCACTTAAACTCAATACGGGAATTTTTTAATATTTTGTGATTTAGCTGAGTATTTATGTTCAAACATTCAACGGAAATCAGTAATTAATCTACATTATATCCAGAGGTTTATTTTACGCATCGTGACTTTTGGAAATTAACGTTTCTATAAACGATTTGAAAGGTACGATTTTAAAATACAAATAGCACCTTTTCGTTAATACAACCATTAAGAATGTTTTCGTTATTCTCGTTAAAATTTATTTAAATAAAATATACTCGGATCTTCGATGGAAAATTTAGTTTCTTCTCAACTCAAATCCTTTAAAAATTTTACATTTATTTTGTGTGTATTTTGAAAATACACGTATTTTGTAATTTGCATTTTTTTAATTCAAGAATTATTTTGTGTTTTGTATTTTAATATGTTTGAATCAATGTATTTTATATTTTGTATCGAAAATACATCTTCGATGTATTTTGCCCAACTCTGCCTTATGATGATTCATTTCTGTCGGGAAACTCCAAGAAGGACATATATTGCTGTAAACGACAAATTTAGTGACGTGAGCTGTTCTGTCCTGTCAAATAAACCTCTGAAGACTACCACGTGTATTACAGTGTAGTGAACGCTGGATTCTTCGATCCCAAAGTTCTCTTGAGAGTCGTTACAAGTTTCAGAACGTTGTCGATATTCGAGCGTTCAACTCACGCTCTGATGAGGACCTAAACTGTGCATGGAATCTCTGGAAAAAGCAAAAATAATTCTTATCAACGCAATCGACTGCCTCGTCCGCCATCTTGCTGGTAGTTAAGTCGAGCTATGGCAACGGCTGCCCTTTTTTCAGCATTGGAAAAGGGTTGCGCCTCAAAGGGTTAAAAGAGTGAAGTTCAAAGGAACAAAACCTGCTTCTGGGTGTGGTTAACAAATATTAAAATAAACTAAAATCGCCCGCAGTGGCGTATTAAAGGGGAGTGCCGAGCGGCCCCGCCTGTTGAAAAATGTTACTTTAAAAAAATTATATTAACTAACTATAGTAACAATAAGATTTAAAGCGTATTTAAGAACGTTATAATCAGCATTATTATTTAGTTATGATGCTGTATTTGATTTTGAATGACTGCAGTAAAAGTAATTTTACATTATATTCTTGAAATGTTTTATCTATATTGCTATTAGTATAGATAAAAATAACTTTGGTAAAAATACTTGAGTTTCTCATTTCAATGATGGTTTAAAAACAGTCGGAAGTCTAGTTTTTAAATAATTTCCTTCCAGATAATGCGCCCCCCTCCCCCAATCCCTTAAAAAAAAGCAAATACTTGAATCGGACTCCTCAGAAATTAAAATTCTGTAAATGCCACTGGCGCCAGGGACTCGAAAAAATTCAGGATGGTTCTTCGTAAGCTGCACTACACGCTTAAATAATTGAAAATACTTCGCCTTTAATGAAACTGACTTTTTTTTTTTTTTTTTTTTTTTTTTTTGAAGATCAAATTTTTTCAGTGACACATTTTAAGATTTTTTTTCTCAAAATTTCGTAACGGATTCAAATTGCTTATTTACAGTGTACATCACAGCTTGTGAAAAGGCATAGTAAGCATTTTAAATCACCTGCTCTAACTAGTTTATTTGTAGTATCAAAAAATCGTGATTTTCTCGAACTAGTCTAAAAAGCGAAAAGTGTCTTTTGATGAAGGGAAACTAGAGCGCATCAGTCCACAAGAACACTCAGCAAGTAAATTGCTGTCGGAATGTAAATTTAATAAAATCTTAGTAGGATAACTTAGAAAAGCGGTACTTGAAGAAGCATGGTGCAGTTGGTATCTGTATGTTTAATTCTTTCTTTCTCTTATTGTGTGGCTGTAACCACACAATAGCGAAGCCGGCTGTGCCGGGCACAGCCAGCTGCGTCAAAAAAGGGTCTCTAGATCTGTCGCACGCGATGAACTTTTTGATCGTCCGCCATCTTGCTGGTAGTTAAGTCGAGCTATGGCAACGGCTGCCCTTTTTTCAGCATTGGGCAATCTCTGCAGATGTTCTCGCATTCTTCCATTTTTCTGCAGATGTCAGTGCTGTTAAAAAAAATCTGATGTGTCCAACACATGACTTCCTTGCACGTCCATTAGATCAAAAATATTTTCGACGCACTTCCTCTACATTTATTTGTTTGAAAGAGATAAAATATCAATAATAGTAAGGTTTAGCGAATTCTAGCCAAATATTTCGATATCGCCAAGCTGAGTTCAATTTGAAAGATTTCCTTCTGACACTTTATTTGGCGATATTTCACCAAAAGCCGACAAACTTGAGATAGTCAGCGAGATTTTGGGGATAGCCAAAGTAGTCATTGACCACAGACTTTCAATGAGTTGAATGCATCTATACACCTCAATGTATTCAAAGTCATTTGGCTCACCATGTAAATAAATTCTCAGTCGATTGCTGTCAAAAAAGATACTGAAAACAGTTAGGTATTACAATAGTTCTAAATACAAAGTTAAAAAATCTACGGGTTAAAGTTTTAGAGTTATACAAAATAGGAAATAATTTTTGGCGCCAAATTTGGCGATATTTCGGCGAAACTCGTCAATGTCGACGACATTTGGCGAGATTTTACGCATAAACCAAACAATGACAGATTATCGCCAAATTTGGCGATATTTCGCCAAAACTCGCCAAGGTCGAGGACAGACGGCGAGATTTTGGGCATGTACCAAACAATGACTGTCTACAGTTGTATTATAATGAAGATGTCCATAGACATTAAGGTACTGAAATTCTTTTCGGTGGTCCTGTAAATAAACTCTCCAGTAGATTGGAACCAAAAATCGAGATGCACAACTAGATGTTACAACATTCTTATATATGAAATTTCATAATAGTTTTTGAGATTTGAGAGTTAAATATGCACACACGTACACCAAAAGTCGCCAAGCTTGGCGACTTTTGGCACAGTTCTTGAGGGAGGCACGTGACCGTGGTCGGACCATTACCTAACTTATGTGGTAGGACGGTATTGTGCTTGAAATGGATGAATGCCCCTAAAATTGCCATTGACCGTAATGTATTGGAAATCTTTTGAGTGTTCCTGTAGCAGAACTACAAATGATAAAGACACTTTTTTTAATGGAGAAATTCATTTTCTAACTCGTTTACAGCATACATCACTTCTGAGTCGTTTGAAATAGCCCAATACCTCTAAAAAACGCTTTGATGAATTTCGGCCCATAGAGCGTAATGTATTTCGAATCTTTTGGGCGGTTCTGTAGATAAACTATCCAGTGGAATGGAATCGAAAGGGGAGGTGCACAACTAGATGTTACAGCAATCCTAAATATAAAGTTTCAACATTCTACGCCTAATAGTTTTTGAGATATGTGAGTTTAATGAGTTTCGGCCCATTGAGCGTAATGTATTTCGAATGTTTTGGGCAGTCCTGTAGATAAACTATCCAGTCGAATGGAACCAAAAGGAGAGGTGCACAACTAGATGTTACAACTATCCAAAATATGAAGTTTCGACATTCTACGCCTAATAGCTTTTGAGTTAGGCGAGTTTAATGAATTTCGGCCCATAGAGCGTAATGTATTTCGAATCTTTTGGGCGGTCCTGTACATAAACTATCCATTCGATTGCCACCAAAAGGGGAGGTGCACAACTAGATCATAGAACAATCCTAAATATCAAATCTCAACATTCTACGACCCATAGTTTTTGAGATATGCGAGTTACATACATACGTACGTACGTACAGACGGCATGGGAAAAACTGGCCACAACAGACTCGCCGCTGGTCAAAATGAGTTGCAGACGCATTAATATGATCGTGCATGCTAGCCTACGATGAGATGCATCGAAAAAATTTTTTTAAATTCAATTTAGAGGTAGTCAAAATCGGTTTTTTTGTCGAAATTTGGCCCCCAAAATTTTTCGGGATCACATTACTTCCTTATACTACGTACAAGGAAGTAATAATCGTGACCATTTTTTTTTCGGTAAATGACGTGCTAAAATTTAAAGGATCCTCGTGGAGCCATGTCACCCTCAACTATTTTTATAGAAATCAAATCTATTCTTCGTGACTGGCAACAGTCAAAACTGACGTTTTGACTGTTGGGTGTTCCCAGAGCGGGATCACTGCGCCTTAAAGGGTTAAACGTACACTCTTCGGTTTTGTGTGGCTCTCAAAAATCGAAATCCTTCCTGTAAAAAAGGAGAAGGAGGGGGAGGTGGGGGCGGGAGGAGGGGAGGGGCACCAAACCGAACGCATCAAATACATGCTCTTTGATACCTTCTATGCAAATAGACATCTTCGGAGAAATATCTAACGACTTCGATCGAAACGCATACTTATTTTATATCCTCTTTATTTCATGAAGTCCCACACTTTTTTCAATGGCTTCTCCCATTTCCACACATGTTTCTCTGGTTGGAATTTTTGAAAGGGAAACTATCAAACTTTTTCCGGGAACATTTTAATGATGCATTAAAGTAGAGCATTAGCAAGGAAGTCTTCGATTTTTTTTTTTTTTTTACCATCCTTTCCCAGAAATACTCCTGAAGTTGGTTTTTCTTTTTTACAAGAAATAAACGCTTTGAAAAGGTTTTAGATTTCCTCCTTATAAAAATGGAGATGCATTTCAGAAACATGTACCGAAATAAAGTTTTGAATTTCAAAAAGCGACAGAGAAATAAACATTTTGAAGCATGGCTGTTGCGAAAGTTGTGCAAATTTCTTATTTTGAGGTACAGGAAGGAAACGGGGGGGGGGGGAGAATCTTTTGGAGTTTTGAAATTACTGGATACGAAAAGTTTCGGTATCAATTTTAAAAATTCAGAAAAAAAAATCAAAAAGGTTGCCAAATTTGTCAGCAGCTCACTTACAATAACAGCTAAGGCTGTAAAGATTATTACTTCCTTGTACGTAGTATAAGGAAGTAATGTGATCCCGAAAAATTTTGGGGGCCAAATTTCGACAAAAAATCCGATTTTGACTACCTCTAAATTTAATTTTAAGAATTTTTTCGATGCATCTCATCGTAGGTTAGCATTCACGATCCTATTAACGCGTCTGCAACTCATTTTGACCAGCGGCGAGTTTATTGTGGTCAGTTTTTCCATGCCGTCTGTACGTACGTACGTACGTATGTATGTAACTCGCATATCTCAAAAACTATGGGTCGTAGAATGTTGAGATTTGATATTTAGGATTGTTCTATGATCTAGTTGTGCACCTCCCCTTTTGGTCGCAATCGAATGGATAGTTTATGTACAGGACCGCACAAAAGATTCGAAATACATTACGCTCTATGGGCCGAAATTCATTAAACTCGCATATCTCAAAAACTATTAGGCGTAGAATGTCGAAACTTCATATTTTGGATAGTTGTAACATCTAGTTGTGCACCTCCCCTTTTGGTTCCATTCGATTGGATAGTTTATCTACAGCACCGCCCAAAACATTCGAAATACATTACGCTCAATGGGCCGAAATTCATTAAACTCGCATATCTCAAAAACTATGAGGCGTAGAATGTTGAAACTTTATATTTAGGAATTGTTGTAACATCTAGTTGTGCACCTCCCCTTTCGGTTCCATTCGACTGGATAGTTTATCTACAGAACCGCCTAAAAGATTCGAAATACATTACGCTCTATGGGCCGAAATTCATCAAAGCGTTTTTTAGAGGTATTGGGCTATTTCAAACGACTCAGAAGTGATATATGCTGTAAAGAGTTAGAAAATGAATTTCTCCATTAAAAAAAGTGTCTTTATCATTTACAGTTCTGCTACAGGAACACTCAAAAGATTTCCAATACATTACGGTCAATGGCAATTTTAGGAGATTCATCCATTTCAAGCACAATACCGTCCTACCACATAAGTTAGGTAATGGTCCGACCACGGTCACGTGCCTCCCTCAAGAACTATGCCAAAAGTCGCCAAGCTTGGCGACTTTTTTGTGTACGTGTGTGCATATTTAACTCTCAAATCTCAAAAACTATTATGAAATTTCATATCTAAGATTGTTGTAACATCTAGTTGTGTATCTCGATTTTTGGTTAAAATCTACTGGAGAGTTTATTTACAGGACCACCGAAAAGAATTTCAGTACTTTAATGTCTACGGACATCTTCAATATAATACAATTGTAGACAGTCATTGTTTGGTACATGCCCAAAATCTCGCCGTCTGTCCTCGACCTTGGCGAGTTTTGCCGAAATGTCGCCAAATTTGGCGATAGTCAGTCATTTGGTCCATGCCCAAAGTATCGCCATTTGTCATCGTTCTTGGCGAGTTTTGGCGAAATATCGCCAAATTTGGCGATAATCTGTCATTGTTGGTCCATGCTTAATATCTCGCCAAATGTCGTCGACATTGACGAGTTTCGCCGAAATATCGCCAAATTTGGCGCCAAAAATTATTTCGTATTTTGTATAACTCTAAAACTTTAACCCGTAGAATTTTGAACTTTTGTATTTAGAACTATATTATAATATCTAACGGTTTTCAATATCTTTTTTGACAGCAATCGACTGGGAATTTATTTACAGGGTGAGCCAAATGACTTTAAATACATTAAGGTGTATGGATGCATTCAATTCATTGAAAGTCTGTGGTCAATGACTACTTTGGCTATCCCCAAAATCTCGCAAACTATTTCAAGTTTGTCGGCTTTTGGTGAAATATCGCCAAATAAAGTGTCAGAAAGAAATCTTTCAAATTGAACTCAGCTTGGCGATATCGAAATGTTTGGCTAGAAATCGCTATATCTTACTATTATTGATATTTTATATCTTTCAAACAAATAAGTTTAGAGGAAGTGCGTAAAAAACATTTTTGATTTAATAGACGTGCAAGGAAGTCATGTTTTGGACACATCAGATTATTAAATATGTTATAATATGTAAAAATAAAAAGGCTACTCTTTTGTTTTAAATTTTGTAAAGTTAATTAGAAATTCATGAATTATACAATTTATGCATACACACACATATATATTAATGACTATGTCATTTTATCTCTCATCCCCTTTGGGACAAAAGTACGATATAAAAATGCGACATAAAAGTATGTGACATAATTTTACATACATTTAAATACTATTAGTTCACAACAGCTTTAATCTATTGTTACATATATTTCGTAAGCTGTAGAATATACATCACATGTTTATATATAGGTTCACATCACCTATATATAGGTTACACTATAAATAGGTTACAATCATAAAATTTTCAACATCGGGTTACCAGGCGAAATTCCTAAAGCTCTCTCAACAATATCAAATAACAAAAAGCAAAATTTTTGGTGTGTTACGATACATACTAAAAATTATATAAGTTACTTCAGTTATCATCGACCCACGCTTCCAATTGCAAGGAAAGATCAGGAAACCCTCCTACTTCCAGTCGATGAAATAAATGTAAAGGAAGAATAAAAGAAAAAGAAAAAGGGGTGAGAGATAAAATGACATAGTCAATTAATATCATTTTAATATGGCAATAATGAAACTAAAAAATTAGGGGGGGGGGAGTCAGAGGGGTCTTTCCCTGACGAGGCTCGAACAGCCGAGTTTTATATTTATATTACATTTTCGCAAATTATACAATAGTGATCCTTTTTTCCCCTTTGTCATGGCCACGTCAGCGGCCAACTCGAGACTTGACCACAACGAGGACCGCATATGATGGTCATTTCATCATGGGGCCGCCTATTAGGCAGACCAACGTTGCCTCCTGTAAGTGGTCACCTAATTTTCAACTAATTCCACATGAGAGACCTAGCATCTGAAATCATCACCCCCAGAGGTATCATTTGAACATGGAGGACATTGGAGCCAAGACAGATTTTACGTGCGCCACCTCCCAATAGCGCACACTGCCGAGAGAGTCCAGCCGAGAGAGGAGTTCACCCCCTCATCCCAAGAACTGGCCAAGCCGGCTTCACCTTCGTGTACGTACGGTAACGGGGTTTAGTGACTAGGCTTCTGCGACAATAGTGGTCTAACAATTCATAAAGCGCTACGGAACAGATGCATTTTAGTCATAAATTTAATATACAGTACAGCCAGTATAATCCCAGGTAACCGGGTCGAGCATACCCAACACCTTTTAGATATAGAAAGCCTTACAACTACTACGTCACTAAGCTTTGACGTCATGATTTAGCCTACATTTAAAAATCTGATTGTGACCAAATAAAGCTATTAAAAATTTCTGGTGAATTTACCCATGATTGGGAATATTTTAATAATTTGAGATAAAAAATATAATTTTACGACAAATGGCAGTTTTTAACCATAACGAATTAAATAATATGATAAGGAAATAGATCATACTAAATAATTTTGTATGAGACAGATATTTTATTTTTAATGTTTAATATAAGATATTTTCTAATACTTGTAGTATTTACCAGAAATTTTTATTAGTTTTATTTTACGGAAATAAAACTTTTAAATGTTGGCCAAATGATAATGTCAAAGGTTGGTGACGTAGGAGTTGTAAGGCTTTCTACATGTAGGAGCTGGGTTGCCAGATCAAAATTTATGAAAATAGCCAAATCGCTTCTGAAAATTAGCCAAAAATAGCTAAACCGGCGATTGTAGCGCCGTTTTTTGGATTTTTAATTAAACTTAGCAGAATTTGAAATTGTAATACAGTAAGCACATGTTTTCTTGCATAAGGGCGCGAGGGGGCGACATTATCTCAAAATCTTTTTAAAAATTTGTTTAAAAAATCAAAGAGAAACATCCATTTTATGCTCTTGAATTCCGTACATGTTCAGCCGTCAAAGAAAAAACAAAATCGGTCATAGGGCAAATGAAAAAAAATAGGTACCTCATAATTTAATGAACAATCCCTCATACTGTTCATTAAATACAAATGGACTGAGGAAATCTTTTTATATTAGTAACATAGACTGGATTTTATTTTGAAGTTGGGGACTGCAGCCCCTCCCTGTGGCGTAGCCAAGGGGGGTCCAGGGGTCAGCTCCCACCCAGGCCCTGATTGTCGCAGGGGCAAGAGGGGCATATGCCCCAGGCCCCCAATTTTGAGGGGCCTCCTAAATTATCACAGTATGTGAATTTAGTTTAAAGGTTTTTTTCCAATGCAGTAAATGCTTAATTTTTTACACTTATGAATTTACAAATTGCAATAAACTTTTTTTTTCTTAATTCCCCCCCCCCCCCGCCCTCGATAGAAAAAGTATCACAGCTCTGCAAAAAGAAGTAGTAACAAGGATGGCTGCTAGATTTTAAGTGATTATGCTGTAAGTTGCAGGACTCACTGAAGTTTTCTATGTGGCTATCCAGCGAGAATGGGGCACAGAATGGGCAGAAATATAAATTTGCCAATTATGATTATTAATATATAACGAAAAAGTCAGGCTTTAGTTGCATTTTTTAAGTCTTCATTTTTAATACAGCTTATTTCATACTGTTGAGGTTTCATATATAATGTTTATAAGTATTCTCATTAATCTAATATTAGTGTACTTCATGTTGGATACATTTAATCATGACAAAAATTCATATGCGAACACAGAAAAAATACATAAAGTAGTTGTCAGAGACAGTAAGAACATGTAGGGGGCCCCATTCAGACTTCTGCCCAAGGCCCGGTTTGTCATAATCGGGCCCTGCTCCCACCCGAAATTAGAGAGAATAGGGGTCGATGCTTATAAAAATTGGGTCCGTTTTGCAATCCCTTCACAAATCGATGCAATCGATTAAAACGGCCCTTCATTGGCATTTTACCCTACATTTTAATGTGTTTAATAAATTATTTTAACAAACAAAAAAATACTGACTTTCATTAAAAAATGGTATGAAAATTCACAAAATTAAGTATTGAAATTCACAAAAATAAGCAATTTTCACAAAAATGGGACCCTAGAAAAAAATTCCTGGATCGAACCCTGGAGACAGTCACGGATAAAGTCAGTTTTTCACTTATTTTATTGTAATTGTAATTGATACATAGATGAGAAAATTTCGGACCCCCTCTCCCGAAAAGAAATCCTGGCTACGCCACTGGCCCCTCCCCCCAAAATTTGACTCCTCTCTTTTTTGGTGAACTATATTAACTTATTGTTCTTGAATACTCTTACTTGGTTTAGCAAGTAGACTGGGAAGTCTATTTGCGTTCATCTCTTCCTTGCATCCCGCTACAATATTATCACCAAAGCTATCCCCACCCTTTCCTAAGCCCTGACTGAATTTTCCTTCCTGCTAAGGCTAAAAAAGTTAGACAATTTCTTCAAAAACTTACCGAGCGTCAAATGTGCTTAAAAAAAAAAAGACCAAATTAGTTAATATTCGTCAGTTTCTAGCAACCGCAATAAAAATAGCCAAGAATTAGCCAAAATCAGGTTGGCTATTTTCTTCAAAAATTTTTTAGCCAAGTGTGATCAAAAATAGCCAAATTGGCTAATATTAGCCAAATCTGGCAACCGTGTGTAGGAGGCGTTGGAATACCACGGAATACTGAAATCTTGGATAACATGGACAATTATTAAACACAAAATCTTATTGTAGTATATTGTGTAATTTTAGACAGATTAAGTAAAACATATGCTTAAATACATCTTTTTACAGAATATATACAGTCGAACTTGCTTATAACGAGCGCAAAGGAACAGTGATATTTCCTCGTTTTAACCAATCGAGTGAACGTAGAAAACGGGTTCGTGAAAAAATCATAAATTCTCATACGTACTTACGTTATTGAACGTAAGTAAACATAGTAAGCTATTGTATCTGTTCAGTAAGAAAAAAGATGGTGAATTCGCTTTGAACTCTCATTTTCCTGTGTTATTGTTTTCTGGAGAAGACTCATGAATTTGCATCCCTGTCTTCGGAAAAAGTTTGAAGATTTTCTGCTCATTCAAAAACTATTAAGTATCTCGGAAACAGTTGAGTTTGAAATTCTTCACAATCGTCGCTTTCACTGATTTTGTAATGTTAAAGGAATTTTCCCGAGAAACGATTAGCAAAAATGGAAGCCAGTAAAAATATTATGAATAAATTTAAAAAAATATAGCTCGCTATAACCAGGGTTTACTCGTTGAAAGCAAGTTATTCTCCCACATTCTACCTATAAAGTATTTCCCTTTTCCTCGTCAAATCTGGATAGTTATAAACGAATTCGGTTGTCATAACTGTCAAAAAAGTGAGAAGAGTCGGCCAAATGGGTAACTTTTGGCTCTGTCGGATTGCGCATCAATCTACCGCGTGGATTTTCCGGGTTCTAAACCGGCTCCCGCCGCACGCTCTCTCTACATTGATGACCAGTACAACGAACACGCATTGTCCTTCTCGCAACAGCGACAGATGGCGCGAGCATGGACCCCATCCATCTCTCGCTCGACCCTATCAAAGTCCGCAACGAGCGGCAACGAAGTCCATAACAATTACCAGTGGCCCCACAAAGTCCATAACGAGTGGCAGCGACCTCTCAAAAGTCCACAACGAGTGGAAACATTCCATAACGCTTAGAACATCGTTCGTCAGCCTCGCAATGGCTCTCTAGCGGGGGGGGGGAGTAGCGTGGCGGAACGAGATTACCACTCAATATCTCTCAAATACACTTTAGAGAATGACTGCCCATAGAGTGCAATGTATTGATTTTGTTTTGGGTGTTCCTGTAGAACTATAATTGCTGCATACACCACTTTCATTAATGCACATGGTACATCACATAGGAATAACATATATAAATTTCGTAGTAATCGATGCATACTTACGGGAGTTAGAGCACGAACGGTCGAATAGACAGATGGACGGACAAACAAATAAACCGAAATTATAAGCATTTTTCAACCTTGTTGGAAAGTGTTAAAAAACTGAATAAATGTTAAGAATATTGTGAGGAACGAAATAGATTACCTTAAGAAAAAGGATCCCCCCCCCCCACAAAATCAAAAGATAAAATGTTTTCCGAATCCTTAGTTTCATACGCTTTTCATTTCAGTGTCGAATTTCTTTATTGTTGGTTCTGCTGCGTAGATTATATACTTCAGATATGTACCTAAGCATGTAAACATAACTACCAACCTTCTTGACATCTTTCACAGATTTTTCAATGCTTAAGTACTCTTCGTGTTCCAGTGTTTTTTCCATAAAATTAAACTGTTTAAAAGTTGTGGTACAAAATTTCCGGAAGAAATCGAGAAGGTTGGCGACTATGCAATGCATGTAAATCACAACTCTTTCTATCCTAATGCATGTTATGACTGACGCTCCACCCTCCTTCTTGTCAAATCGCTCCCGATTTGTTACTTAATGAAAATCGTATTTGAAGGGGAAGGATGATTGGATATATCTTCTTTTCAATTGACAAACCTATACACATGGAAACGAACAGCAATTTGGATTTGTAATTTTTTGTAATTTTTTACAGAACTAAAAAATAAATAACTAAATAAAAAAGATTGTACTGAAAAATTTTAAATAATAATTTTAGGAACTATCCAGTTTCATAAGCTTTCCAATAGTGCAAGACAGAATAAAGAGCTCCATTAATGCATATCCATTTAGCAGGCGCGGATCCGAGGGGAGGGCGATGTGGGCGATCGCCCCTCCTGGGTGAAGTCCAAAACTCTGTTATAATCTGTTAAAATATATTATGAAAGTATAATGAAAATTAAGTAGCCTTTATCTAAGGGTTGTATGGCGGGTACTACTCCCTGTCCTTTCTAATCATAGCTCATATATAGATTTTATCAATAATATAATTAATTACATTAATTGTTGTAATTAATTATATTAATTAATTATAAAATGATTTTGCGCATTCTACACCCCGTTTCAGGGACAAAATCGCCCCCTTCTTGAGTAATTTCTGGATCTGCCCCTGCCATTTAGTCAGTCAGTCGATAGTGAATAAACGGAATTTTTAGGCAACATAAGGCTTAGGGATGGACGCGAGACGACTTTTTTGCGAGACGAGACAGACATTTACAGCTTTTTTGTGAGACGAGACACACATTTTTAACATTACGATATAGGAATTTTTGCGAGACGAGACAAAGCTTTTAGGCTATTTTGCGAGACGCGAGACTCCTATTTTCGAGACTCCTATTTATTGCAAAAATTCCGGGTGATATATACATATATATCGATATCCTCCCTCCTGGCGATGACCCTGAGAGTATTACATCCAGAAATAGTATTAAATTTAGAATTAAGTCAGTCAGTTAAAAGAATTTACGAAAGTGTTAATAATCAAATCTCTGACGCTAAAGAAATTGAACTGATGTTTATAAATAAAATTTCAATATCGGATGCCATAATAAGAGATTTGCAGAATATAGATTTAAAGAATGCAATCCGCTTTTGCTTTTTCAATAAACGTACAGCTGCGGGGAAAGAAAAAAAAAAACACGCCCACTTGCTCTTTATTTGGCCGTCGATCATCGTAAAGCAAAGATGTATATATACCATTGGTTTGTAAACTACGTATGCTTTATTTCCTGTTAATTAAATTTGCATAAGGGGACGTCTTTATATTTAATTCTGCATGAACTTCGTTTTTTTTTTTTTTTTTTTTTTCCCAATAGCAATGTCCTATTTTGAAATGAACGAAAACTTTCAAATTACCTTATAAATATATTTCTTACGATAATTTCCGGAGATATTATGAATTCTCTTTTTGAGTGATTTTAAGGAATTTTCTTCAAATTGAGAACGGTATACCGAGATTTCGAATCTTTCTTCGTATATCAATTTCGCTACTAAGAATTAAAATAAATATTATGGGAAAATTATCGTTTTAAATCTTAAAATGAGGCCTGTTACTGATATACCGAGATTTTTCATCTTATTATACTTTATGTTAATTATGATACTATGAATCTTGGAATATGAATATGGAGTAGTAAGACCGTGGCATTTATCTAAATAGGCTTACATTTCTTGTAAAACTTCCACACATTACGAACACATTCTAATTTATTTTGAAATACTTGTAGTATTTTGAAGGTTTTCTAGTAACTGAATATTTTGAAGGTTTCCTAGTAACTGAATATTTTGAAGGTTTTCTAGACGAGTAAAATGCTTACAAAAACATTGCCGAGAGTGAGAGGCTGTTCTCCTCTCTCCTGACCAATATGAACATGAAAGTTGCTCAGCATTAGCCGAAGCTGAAGAATGTTTTCATGTAAAATAGGGAAATGAGTATTGATAATTTTCATGTAATAAAAGCTCTTTGATAGTATTAATATGGATATTATACATGAAATTGTAAAATATTGGAATATACCAGATTTTGAAAAGTGCACAGTAGGCGGTGTTAACTCCGCCTACAATAAGCCTACTGCATAGTCTCTTTTCAATTCCATGTGTAATATTCTTATTACAATCAGTGAGCTAAATACTTCCATCGATTAAAAGGATCATTATTGCACTTCGTACTTCTTTCAATTAAGCATTAGCACTTAAAAATTTTAATAAAAAGTTCAACATTAAAAAACCAATGCCCACATTTGTTAGAAGATATTTAAAAAAAAGACTCTATAAGGGCTATAACGCTTTCGATCGTTCCTTCCTGTGCAATTTTTAACCCTTGTGATGTGCACTAACTACCCGAGATATTTTGTACAGACCTTTTAGAAACACCTTGTATAAATAAACATGCATTTTAATGATAGCCCTCGTAAATTTAACCCTTTATAAATTTATGTACTGTCCCATAACTCGTAAGAAAAGATATTTTAATTAGTATAAAATTAATTACTGATTATAAAATTTGAAGTTTTGCACATCTATGTAAAATTACTTTTTCATCTCTTTCCTTCGAAATTTGGCTAGGTCGCTACTTATAAATTTTTCGACTATTAATTTGATAATTCATAATTCATATTAATATTTTATTAAAAAACTGTAATAGTAGTAAATTTTACTTGGGTCGTTTAGTTCGAATTGTGCAAATAAATATCGGTTTCTTAATATCAATTTTAAATGAGATATGAATGAAAGTATGAACAAATATTTTAACTCAGGATGGGTATTTTGGGAGCTCATTACTCATTCACTTTGAGTTCGAAATGCATTGAAAATTGGTATCCGGGATTAAGGGCATGAGTTAATTTTTGAAATATGAAGTGAAATCTAAGTGTTGCCATTGGGGGGAAAAAGCTGATGCGTATTTAAATATGGAGATGGCCCATTATGCAAATTTTATGTATAACAAATAATATAGCTTCGTACATAAGGTGTGTCGTACAAATATGTCACTTTGCTGTACGCCGAACGACGGCCGGATAAAGTGCAATTGGGCGGTTTTTTTTTTTTTTTTTTTTTTTTTTTACAGATTCCTAAAGAAATTATAAATGTTCGCATAATACTATATGTATAAGTTACAAACCAGAAAATTGAATTTGAAAATGTTGTTTCAATTAATGCAGTAGACACTCGCAAGGCATTAGCCAGCTGCAAAGTTTGAAATAAGTGGCTGCATTGTGATGCGGCCATGGAGCTAGCTCAATTCAGTGAATTCTGTCGGTGTAATACCGTACCAGGTAACGCTGAAGTCTGATTGCGAAAGAACCGAACCGAACGCTTACCGTGATGTCGGTGTAAGCCTATGGCTGCTTCGTCTAGTCTTGATTATTGAATTATATTGGGGAGTAATTTTTTTTTCTGTTGTATGAGATCTTTTAATGGATCATAGACATTTTTGCATCGATGATTTCAACTCTGCAATCGGTTTCCCCTACAAGCTACAGTTTTCAGGCAGTTTAATGAGTGCATAGCAAAAGTTTTGAAAATTCTTTTGAGTGACTTCTAGATGTTGCCACTTCTTTCGTATTTAGCGCGTATCCTCCAGAAGAAGGCGATAATACTTTTCAGTTTATCATGCGATGAGGTAACGTCAAACAGTTTTTTCTCTTAAATGTTAATTTTAAAAGAGCAAACAAGAGCGTCTTGTAGCACTGCCTCCTAGACATAGAAAGCCTAACCACTGCTACGTCACCAAGCCTCTACGTCATCAGTTAGTCTTCTAAAGGTGACGTCATCACAGGTTAAATTTCATAAAGTAAAACTATTTGAAATTTCTGTTGAATTTATTGTCTCATAACACCACTTTAATGAATTGCGATAGAAAAATTAATTTTACAATAAAGAGCAGTTTTTAACTGTAACTAATTATGTAATGTAGTAAGGGAGTAAATAAAAATGAATTGTTTTGTGTCGTGAACGTATTTTAATTTTTATCTTTCACTTAAGATACTTTTTAATATTTGTAGCATTCACCAGAAATTTGAAATAGTTTTACTTTATGAGAATGAAAGTGTGGTGACGTCATTACTGTAAGGCTTGAAAGGCTTTCAAGTAATGCCGTACTTTCAGTTAGAAAAGTTTATCAAATAGAGAGTAGCTTTCAGTAGAGATGAGCGGTTCGACTCATTTTACTGATTCGAATCTCGACTCACTCACTACTTCGATGATTCGAATCAGTGATTCGAATCTTGAATCAATAAAACAACTAAAGAAATTTTCCCTCTCTCTGCGCCGAAAGCCGTACTATTTAAACACCCTTCACCCATTCATCGGGTTTCTTCTCCGCTGAGTTCTCGGGCAGTTAGCATCTCTCTCTCCTTGCTCCACTAAAACTAGTGTTTAAACTGCCCGAAATGAAAATACAGGGGAGCTTCGTATGACCCCTGGGCCTGTAAGATTAAAAGGTTAAGTTTGGTGTCAAAGTATTCGAAATTTTATGTATCGATGGGGGTCCCAGAGGGGGGGTCGAGAATCAATAAAAACGCGCTCCGATGGATAGTTTCAGAGATATACGTTAATTAATTATGGTAATTAGACTAATTAACCATGATTGAGGCTTAAAAGGACTGCAAACATGTAGAAATTGGCTCTGGGATGGTTTCCAGACTTTGGAGATGCCGTCGGAGGAGGCTAGTGTTTAAAATGCCCAAATTGAAAATATAGGGGAGCTTCGTATGACCCCCTGGGCCTGTAAGATTAAAAGGTTAAGTTTGGTGTCAAAGCATTCGAAATTTTAAGTATCGGTGGGGTGTTGAGTCTAGGGGGGGTCGAGAATCAATAAAAACGCGCTCCGGTGGATAGGTTCCGAGATATACGTTAATTAATTATGGTAATTAGACTAATAAACCATGGAGCTGTTTTTTCTGCGATGAGAGAAGAAGAAGCTTTCCGAGAGAAAGCAGTAGCAAAAGCATCACAAGCTGGTATTGATCTCAGGATTTTCTTATCGCCGGCCTCAGAGGCGTAGCCAAGGGGGGGGGTTAGGGGGGTCATAACCCCCCATGAGGAATTTTTTGCCATACAAAATGTATATTCTTCACTACATTATCATACACACGTATACATATATATGAGTTGCAGTAGTCATAAACCCCCCCCCCCCATAAAAAAATTCTGGCTATGCCCCTGGCCGGCCTGTATTTTTGCCCTTTATCGAATTCAAGATTTCACTGAAATGAAAATGGGAATATCGGATATTTGATGTTGAAATAAAACCGATATGTCGATTTTTGGCCCAGTCCTACTGAGGGGCTGCTGCCCCCCCCCCCAAAAAAAAAATGGGACCCTTTACTTAGCTTACAATTGAACTTTATCTTTAAATTTGATACCCAGCCCACCCCGAAATAAAATCCTGGCTACGCCACTGTCAATAACACTAACTACGCCACTGCTTTAGGCCCTATTTTGTATTTCTCTGAATTACGAAAGAAATTAAAATCATTCCCCTTAAACGAAAAACAAGGTAAAAAAAAAAAAAAAAAACGAAATCTGCTGCAATAAAGCGAAATGTTATTTTGCTTACTACAATGTCCTTTTGTGAGAGCGCTTAATACCGCCCCTGTATCCTTCATTAAAAGTGACAAGCACAATCCTAACTTTATTTCATTCTATTTCCCTTCACATGAAAATCCGCCACCATGTAAACTTAACGTTCCGTTTTTTTTTTTTTTTTTTTTTTGAGGGTGGGGGCAGGGGGACATATATTGAAGTTAAAAGTAGAAAAGGGATGTTTCATTAAATTTTAAACAAATATTAAATCAGTCAGACAAGTTGGAAGGAGGGATTTTCTTAATTTTTTTTTCGGGGGGGAGATTGACCCCTCTTGCCCTTAGGAAGGAACGCCTATGCCCCCCGCCAAAAGCAAACGATGTTCGACCCACTCCACACCCACAGACAGATAAAACTTTAAAATCCGACCACCAACCAAGAAATGAAACACCAAAGATTCGAAAAAAAAACTTCAATTAAATGAAACATCCTTTCAACTCTTTTCGACTCCTTTCGACTCTGAGTCGATAGAAGATTCGAAAAAACCCCTCCAATTAAATGAAACATCCTTTCAACTCTTTTCGGCTCCTTTCGACTCTGAGTCGATAGAAGATTCGAAAAACTAACGAATCTCAACGATAGTATACAATCACCGAAACAGAGCGAAACACTGAATCAGTAAAGATTCGTTGCTGCACCAACTCAGTGACCAACTCACCCACACCCACTCATTTACTGTTTCAAATCATCTATCGACTCAGAGTCGAAAAGAGCCGAAAGGAGTCGTAAAGAGTCGAAAAGAGTTGAAAGAGTAAGGGAAAATCCCTGGGAACGGCAAAGGGAAAATAAGTTTTTCTTCCCTTCGCACTTGGAATGTATTTCCCTTGAGGGCTTGAGATTCGAATCAGTAGAGAGTGAGTGTAAAGACTGAGCCACTCAGTACCAAGATTCGAATCACTGATTCGACTCATCGAATCATTGGCCATCTCTAGCTTTCAGATATAGAGATATTTTTTACTAGGGGCTGTATACATACTAAAATACGAAATTTATTTTTTATACGGTCCCTTCCACCCTATCACTTATATTTGGAGAAATGTTGCTCTGTGTTTAAAAAGTTAAATAAAAAATCCCATGTTTCTGAGTGGAATAGTTACCGAGATATCGCAAGTTAAAAATTTTAGCACTAGCCGCCAAGTACTAAGGGCTATCTCGAGATTGAGAAAAGTAAAATTACTTTTCAACTGCCTTAATTTATATCAGTGTAACATTTAACTCCTGGAAATCCCTTTTTAGCTAGAATTTTTCTATAATGTATGTTTGGCAATTTCCAGTAAAAGTTAACCCACAGCATTACTTGGTCATTCTACACTCATGTCCATAAATTAAGGATAATTCAGAATCACACAGAAATTGATCTCTGAAATAAAAATTTCACCTGTGGAATGATCACACACATCTTGAAGAAGAATATGCAAATTACAGGAAACCACCAGATGGCGTGGATGGTACGTCACAATGACGAGAGTGTAAGAGAGGGGTATATAAGGAATGGTGGCAAAGAAGTAAAATTGTTCACAAGCGCTGTGAAAGCCTTTCAGTGCAAAAACCGCATAGTTATAGCACAAAGGAGGCATTTGGATGATGTTTTACGTGGCAGAATTATCGGACGACTGGAATGTGGACGTACCCAGCTGGAAGTATCCGAGGAACTTGGAATCGCCCAGAGTGTCATCTCCAGGCTTTGGCAACGATTCCAAGATGATGGTAATGTGAGTAGACATTACAGCACAGGTCGCCCCCGAGTTACAACGCCGATTGAGGACCGCTATTTGGCAGTTACTGCCAAAAGAAACAGACGGAGTACAGCATCAGACCTGTCTCGTCAGCTCTCTTCAGCTACCGGTACGACAGTTTCAAGGCAGACCGTGTACAGACGCTTAGGGCACATTCGTCTATATGCTCGTAGGCCTGTCAGATGTGTTCCACTTACCGCAACTCACTGTCGCCTGCGATTAACCTGGAGTAGAGAGCATGCATTGTGGACACCGCAACAGTGGTCTTGTGTGATGTTTTCCGACGAGTCCAGGTTTAGTTTGGAGTCTGATTCTCGCCGGACATTCATCTGGAGAGCGCCAGGTACCCGTTACCACCAAGAGAACACCATTGAAAGACACCGTTACGGTGGTGCAGGATGGCTCGTTTGGGGAGGAATTATTCTTGGTTCCAGAACTGACCTGCATGTTCAGAGTGTAACGATGACAGGCCACATCTATCGGGATGTCATTCTGGAGCAACATGTACGTTTGTTTCGGGGCGCCATGGGTGCTGAATTTGTGTTTATGGATGACAACGCCCGTTCTCACCGTGCAAACATTGTAGACGAATGTCTTCAATCGGAGGATATCACCCGTATGCATTGGCCAGCATACTCACCGGACTTGAATCCAATAGAGCATGTGTGGGATATGCTTGGCCGACGAATTGCAGCCCGTCAACCCCCTCCCACCTGTCTACCGGAACTTCGGAGTGCATTGCTTGATGAGTGGTGTAATATTCCCCAAGATCAGATTGATCATTTGATACTCAGCATGCCTAGGCGTTGTCAGGCCTGTATTGCATCGTCCGGGAGACATACTCCGTATTAACCATCCTACTAACCATGTTATACTGTTTTTTGTAAATAGGTTCTTTTTTGAAATTTGGTCAAAGGAGTAAAACTTGCAATTTATATTAATTATGTCAAACATATAGCATCTTTTTTGCTCTTTACTTTTTGTTTAATAAATAGACTTTACAAATAAGTCAAATTTGTTTTGCTTCTTTCTCTTTCTTTGCCTGAACTTCATTATCCTTAATTTATGGACATGAGTGTATATTGCATGTTGAAAATCCTTCACTAGATCTTAATGACTCTGATTCACTGCTAGATTATAATAAATTTTTTATGTAATTAACTATAAATATTTAGTATACAAATATTTATATAAGAAAGGAAAGTTTAGAACCTACTTTGCCTATGAAAACGCGAGGGAAAAACATTTCATGAACTTAATTCAACCCGTAATACTGTGACTAATAATTAAAGACAATCAGCACATCAGGATATCAGCACATCAGGCACTATAGATGGTGTATTAAATTCAGTGTCTCTTTGAACAAAAATCACATCATAGTATTCTATATATATTGCATTAATACAAAATGTATGCAGTATTAAATATTGTCCAATAAAGGTAGGATTTGTTTCATTTTTATGAGAATTTATTTTATTTTTCAAGTTAGATATTGTTTTCAGGTAAAAAGTAATATGAAGTAATTTAACAGTACTGAAAAAAAACCATATAATTATTATATTCACATAAATTTGCATTAGCAGCGTTAAACTACTAATAATCAAAGTTGTTAATTAATGTTTCACTTAAACGTCTTTTCATTTATACGTCGTTTCAGATCTGTCCCTTGAAAGATGTATAAATGGTGTTTTACTGTATTTGAAAATTAGAAGATTATTAGTTATCTCAAAGCGCGGTAAATTTTTTTAATGTTTAATATGCGTAACATAACTGCAATATCAAGGTAATGAAAAAGGATCGAAAACACGATTAATAAACTTTGCATGTCATAGATGCTCAAAGTTAGACTTTTCAGGTAGCAAATTAAACATGCATCAATGATACTTTTGAAAAAAATCATTGAATGGTCATTCTGCTTGACGGCTTCTGTACCTTATAATGTTTTTGTCATTTCTGTTAGATTGTCTAATGAATCAGCCAACTAAAAGAAGAATAACAACGCACAATTTATGAACATATTATGAAATATTTTCAACCGATACATAGTTTAATACTAGATTCATTTCAGTTTTCACACGATCCTCATAAGATATCCCATTTCTACCACAAATTAACAAGGAACTACCACAAATTAGCCAGAAACTTTGTTTTCCAGTAGAGGGCGGCTCACGATACTGAACGAGCCGTATAGAGATATTTGCAGGCACCTGATTAAGACAAATTGGAGCCTGCTGCAGAAGTCAGAATGGGGGGGGGGAGGAAACACACACACACACACACACACATGTATATATACATAATGTAAAATAGCCATACTTAACGATATGTAGAATACAGTCATAATAATTGACGTCGCCAGTTATTATTAGCAGATATCAATATATCTAATTAATCCAATGAAATATCAAATATAAATCAAACAACGATAGATATCGATATATCAGTAGGTCTCTACCGGCGCAGCGCACGTGACAGAACATAAAACACACTTTAAACTTTGAAATGTTGATGAATATCTGTATACACAATTCACTCATACATACGTATATGTATACACATATAATCCTTTAGCGTAAATCTTATAAATCACGTAGCATATGGAATTAGGTCCGGAGAGGTGGCCAAGGGCGCCGGCAGGATTTTTTTCAGGGGGGTGCACCCAAAATCAGGGGCCTTTCTATAGGGGAAATGGGGAGTTTTGCCCCCTTAACACTCGCAAAACTCTATTAAACTTGGCAAAATTCCCTACCTAGTTGGTAAAAAAGTGTAACGAAAACTGTAGTTTATTTTCTATTTCCGGTGCACTTGGCAAGATTACGCTAACCGAGTTGATAAAGTTGACTATATAGTTGATAAAAAATATAAGTTGGTAAAAACGGATATTGCACTTGGCAGTTTATCGACATCGCCCCCGTAAAACAGTCTTAGCAATGGCTCTGCCCAAGATATACATACATATACAGAGCGTCCCTGAATTCAGATGCTAAACTTTAAGAATAAATACAAAATGCATATAACGAAGCAATTTTTTTATAGCAGTGTGAGCTTAGAAATGAAAAGCGTAAGTGGAAATACAGCAAATGCAAAGGAAATGCAAATAGCTCAGCTATCCATCAGTGCCATCACCAACATTGACACGGTATTGGTAGCGTTTAGTGAGTGGTGTACCCTTTCGAAGATGCCAGGTGTTCCACGAACACTTGCAGCGGCGAATGAATGTTTTGCCATGTGGCCTTCTCTTGAGTCATCTAGAATCTCGTAAACGAGTACCTTGAGGTGTCCCAAATAGAAAAATCCGATACTTGACTAATCTAGTGAATGCGTTGGCCAAGCGACTAGTTCAACTTGTCCAATTCATCGGGGACAAAGATGGTAAAGGCAATTACGCACATTATTCGGGAAATAGTCTGGAGCCCAATCGTGCTGAAACCCTGAATACTTTTCATTTCTGATTCCACGTTGCTATGAAAATAAAAGCTTCTTTATATGTATTTTAAATACCTTTAATAAGCCAGCCATGTTGGGCCTAGAGCATACTGAAAATTTTGGGCATTGTTGCTAGATTCTAAATTTTCCTCGAAGAGTTTCATAAAAGCAGTTTTACGTTTTTAAGTGTTTCCTGTGTATATAAACTACACAGATAACTATAACTACGCATTTCTAAATATGCTAAATGAAATTTTCGTATGTAAGATTTATTTTCCTATCTAACAAAATTTTCTGCACAAGATCTCAACAAACTAGTTAAAATTATGTAAAACACATGATCTTTTAATGATGTGTGTAATGACTCTATTAGAATTAAAAGTTTGTCATATTAGTCTTTCGAAATTAAAAAAAAAATGTAATAGGGAAGTTCATTTTGAAGAATGCGAATATTTTAAAGAGTACAAAATTTTTTAATACGTGAACTTTGAAACTTATGAAAGCATTTGGTCCTGGGCAAGTGCCCCTGTTTCACTGCAGATAAACAGCCTACGACGATAAAAGGAGTCTAACTTTCACAAAATGTCTCATTTCCTTGACTTTTGTTTTACTGTTCATAAAGAGTTGTGTTGTAATTTAATCCGGAACAAGACTGGCACAATACCAATGGCTTTCGAAAGCCCTCTTTTATTCGCCGCTGTTTTTGAAAAGAGGCAATCGAGACGCGCAGAGTGCGAATTAGTAGCCGTTGTCGAAATTTACGGCACGAAAATGCAAATTTCCTGTAAAAGTTTTGCATTAAAACTCAAAGTTGCGCGTTTAGATGAACATTTACGAGAATTTATAAAGTTAATTTGCTCGGTGTTATATCTCATTTACGATCCGCCAGTTTTACTAGAATAAGATTTCGTCAGTGTGTTTTAGAATATGTTAACGGAAATTAGTGCCCTGTTGTTTATTGTCGAGTGGGACTCCAGAACTTAAAAATGAATTCTAAAACTACTGAAGTTCTACAGTGCTGTAAAACCTTGTTTCAATTTGTTGATCCTCTAATCAGTTTAGCGTTATACTTCTAACATAAGGTGATTGAATGTCCCAATTTTCGGGGATAGTTTCAGATTTCAGATTCTTTTTCAGTTTGTTTTAAAAATGTAAAACAGAAATTGGGGACTAACTTTTAACTATAATATTTATTTTTTACCAACAAGAAAAAATTCATGTTTCTTTATTTAACAAATGTTAATAATGTCTTACTTGTATAAGCTCTTTCGTGAAGAATACTGAATTTATAAAATGTCCCCAATTTATGTTTTAGAATATGGACAATATGCTGATTCGTCTCTAATATTTTGTTAAAAAATATGGTCACCTTATTCTAACAGCAAAAAAGTTCTCTATTGGCATGCACCGGACCGTATTTAAGACCATCAAATTGAGAACTTACCGCCACTGACTGGGGTGCAATTCAAAAATTTAAATTAACTGCAAAGGGAGGAGGGCGGATACTTCCTCTGTATTTCCACTACCTCGTGACTTCTTGAATCAGTGTGCGGAAAGCATCAAATTGACTTCGAGCAGCTGTGACGTCATTCTACTCTTATCAACACTTTTCATAATCGAATTCGAGTTGATGAAAGAGATATTTCGTTCTATCTATATAAATAAAATTAGACTTTTGTCTGTACATTTTTTGGAATTCAAAAATTTTGCTATTTCTATCCGTTTCAAGCACCCGGGAATCCGATGCGACCCTCAAAAAAAAGTTTGTCTGTCTGTCATTCTGTCATTCTGTCCGTGACGCTTTTTTTGTTTAAGCATCACGTAAAAACGACTGAAGCGAATGATATGAAATTTGGTGTCATGATAGGTGGTCACTCAACTTAAAACATAGGCGTCCAAGTTTAAAAAAATCTTGATTAGATTTTTAGATTTTGCGAAAATAGTTTCAAACTGCGTAAATTTGTGTTCAAGCATCACGCAAAAACGACTGAAGCGAATGATATGAAATTGAGTGACATGATAGGGGTCACTCAACTTAAAACATAGGCGTCCAATTTAAAAAAAATCCTGATTGGATTTTGAGATTTTGCGAAAATCCTCTCAAACTGCGTAAATTTGTGTTCAAGCATCACGTAAAAACGACTGAAGCGAATGATATGAAACTGAGTGACATGATAGGTGGTCACTCAACTTAAAACATAGGCGTCGAACTTTAAAAAAATCTTGATTGGATTTTGAGATTTTGCGAAAATCCTTTCAAACTGCATAAATTTGTGTTCAAGCATCACGTAAAAACGACTGAAGCGAATGATATGAAATTGGGTGTCATGATAGGCGGTCACTCAACTTAAAACATAGGCGTCGAATTAAAAAAAATCTTAATTAGATTTTGAAATTTTGCGAAAAACATTTCAAACTGCGTAAATTTGTGTTCGCACATCACGTAATAACTGCAAAGGTGAAAAAATGATATTTGGTGGAATGATAGGTGGTCACTCACCTTAAACTATAAGCATCTAATTAAAAAAAATCCATCAGATTTCGAGATTTTGTGAAAATCGTTTAAAACTGACTGAATCTTTGTTTCCGTATTACGTAATAACGACTAAAGCGAGTGATATGAAATTTGGTCACACGATAGATGGTTGCTCAACATAAACTATAGGAGTCCAATTTTTAAACATTTTTATTAGATTTTGAGATTTTGTGAAAATTCTATCAAAATACGTTTATATTTCTTCAAACATCACGTAATAACGACTAATACGAATGATACGAAATTGAGTGATAGGATAGGTAGTTGCTAATCTTAATTTATAGGCGTTGAATTTTTAAAATATTTTGATTACATTTTGAGATTTTGCGAAAATCGTTTTAAAATGCTGAAAATTTGTTCCAGCATCACGAAATAAAGACTGCAGGGAATGAAACGAATTTGGGTGACATGATAGGTTGTCACTCAACTTAAATTCTAGGCTTCAAATTTTTCAAAAATGTTGATGAAATTTTATTATTTTGCGAAAATTATTTCAATATGCGTAAATATTCGTTCACGCATCACATAATTACGACTAAAGCGAATGAAATGATATTACTTAGTTACACTCTAACCTGTAATATTTTAACAATACATGAAAATTATAACTTCACTTTCTTTACTTTGGCAACATACTACATCCATTCTATGTACTCCTACAATGGTGACGAAAGTTCTTGCTTTTTGGAAATTTTCATTCACTGACCCGTCGAGGACGGGTACTTCAGCCAGTATATATATATATATAACAGTCCTCATTTAGAGAATTTTAATCCAATATGCTTGTCACGAAAAATTGTTGGTTTAGGATTTTTTATGTAAGAATGAATTTTCGTATTAGTCATACTAGAAAGTACTTTTTTTTTTTTTTTTTTGGCATGTAAATATTTTGCGTAGTTAAAGCTAAGGAAGCTAATAATACGAAATTGAGCAAGTGGGTGGGTCTTTTTTTTTTTCCTTTTTTTTTTCGTAGGTCCTGCACAGGAGAGCATTTTCGGAAGTTCGTAACTTTTGAGGGGAACAAGGGTCCATTTTTTCTTTCTTTTTTTTTTTTTTCTTTTTTTAGGTCTAGGTGCTAGACTGGAGAGCATTTTTCAAAATTCGTAACTTTTGGGGGGATAGGGCGCCATTTTTTTTTCTTTTCCGTAGGTACTAGACTGGAGAGCATTTTCCAAAATTCGTAACTTTTGGGGGGGGATAGGGCGCCAAAATGTTTTTTTTTTTTTTTTTCTTTTCAGTAGGTGCTAGACTGGAGAGCATTTTCTAAAATTCGGAACTTTTGGGGGATAGAAGACCAAAATGTTTCCCCCACACACACACACATATCCTGCGTGATCTCAGGGAAGAGAAGAGAGATCCAACAAATTCTTGCACATAATTACAACACTCACGAATAAAAGTAAATTTCAGAACATTTCGGAAATAATCCTCCAAGAAGGGTAGAAGGGGAAAAGAGGGATAGGACAGCCATGTTTCTCGAATTAAAAAAATACATTGCTTTTAAAATTCTCTCATTAAAATTTAACAAATATGATTCTATGCTTAGGCAGAGCTTGTTTATAATTCAATACTTGTTGGAAATTTATTTTGTTTCCATTTTTTGTGAAGAAACGTATTGCTTTCCAATATACCCTATATTATAAGAAAACGAATTTTAATTGATGATTCTTTTTAAAAAATGTTTTCGAAATATGGAATTATGAGAAAAATTCGATAACGAATGTAAATCTTAATTTTTCGCTTAATTTAAATCCATATGTGTATATGCGTATAAAAGAAAATAAATAAATAACCTTAAAAGATAAAATAATTTCCCTTCAGTGTGTCCACAAATTAATAAATTGATTAAATAAGCTACAGCAAAGCTTAAAAAATAATGTGTGCTAAAACAATCGCGAAGGCGGGCAAATTTAATAATGGAGTCGTATTTTCCGGTGCTTCTTCTGTGAAAGAAAGAATCACAATATGAGTGAGCCATTTCGCAAATTGGATTTTAATTGGGAAATTTTCCGATTATAGAAGGCTGTGTTTCTTTGTTGTAAATGTGCGTGTTTGGAGGAAGGGGGGGGGGAAGAGATTTAATGCCTTGTTTTAAAAAAAGTGGTATTTCAGCACAAATTTATTCCATTAATTATTTTACCTCCTTGATTAATGAAATAAAGATTAGTTGATAAGTATTGCGGCTGACTACCGAAGAAGCTCTACGGTAATGACAATAAATATAATTTTATTAGTATTTCTTTTTCCTTTTATAACAATGGAAGTTTGGTTCTGAAGACCAATTATGAGAACAATTAAGTGATTACTTTGATTTAATTTACCACCGAAAAATAACTCCGTTAAATGAAAAGAGAGAGAGAGGGAGAGAGAGAGAGAGAGAGCCCGTTTCAGCCTTTAATTAAAGGTATAGAAAATGTTAATGAATGTTGACGGGATGAAAAATATTTGAAATAAATGGAATGTAAAGATTTTAATTCTGACTGTTTCAAAAGATCAATGAGGAACAGAATTTATATGCTATACCTGGATATGTACAGCATATCGTAACAGAACCATAACTCTTTATTGCTAGAGATGAGATAATGTTTGATAACCTATAATAGCTGCCAAGCAGGGACCGCCCTAGGGTATGTGGTGTCCCCTGCAAAGGTAAAAAAGGCGCCCCCTTTTCTACAGTAGATCAGCGCAAATCATTGAAATGAAGCCTCTTCAGTGATGGTAACCTCGCCACCTCATTTTTCCCTCGATAGTGCTGCCCTCTATCTTAAAATATTATTACCAAGTGAAATTCCCCTTCCCCCGACTTTTCAACTTCATATTTCTGAAAATTAGATCACGGAACACGAAATACAACTGAAAAATTTAATACGCTTAAATTTTATTTCTAAAAAATAACTATAGAATTCTTTCACAATTAATGTAAAAGTTTTAAATACGTAATAACAGATTGTACATGAAAAAAGAAAAGTTTCAAATAAGCAACACCATATGCGAAAAGAGATGACAATGTTTCGGGTTGAAATAAAACAGCAGAACACTTCTTTAGGTGAAAAAGTTTCGAATTTGGTTGTTTTTATTTACAAATTAAAAGTATGCTTAAGGTGACCCTGTGACTGTTCTCCTATCCGCTAATCGCTTAACGGTGTAGTTCGAAAAAATCATGTGACTTTGGTACATGAATACAAATAAACTAATTATGCATTGTCCTTCAAAATTTTTAGAATGTCTCTTTACAAGCTGCAATTATACACTGTAATAAACGATAAACCTGTATTAATAGCGGAACTTCCAGAAAAATTCCTAAAAATCAAAAATTGAGCAGGATATGCCACTTTTCGAAACTTTTTTGCCGTGCTATTCCATGTTGAAGATTGTTTCATTTATTGCGGTGTGTAATACCGCTTAGAAAGAATCATCATCCTGAATTTTTTCGAGCCCCTGGTGCAATTAGCTTATTCGTATTTGTGTACGTAGACCGTGAGGGAGATTTTATTTTGATTCTCACTCATCACCTGGTTGTTTTCGTCCTACACTTTCCTCTCTCCTTTCCGAAAAAAAACTGTCTTGGTATTGTCCACTTTATTCGACGAGAATTTAAAAGAGGGCTCTGGCAAGTAAACAAGTCGGTAAATAAATTATCCAAAAATATGCACAGTACGTTTAGCTGAAGCTAAGAGGAGCTGATAACATAAAAATTAAATAAATAGGGGAAAAACACACGATGCAAAATTCCCCCCCCTCCCCCAAGTATGGAATTCCATATAATTTCCCTTTTTCCCCTCAAACAGGGAAATTTCCCTCGAGTTACCATGATTGCGTCTCCTCAAAGACGTCGCACCGATGCGATGTTTACCTTGCTTACCGTGACCTTCGCAAACAAGGCCTGCTAGCTGAAATATTTAGTCATCCTATCTAGGAAAAATTTAGACGTAATATTAAAAGCTCTATAGCAATATTACAATTGTGGTTGCTTATCATCAGTCTATAAAATTTATTATTTCTATTATTTATCTTGATTTATTATTGATTACATATTAAATATGACACTAAAAATGCATTTAGAAATTGTGGTTGCAGCTCCAATGTTTAATACTTTTATATATATAATTTTAACTTTTCTTCTGAAGATATGTTTTTAAGCACTGATAAATTTGATAAAATGATGATGAGCAACCAGAATTTTAATTTTATTTTATAAATTTTGAAATTATATCTAAATCCCGAGTTTTACATTTTCACTCAACAACAACCATTTTTGCGATTTACCGCCAAGTTTGGGTCCAAAAAATAAGTTTCTAAGACGGAATTTAGCCTAGCGAAGTATTCTATCTTAGTGAGAAATTGCCAAACTCTACCGTTTATTCAATCGAAATATAGTTAGTGAATTTACAGGTGTCCATATTAGTGTAAAGAAGCGTGAAGTATAATTACACTGTACATGACGAAGATTATAAGTATAGTTTAATAATTTTAGTAGGCGATTTTGATATAGGTTTTTTTGGAAGAAAGACAAATATGGCACACTTGTGAATTATGATATTCTTTCCAAATAGGATTTTTAAGATTGAATATTGTAAAATACTTTTATTGGGATATTTTAATATATAAATTTCAATTCCGAAGAAGTGTTATGGAACAAGGAAGACAAATGTGGTACACTGATGAGTTATGATATACCTGCCAAGTAGTGATGCAACGGATATCAATTTGGCCGGATACTGGATACCGAATATCCGGCCAAAATTTCAACCGGACATCCGGTTATCCGACAGCAGTATGTTTTCTTCTTTTTCTGTTTTATTTTCACTAGTTTTCTTAGATCATTCAGCTATTACTTTTTCTTTAAATTTCCTCATTAGTTCCAAATTATTTAATTCAAAAATCAGAAATCCTTTTGGCATTACTTTCCTGAAATGAGTACCAGTTTTTCTGCCATTAAAGCTGATAAAGCTCTGCATGCTAAAGCTGAATGTCACTGATGTTCTCCTTCAAGAGTTAGATAAATATCTTGCAATATCAGTTCTTGAAAGAAAGATATTTCCATTGAACTGTTGGAAAATCAGTGTAACAATTTTCCTTACTTTATAAAAATGGGGGGGGGGGACTTTACTCACAGCCAGACAACAGTACTACAGCAAGTACACTGTTCTCATAAGGAGCGTCAATTTATGGGGTGGGGGTTTACCGAATTTTAAAAAATTTGAAAATCAATGTTTTTGACACAATAATTTCCTCCAGTAACAATTTCCTTCAATCTTAAAAAAAGATAGAAGTACTTAATTTTCCCCCTCATTTTCTATATATCATAAAAATAAATTCTGAAAAGTACTGAAAACAAAGTATTTGCACAAAACATTGTTTTTTTCTCATTTTTACTATTGCAGTTTTTAGAATTTATTCATTTATTATATTTATTATTGTAAGATCTTAGTATATAATTTTAGGCCGGATGTACTGCCGGATATTTGTAATATCTGGCTACTTCCAATTATCCGGCATGTCGCCGGATAGGCCGGATTCAGTGTGTTTACCGGACATCCGTTGCATCCCTACTTCCAACGTAATGGAACAAGGAAGACCAATGGGGCCAAAAGATATTTAAAGTATGATAGTGTTTTAGACTTTCGTTTTTTCCCCTTTTGTCCTCCATAACCCAGCGAGAAGCGATGTGCTTGTGCATTGCAGAGTACCTTTGAAATTAATCATGAAAAGTTATGTAACATGCGTAACTCTCTACGTAGCCTGACAATATAAATGCCAAATACGCAAGCTCAAATGGCAGCCTTAGCCAAATACATGGGTGTTCGCTAAACCCACTAAAATAAATACAGGGTGGTTATTAATCAACGTGAGGTGTTCAGAGCTCTCTATCGAGTAAAGTATTGGACGAAATCTAACCAAATTTGATGAGCATGCATAGTAGACCATGGGATTTTGATTTAAAAAAAAAAAAGTTCCAAAATTTGCCACTGGGACAATTTTGGTACTGCAAAAGTGCCCCAGAGGTCCCCCAATCTCAATTTTTGCGATTTTTGGTTGTGTGAATTTCTTAAAGGCGTTGTTTATCAAGGACATGTCTCCGATACGCAAGGTTAAAGGATCGAATAACGTTACACGTGAGGCAAATCAACTCTGATATGCTGCGAGCGGCAGTAGAAAATGTCGTGAATCGTATGCAGTTCTTGGAATTTACCAATGGTGCGCATATTGAACCAAATTTGTAAGGAAAATTGATGTTTGCTGTATTGTTTGTCAATTAACCATTCAATATTTACGCTAGTACACTTTTGCAGTGCCAAAATTGCCCCCGTGGCAAATTTTGGAACTTTTTTTTTTTTTTTTTTTGGGCAATCAAAATTCCATGGTCTACTATGCATGCTTATCAAATTTGGTTAGGTTTCGTCCAATACTTTACTCGCTAGAGGGCTCTGAACACCTCACGTTAATTAATAACCACCCTATACATGGGTGTTCGCTGCCATCACTGCAAAGACGGGGTGGCAGCGATTTCCCTTTCGGCGCCAATCGTTGCGTCCCGGCATGGGTCTTTGAATGATACCGCTAAGGCTTAAGGTTTCGCGATAGAACTCAAATAGAGCCCATGAAATGGAGGAGCTGCTTTATTTATCTAGTAACTACGCGTCCGGTATCAAAGCTTCGAAGCAAGGGTAAACCTCTTTAAAGAGATTTTTAACATAACGTTGGAAGTATGTCACTTTGATGGATGAACATGAGCAAATTCTGTCATTGCATTTCTATTGTATTAAAAAGGTGTTGAAGATGTCAACTAAAATTATCTGAACCTTATGAAACCTTTCCTCTAAAACTAGGATTAACTGTATAACCGTTAATGCTAACCTTTATGGAATTTATCTAACCACTATTTTCCAACAGTACACTACTATAGTATATTTTTTAAAGAAGACGCTTACTGCATGCACTGGAAATAAAGCAATCTCGCTACGGCGCTCCATGAAAACCATAACTTCCGTCAGTCACTTTATAAAAACCATAATATCAGTTAAAGTTGTTTATGATATCATTAGTGTTTTTTAATTACTGTTTATGAAAAGTGGTTGATTATATCCAGCAAGGGTGTTTAACTATGGTGTAAAAATGCATTTCTAATTCGCACACAGACTGTTCATTCCTCTCAAAGCTACATATTGATCAATTACACATAGTAAAAGTATTGCATAATTTACATGTAGCAATGTTCTCAAAACTTTATTTGAACAGCGGAATACCTCTTGCACCGTCTGCCATAAAGCAGCTGTCAAATTAAGTGATCCTGAATTTCCCCTCGTTTACTTGGCTAAGCACATTTTATCATTCATTTCTACCAAATGTCTTGGAATAACCTGCCCTTTCCGCATTTATGGTGCACTTAATATTTCCGGGAGGTTTAAGTGCTGGCTGTTTATTACGGAATAACGAAAGGAAATTACAGCGTACGGGAACGACCATAAGACTGCAGTTCGACAAAAATCATGCGACTTTGGTGCACAAATACAAATTGAACTAATTATGGCAAGGATGTTAAAAATTTTTTTGAATGACTCTTTATAAGCTGTACTATATACCGAAGTGAAGATTAAACTTTTATCGGTTGAAAAACTTTTAGGAAAACTCTTAAAAATTTACAGAATGCCTGAAAATTTTTATTTTTGAAGAATTCTCTGTTTGAGAATATTTTCTGAAAGCTTGATAAAATTCACAATTTTCACGTTTATTAGAGGGCGAAGTGCAGTTTATGAAGAATCACTCTCACTTTCTTCAATCTCTGATACTATTAGTTTATTTTAATTTGCGTACCATGACCGTGAAGAAGTTTTGTTTCTTCGAACTACAGCCTTTAGCAGTAGAATTAGAGCTTCGCACCAAAACTATATATGAAGTTCAATCTTCGATATTAGAATGCAATTTCGGGTAGTTTATTTTCCTTTTAACGCAGGGTTACGTCATTCCATAACGTACCAATGGAAAGTGTTTTTTTTTTATCGACTTCAAAAAAGGAAAAGTTACTATGTACAACGCATATACATATTACATTCTTTTATGTATACAGTGAGAATTTTTTAAAGCGTAAATCGATTCAGATATCTTTTCTTGTTTAGCACTGCAGTGCTATTAAAATCAAGCAGGTTTTTTAGCGTCGACACAGTTTATCGCGTCGAGGCATTTTTCAAATTAGTCTGCCAGCTAACGCGGAGTGGGAGGGGGGTAAAATGTTAAAAGTCGCACAAGGTATGCAATTTTTGATAATTCATCACCAAGTTTGGTGCCAAAAATTGCTTTCAGAACCGAACCAAGCTTGGCGATATCTTCCAAATTTGTCTAGAAACTGGCACATGCAACAGTTTATCAGAAAGGAAAAGTAGAGTTAGAATGTGCTTGTTGAAGATTGTAAAATAGTTTAACACGTGATTTCAATATAGATTTCCATTCCGAAGAAGTGTTTTATGGAACAGGGAAGACAAATACGGTGCACTGATGGAACATGATGCCCATTCTAATCAGTTTTTAAAAAGGTGAAGTATAGTTGGAGTGTGATTGGTGAAGATTATACAACAGATAAAATAAATAAAAAACTTTGTGAAAAAACACAAAAGATGTTACTTGTAAGTAGATACGTACGTTTCGATCAAAAATTCTTTCTGTCTTCCTCAGTCAAAGCCCTTCGTCATACAGACGAAGTCATACAGACTGTATGTCGAAGGGCTTTGACTGAGGAAGGCCGAAAGAATTTTTGGTCGAAACGTACATATCTACTTACAAGCAACATCTTATGTGTCTCCTTTTTCACAAAGTTTTTTATTTATTTTATCGTTTAACACCAGTATTTTGAGTGTTTTTTCCATTATACAAAAGTTTTAGCAGGCGATTTTAAGATGGATTTCGATTTCAAACATGGGTTCTATGGAACAAGGAAGAAAAATTTCAAGAAGAAGCACGTTCATGATTAATATCTAGATCATGAATAGTAATTTCCAACTTAACGGGGTAAGGAAGAAAATTAGGGACAACGCATGGATTATGATACGCTTTTAATATTCAGTACTTCAGTGCGTATATAAAATATGAAAGTGTTTAAGATTTTAATTTTTTTTTCAATTTTTATTGGAAAGGAGGCAGCTTAGGAGTAGATCCCACAATAATGTGTTCACGTTCTAATGATATTATCATTCGAAAACAGGAAAAGAACGTGTTAACTATTGGTCAAATTATTTTTTTAGTATTGGTTTTTAAACTATTGGTCAAATAATTGATATTAATGGCGTTAGTAGTAAATGTCTTGGCTAGCCACTTTTGGCGATTTAATAGCAAGTTTGGCGCCAATATACAAGTTTTAATAAAACCAAACGCTTCCTGACGGTATCTCCTATATTTGGCGAGAAAGTGTCATACTGTTGGGTTGGCAAAAAAGTAATTGCGCTTTTCCATACGCTAGTATTTTGTCTGGTCAAAAATACTGAAACTAAATAAGACGAAATTTGGCACGAACGTGAGTTCTTTAACATAGATGCTAGATTAGAGAATATTTTCCAAAATTCGTAACCTTAGAGGGTAGAGAGCCGAAAAGCTGTTTTCATATATCCTGCGTGATCTTTAGAAAAGAAGAGATATCCGTAAAATTCTTGCCGTAAAATAGAGTACTCACAAAAACTTAAAAATGAATTTCAAAACATTTTGAATATCGTCCTAAAAGGAGAATAGGCATGAAAAAGGTGGAAGCTTTTATGGACGGAAAAAAAAGTTTTATCGGTTAAATTCTTACTTTAATATGTATGAATTCATGTTTAGGCACAGTTTGTTTCTAACTAAAATTTGTTGAAAATTAATTTGTTTGATTTTAGAAAACAAAATACTTTCTTGCAAACCCAATATTTTACAATTTAAATTTTAATAAAGATTCAATATTATAACTGTATTATTAACCAATTTACATGCAATAAAATTCAATCTTTGACTGTTCAATGGGTAGAACACTAAATTTAAATTTTAGTCACACCCCTTTGCACTCGAAAAATCGTTTGACCTAGGGAACGTGACCATCTTAGCGATCTTAGTATAGCTATCTCGGACTTAGATGGTCACACGCCTCAGATCACACGATTACTTTTCGTGTGTGAAATAGTGTGCAGCTTGTATTTCTCACCAGCTACAAATTATTAATTCATGACGTCACGTTTTTGACTCCCGTAACAGAAATACCGGTTAGTACCATCTGTTCACTTAGTTTGTAGTAATGTCATTACATTACAACGACATTGGGGGGGAAAATGTATTCTTTATTTAGGACCGTTATTTAGGATCGTAATCCTGTGTTAAAAAGAGTACATTAAAGAGAATTTAAAGTCTAGAAATGTTTCATGATGTTAATACTGCGACCAGTGTTGCCAACTTTGCCTTGTAAAAAGTGGTTAGAAACGGCTAAAAATGATTTCGAACTGAGAGAAAAATAAATTGCTCAGAACTGACTACAATAACAAAATAAAATTTTGTTTTTGTCTCGTTTTTGTGGAATCTCTGTCCTAAACGGAATGAACTGAGACGTCAAGTGAAACTGCCCTTTTGTTATTGTCGACATCCACACAGTCGTCTGCAAAGTTTTATTTCGCTACCGCATATCGTCTACGTTTTTAGGAGCACAATAATAGTGGAATTTTATACCCTCAAGTTTGCACATGCGCATTATAAAATAAATATAACATTTAATAATGCAAATGGAAAACTGCAGATACCAGTGAGAGGAACGGATAATATGATCAAGGACGGTTGAAAACGGCTAAAAATTGCTTAAAACTTAAAGAAAATGGCTAAAATAGCTACTTGAAGTTTTTTCGAAAATTTCTGACTCTTAAGGTGGCCAGATCTATCTACACAGTGGCTAAGTTTGTAGCTCTAATTGTGACTGCTCAATGACGATATGCATAAAATGTAAATGACAATTGTCGAATCCATATTCGAAAAACTGGTACTTTGTATATACTCACAGTACAGCCATATTTGTATTCGTATTTTTTAAAAAATGAAACTACATAAAAATTGTGGTAAAATATTTTCCAAAGACAAAAAAAAAAAAAAAAAAAAAAACCAAAAGTTAGTCGTTATGTCCTGCACATGTATAAGTTCATCATTCATACCTGATCTCCCTTAACTTTTTACCACTATACACAGTCACTTTATTTGACAGCTCAACACATTTCTCATGCATGTTTGGTTTCGATGATAAATTCCTTTTGTAAAACTCACAAACGAGCTCCGAAATTAAAGATGCCTTTGAAAGTTCTGAAAATATCTTTTGATGATTCATCTGAAAACCTATGGAGTAATTAGATTTTAACCGTTAATTGAATAAAGGGGCTTTTATTTCGCGAAACTGTATGATGAGAAAATAGCTCCTTTTAATTTCAGAATTATTGAAAGATATTTATGACTTAGAAACTTTCAAGGGTAACTTCAAGATGGTGGAAGTTCAACCTCGTATATTCGGACTCAGCACCTTAATTGTTAACGAAACGCCTTTTAAAGACCGTTCTCCCATCTGTGTTTTGTTGATTGAAGCTGCCGGAATAAGGCAGTTTGAGCTTGATGGTCTACTTTTAAACGGAAATAATTTTTCCAAACGTTGTTGCAATTAAACTTGTGAAACCATCCATGGAATTATTAATAAGTTGAAGCAGAATTTCTTAGGGAACATATAGGGGAAGGTGGCATAAAACGATCCCTTTAAAGTTTAAGCTTGCTTAAAATAACATAAACGTTTAAATAAAATGCCTCTTTGCAATCATATTTTACACTGTATTTTGCATCATAAACATACAGGGTAGCCATAATTAAACTGCAAGTGTTCAAGAAGTGCTGGAGAGAAAACTACCAGGATTATTCCAGTGAAACTTGGTACCTACACGTTTCAGAACATGCGCAAGTCAAATATGCAATTAAAAAATTCGCCATTTTCACCCGATAGATGGCGTTATATCGTGTTTCAATGCTTATGGACGTCATATATGCAAATTTTAAGCCCATTGAACAGTGTAGAAACAAGATTACATTGAGTAATGGTCAATCATGACTCTGAATAAGAAGGAACTTGTTTTGTTAATGAAGATATTCTATCAAAATGGTAGCAATTATTCAGCTCCTCTGAAAGAATACCGGCGTATGAAACGATTAAGAAGAGGTCCAATGAGTGTCAATAAGAATAAATAATGATTTAATTGTTTTCCAAAGCGTCTTTATGAATTGTTTAATTTGTGATCTTAATTAACGTTAATTTTTGATTACATATTACTGTAAAAATTTAATTACTGAAGCGAATTGTATGGAATTTTGATAAACTGTAAATGATGTTTTATATTGTTTATATGCCTCTTAGAATGTCACTATGCTCTGTCTATCGGTTTTGGAAGTTGTATATGCCACCGGTTAGCTTTGAAATACGGTACAGCGCCATCTATCGGGTGAAAATGACGATTTTTTTCTCATATTTGACTTGCGCATGTTCTGAAACGTGTAGATACCAAATTTCACTGGAATGTTCTCTGTAGTTTTCTCTCCAACACCCCTTGAACACTTGTAGTTTAATTATGGCCACTCTGTATTTAATACTGTTTTAAAAGCACATTGAGTAATGAAAGAAACAGAATTTTGAGAAAGTACCCAAAAGGACCATTTTACCCTCAACCGTCAAAATGATCCTTCATTTGAAAATAATCGGAATTGTATTTTTTTATCGGCAAAATAAAAGACGTAAAAGTAATTATGACAATACATACTGAAATAAACTTAAAAGTTTTAGAATCATATAGTATGCATAATTTTTTAAAGAAAATTTCAAAATAAAAGAAGTCACTAGCAATAAAATGAAATATTTTAAAAATAATAATAAAAAAATTATGGTCAACAATAGAACAATGAGAACGGTTGAAGGCCTGCCATGTTGCCTAGGACTCGCTATTGAAATGTCTTCAGTCGATGGATCATTTTATCCTGTAATACGGCTGCCTACTTTAGGTAATGTAACTGGATGACGCTGAGAAACATAACATACTTAGAAAGTGCAATTTTTATCTAAAAACATACTCTATTCAGTAAACCAAGTCATATTTCTGTACATGAAAGACTGCATATCTAAATAAATAGGAAAGGTAGTGCTTACCTGATAACAGATGCTAATAAAACCCAATTTTTCAAACAATTCTATATAAACTCGTAATACTGTGACCGCTTGAATACTGCCATTGCTTCTAATTTACTTAGCATAACTAGTTTATGCGTTACCTGGTAGATAGCGCCAGTGGCGGATTAATGCAACTTTGTCGGGGGGGGGTGTTTGTTCGTCTGTGGGGCGATTAGTTAGAAGATTGACCTATGCATCCATTTTATGGAAGTGAAATAGGATCTTTTACATTAATTTCTTTTTTCTAGGGGAGGGGGGGCGGTAGCCCCTCCTCCCCTTTTAATCCGCCCTTGGATAGCGCTACGTGTATCTAAGAAAACGTGGATGTTTTACCCGCTAGGATCATTATGGACCACCTTCCCCTATTGCATGCCAATTTATGAACGGTTTTAAATTGCTGTTACTTCTCAATGTTTGTGCTTTTACGGATTCATGAATCTGGACCACATATAAGAGAATTCTTTCTCCCTGGATTCTGAGTTTATGAATCTCAAGCAATCTTTAATATACAACGTCACGTTTTTGACTGCCAATCCCTGGGAAAGATGATTCATTTTATCTGGTTATTTCACATAGTTTATGAGCGGAGTAATATTGAAACTTGTGACAACGTTAATTTTTTTTTCTTTCTTTATATAAGGATCGTTAATGAGAATCTAACATAACTCGACTTTGGAAATTTAAATCATCCGAACGACATCTCTGAATTTTCCCTGACCCTTCTTACATTTATAACATGTTTGAACGTCGCTAAATTCGAGGATGATTGCTTAAAAAGAATTTTTCATTGTAGGTTCCTTGGGGAACTAAATACAAATATTTAATCTATGAAAAGACTGGTTGAAAATTGTGGTTGAATATCTTTTAAAAAGGCGGAAAAGATGGCAAATATGCAATAAAATAGACACCTTTTCCGTTCCACAGTTCTCTAAGGTAAGATTTAAAGTAAAGTAACCTATAACTTAAGACGAAGTTGAACTTTTTTTTTCTTTTTCTTTACACAGGAACGTCATGGAGGAACGTAATCTTACGTTAAAAACCATACCAGAGTCATAAAAAATAAATCAAGGAAACCTCACGTTTTCCAAAATCCCAGATAAAAAAGTGAAGTCAACCATTTTGTCGATTAATCTGATGCGAAATACGACTTAATCTCCGTGAAATGAGTTGTTTGAAGAAATTCCGAGCAGAAACACTCGAGAAGCAGATTTTCGATGTAATTTTCTTGATATTTTTAAACGCTTCTTCTGATATATTCCCTCATTTTTTTATTTTCTAAAAAGAAAAAAACTTCCAAAGAACGAAATAGTTTTCTTCCAAGATATTTCAGGAATTTATTTTCAACACATCGACCAAATACTTAAGGTCAATGCAAAAATAAAAAAATAAAGCAATCTGAAGCAGTTTAGTTTATTCTTTTTTCCTTGCGCAAGCCTGAAAACGTAACATTTGATTAAAGTCATATGGTGTAAATTAAATGTTTTTTTCGAAATTTTAAAAAATTAAAACGTTCTATTGTATATGGTTTGTTTTAAATTTTCTTAATTTGTGTCTTAGCTAGCGGCATTAGCCTTGACTTATGCTAAAATTGTTAGTAGTTTTATGATGGCAGCAATTTCTAATCGTCTTTCTAAACTTCATATGCATCTGAGACATGCATGCCTAATTGCCAACAATTTCGGTATATAATTAATTACTTATTACTGTAGCTCGGATTGTGATGACCTAAAAATCCCCAAATATTCCCTTAGAATCATTAAAAACTGCTCTTAAAATTAAAAAAATGTCCTAATAATTAAACAAAAATTTCAATCCAAATAAATAATTCCTTAATAAAAATACATTTTGTTGCATTAAAACATATTTTTTTTTCAAAGAAACTGAGATATGAGATATTAATATTTAAAATATAATCTGCTAAAATAATAAAAAAAAAATAAAGAAGAAAAAATACATTCATACCTGACTCTATATTGTCATCTAACTAAAATATAGTAAAAGAAAGAGAGATAAATACTGTTTACTAAAATTTGAAAATGGGAAATGCCAAAATCTCAAAATACTAAAAAACAAAAGTTAAATATATTGACACATAGACTTTCTATGAGTATATCGATAAATTTTAACACACTTCAAAATTTCAATTTTATGAAATTACGAGAAGTCAGAATTGCATTGCATTATGAAGTGCTTTTTAATATTTTCAAAAGTGAAAAAGTCTCTTGTCTGTAAATTTTTACATTACTTCACTATTCTTTGTTTAAGTAATTAATAGTAATTTACAGAGTTTTTTTCTCTTTTTTTAACTGAAAATAATTTGCAGGAGATATTAGAAGTTACTAAAAAAAAGTAAAATTTTTAATTTTACATTTCTTTAAAAAGATGACCTAAAACCCAAAACAATATCATAAAATGCAAACTTATTCCCCGAAATCTAGAAATAAAAAAAAATGTATATAACAAATCTTTAGAAATGCCACAAAATTATAAATAAAGCTAAAAATTGCAAATATAATCAAAATCCGTGCTATACTTATTACAAACAGCACATTCCTCAAGTAACTAGAAGTAGCAGTTAATTCATGCTTTTATGAATTAGGGATGCGACATCGATGTCGATGTTTTCGAAACATTGATGTATTGAAGCCGATGTTTATGCGACATCGATGTTTAACACCGATCTTTTGAGTCTGATGTTTTATCAAATAGTCGACTGCACACGTGATGTTCAATTGCCATCATGTTAAAACTACAACCAGTTTTTAAACAGCAATTTTCTCTCTATTTTAAAAAAAAGTAGGGGCCGCTGTCGTCGCCTCTGTCAAAAGCTTGTTCGCCTATCTTCTCCTAAACCGTGGAGATTTGAATTTCGACTAAGGTGCCCACAGATTCGAAAAATTCCGCGGAACCTGCTAAGCTGACTTAAATTTCGAAAATCGAATAATTTTAGAAGATATTAATAAAAAACTAAAAAACTAAACATAATGGTTGCCATATTTGGCATTAAATCATTCATTCCTTTGCAACAAAGCGTTTCCAAGTATCTAGAATAGCGTGAAATTTACAACATGGGTTAGAATTACGCCTATTTTACGCCAAAATTAAAACTATATGAAATAAGTAACTCAAAATGCGTTACACAAAGTTGACAATTTTCAAATAGTAAGTTCGCTTAGACAACAGGAGTTTAGAATTAGCGATTATTCGTTTTTCCAAAACAGAATAACTAATATCTTGAAAATGAAAAATAATTAAAATGCAGATTATTTTAAAGCCGGTTCGGTCCAACTGGATTATTTGCTACCAGTAGAAATATTTGGCGGCGTTAACTATGCCATTATAGCTGTTATAGTACACTTTGGATATTTGCTAGCGCGACGAGATAGTATAATTCGTGGTGCTAAGTACGCCAATCTGCAAACGATTATGTAAATGTAAATATGGATAACGGTTTTCCGGTAACCTTAAACCGGAAAATGAACCTTAAATGAACCGGCCGAATGAACCAAATTCACCTTAAATGAACAGTAATTATAGGTTGTGAGCATGTGTAAATCGCCAAATAATGAAAAGTCGCCATTGGTGGCAAGCTATCCTATCTGTTCCGTAGCTTTTATTAACTTTACATGTACGCAAGTCGCCAAATAATGAAAAATCGCCATGGGTGGCAAATTCGCAAGGTGTCCAATAGGTTTTACATTATTAAAAATACAGCTGAAACAGATGTTCTGATTTTATTACGGTTTAGCTCCTAATTAATATAAATTTGAATGGCAACATTAAATATCATTGTGTTTCTGAGGAGTGCAAATAATTTTTCCAGCGATTATAAGACTCTTATACAGAGCTATACTCCACCTTGAGTGCGGACTCCGCACTCAAGGTGGAGTATAGCTCAGGACCCGTACAACACGGATTCCCATAACAAAACACTCCCGTTTTAAGAGGGGGAGGGGATCTACTTTAGTGTGAAGTTTAAATTTTTATGTACCAATGAACATGCAAGAACCAAGCAATGTGTAGCTCAGTAACATTCTATCTGATCCAATCTTCGGGCTTTGTGTGTTGAAATTATGTCTTTTTTACGAATAGGCCTTATTGGGGGCCGAATGCCTCATACGAAAAGCGAGCGTAGCGAGTCTGGGGGCCTTGGCCCCTAGTTTAATAAAAAATAACTAGGAATAGTAGTATTTCTTTCAGAATTTTTCTGAGCGATGGTATTAGAGTACGGTATTAAAAAGAAATACTGGGCCCGTTTACATGTGCAAAAATGCGGAGTAAATCCCGGGACTTACACTGCTTTCTACCCCGCTTCCCCTACTTAGGGGAAAAAATGTGGGGTAGGAAGATTCCTGGTCGAAAGGAGGGTTAATGCAGAGTCAACCCCGCTTTCCCATGATGTATTGCAAGTTTTTCCCTGTACTCCGCTTTAACCAGGGATTTTCCATTTTCACATGTAAACGGGCCTACTATTAACAGAAAGTGGTCAATGTTGTTCCGTACACACTTTTCCTCGAAGAGTCATGTGACCTAAGGGGTGTGACTACCTTACTCTGGCTTTCGCGAAGTAAAATTGTCTCCCCTCCTTGGTAACATGGCTCTTCGGGTGCAAAGGGATGTGGCCAAAATATCAGCACCGTAGCCAGTATATTTTGTTTTGTCAGTGAAGAAAGTTTGTTAAAGTAAATTCTGGGATGTTCAATCAAAATCTGAATATCGATTTTGACGATTACACTTCATTATTCCATTCCTCCTTTTCACGATTACACTTCCTTTTTCTTCATTCCTTCTCCTTCGTTCTAAACTTCGACAAAAGCCAGCAAGTATTTTAAAATTATTTAGTTATCAACAAATAATATTATTATGTATCTAAAACTCTGTTTCTTTATAATTAGGAAGACATAATCTCAACTATTCTTCGTTAACGACTTTGCAGCCAGAGATAGGCCTTAGCCTGCCGCATAGTCTCTTTCCAGGGAGTCCGCTATCACAAGTTTTCTTTTTTCAATTTTCGTATTATCTCGAATCGGAGATGCATTTTTTCTGCCCGAAATTTCAGGTATAGAATGTGGGGTGCGTCTTGGATGGAATTGATTGGACTAAATTGTGTCTATTCATTTTCCGGAACATTTTTCGCCGCTCCACAGCAAACAAAAAACATCAAGTACTGGGGCTCTACCACCATAGGCTTTCTCTAGCGAATATATCGAGCCTTCTTTTCTCATGACGTCACAATCCGAGAAATATCCGATATGCGCTACTACGATTCTATCGTGATTGTTTCAGTCGTATTGACTATCGGAAAGAATGCTGTTTTTTCCCGACACGTTGGATGACGGCGAAAACTTGCATTCCGGTATCGGGGAGTACGAGATGGATGGGTTTTTACTGTGTGGATCGTGGAGTGTCAACTACTTCCACAAAAGGACCCCTCTCCCTAGCATGTTGGGTCTGTCAAAAACAGGCTTCCACTCGTGATGGATGTCTCCGGAGTCTTCGAAAATTCTGAAGACAATGCCTTCGTTTAAGAAAAAGGGGGGAAAGCCTAGTGTTTTGATTGGTTGATCGCTCTGAGTGTCGGATAGACCTCTAGCAAGCACAAAAATACTCGCTTGTTTTATTCGACACTCATCGTGGTAGCGCCAAAAGGAGAATCGCGGCTATTTATTCGAAGTATCGGACTATCTGTTAGCGAGAAATATCCGTCACGGATATTCTACGACACCATGGTAGTAGAGCCCCTGATGAGGAAAATCATGATGAAAGGGATAATTAAAGTTCGTGTTCAGACAGCGAAAGTGCTCAAGTACTCTGTTTGCACTTTTGTCTAAGATTGTAAGTCAGTGCCTTTGTCCTCTTTTTAATCTTAACTTTTAGATGTTTAGTTTAACAAATAAATCCCCCATGATTTAATTTGTACTGTCGAACTCTGAGATGCCACATTGAACATCCAGTATGCGTCTTAGAAATGAATACAAGAAATTAGCACTACTTTTGAAGTTCAGTAATGGGGGTGCGTCTTAGATTCGAATATATACGGGAGTTATTCTCATGCTTTTTAAGTCCTTTAACTCCTTAAGCGGTTTGCCCGTACAGTGTACGTGCTACCCAAAATTGGCCTCAACTGGTTTGCCCGTATAGCGTACGGGCATCGATATTTTCTCCTTTCCTTTTCTGATTTGCCCGTATATTTCATTGCTGTGAAGAGACTATTTAGTATTAATATTTTTCAATAGATGGCGTGGCTTGTCCATGTAACTGAAATGCTTTTCATCCGGGTTTTTCTTCCTAGAGAGAGAGCGGGAATATTTCATCATATGCCTTTCAAAATATGCCTTTTTTGGAAGCATTTCGGTAAAAAAAAATGACCGCTTAAAGGGTTAAATGATCATCCAACTACCATTTCCTTCGTATTCCTCTCGGTTTGTTGCACATTGACTTCCAATGTTAAGAGCTTTGCCATTCAACCACTAGTTTGTCTCTCGATGTATCCGAGCCGATATATACGTAGTGCCTAGTTTAATTTTACTATACTCTTATACTTTTTGGTAGTTCCTATTTCCCTATTTTTCTTTTTCTCCATATATTGCCGTATTTCCCAGCATAAGCGCCGCATCGCGGTAAAATAACCCAAAGAAAAAAATCGTCATAAGCACTGCTCCACCACAAGCGCCGTAGCGTAATTTATAGTGCGTGCAAATTATATAATGCCAGAAGTGTTTAACAATTTTCCCCAGGCATAGTCAAACTATACTTCACCTTTATAAATGCCATTTGGAAAGTGTATCATAATCTATGCGCGTACCGTATTTGCCCTCTCTGATCCATAAAACACTTCTTCGGAATTGAAATTTATATTAAAATCGCCTAAAAAAATTATTTTACAATCTTCGCCAGGCATTTTCTAACTACACTCGTACTATATTTATAATAAATTGCCACGTTTTGACACCAAACTTAGCGATCCGTAATCAAAAATTACAAATCTTGTTCGACTTTCAACATTTGACTAACGCCTCCCCTCCACCACATTATCTGACAAACATATCTGGAAAGATAATCACGGTGAAAGCTCATATCTACAAAACCTGTGTACAAGATCGCGTAGACAAAATTCTGGGATTGAGCGAAACGGCACCCTATTGCCAATAAAACCAGTGCATCTGATTCAACGGCAACTAACACCTAGAAATAGATCCTGACCAACACCTCCTACATATAAAAAGCGTAACTAAAGCTTTGACATTATCACTAAGCCTGCAGATTGGGTGACATGACACGACATGAAAGTAGTAATTATTGGAGCACCTTACGTATAAACGCTTATCTCCAGAGTGTATTAATAAGTGTGTATCTTCGAAATCATGAAATAAGCCCAAAAGATGGCAGGGCAAAAAGCATGTCAATGTCATAAAAATAACAGTTCATCAAAGTCCTACGATCCAAGTCGTGGCAAGTTGTCGAGATGCAGCGAAGCTGCGGAAAACAACAAGAGAGAGATGGAAACTGACTCGCTCTCCCCCCGTGTAAAAAACACGAACTTCATCCAGCGAGTTGCTCAGTTAGACCAAAGTGCGACGAAAAATTGCGAAAAGATGTTAAAAAGTTCAAAAGAACAGTGTGACAATCATAAAAATGAAATAAAAGAAAAGTCCGAGAATGGAGAAAGAAAGAATCTACTAAAAAAGCAGAAAAAAGGTCCAAATTCAATAAAAGGAGCGATAGAAACGAAGCGAAAATAAATACCTGGCAGAACACAGCACCGAATGAAGATTAGCGCCCTACGTTGCCCATAGACGGTGCCACCACAAAGCGACGCTCGATCTACCACTGCCGAATACCCAGCTACGGCATTACGCCATCAGACTGCAGCTCTTATTTATCGAGTAAAACAACAGCTTAGGAACAAACGCCACACCGCAGGTCAGCTGCCCCTGCAAGCTGATCATCATCCAGTGGTAGTGTGATGATAGGAACAATAATGGCTTCGCTCCAATAGGTCCTGGGCCATTCCATCGACGATGTCATTGCCGAGGGAAGTGTATGATTCGTAAAAGCATGATGGTGTTTGCTTTTCCAGCAGAGAGATGTTAAATGCCGTGACAGCGGTGAGAAGTTGAAAAATAGTCAGGTTGGGCGAGTAGTAGAAGTATGTTGCTAGGAACAGTGTGGCCGAGATCGCAACCTAATCCCGCTTCAGAGAGCAAGCAGAATGTAGAACTCCGCCGGCAGCCCCCCCCCCCCCCACTTAGGCTCCGGCAGCCTTCCGCATCCGTTCCCTTCATTAGTTTCGGTTATGAGAGCTCATGATGTAAGTGCGTCCCGGGCTGACACACCCGGGAATCGAATTGAATGCTGCAGATTGGGTGCAATCACAATTTTATTTGCACAAAATAAAACTATTTAAAATTTCTGGTGAGTGCTACAAATATAAGAAAAAATCTTAAATTAAAAATTAAAATACCTTTCTTATACAAAATTATTCATCATGATCTATTTCCTTATGATATTGTCTAATTAGTGATTGTTAAATACTGATAATTGTCATAAAATTAATTTTTTAATCTCAAATTATTGAAATTTTGTTATGCATGAGTAAACTCTCCAGATATTTTTAACAGTTTTATTTTATCAAAGTAAATCTTTTAAATGCATACTCAATGATGAGGCCTGTGCGACTAAATCAAATGTCAACCTACTTTTCGCCACAGTGGCAAATCCAAAAATTCTCTTTTGGAAGCTGCCAAATTTTGCAAAAGATTATTTCGCCGAAATAAAGTATACAATAAAGCAAAATTTTGGTCAAAATCAATGTAAAAAGTTTTGGGAGGGGTTAAGATCACATTGCCTATTCAAAGTGCATAATGAAGCAGAATGTTACCCTTTAACTCTTTTTTTTGGGGGTGGGGGCTGAATCCCCCCTAGTACCTCCCCTGAATCCGCTACTGACCACCACCTGGTAAAGACATCATCCTGAAAGATCTCTGTATGAAATCTCTCAAGTACCATATCTTGAAAATCTCAAGAAAGTTTTATAATAATTTTAGGAATATCCCTAATGAGACTATAGCTTCCTTACCTGACTACGAGCCTTCTGATCCTCTGTTTAGAAAGAGACCAAATGACCAAAGGCGATTCTTCATTCATAGCAGGTTTAATCTCTCTCCTCACCCATCTTTACACACAGATACATCACACGACACATGACTTTCTTCAACGATTTTGCAGCATTTTTTGCTGCTATTCACCAACATCCAACCAGTAGCGTAGCCCGAAAAAAATTTTAGGGGGTGTTTAGGCACTGATGTAACGGATCATTTACGTTTTGGATCGCATTCTTCATGTCAATAATAAAACTCTGCTAAATTTTAGGGGGGGGGGGTTCTGACACTCACCCCACCCCCCTCGCTACGCCACTGCATCCAACACATTTAGATCCAATTCATTACATGCTGGAGGTAAACCGGTTGTGCAGGTTCTCCGACAATTATGACCTCAGTCAGACAGTCAGACAGACTCAATGCTGACGCCAAAATTTGGTGATGTAGTAGTTGCTAGGCTCTATCTAGATGTTGCCCTAAGCCTAACTTCGGCATCCACTCGGGGGCAATCTTGATCCTACCGGGCCTGCTTATGCACTCCGAAAGCTGTGGATCTGATAGATCACTCACTATTTCCACGGAGGGGGGGGGCGAGTTAAGAAAAGAGGATCTTTGGAGACACGGATTTGACAGCAAGGGATTTCACATATATCACCTTTCGATAAAAGTCAATTAATAATTCATGATTAGATTTTAAATGATTTTTGAATGTGAAACAGAGTAAGGTGCAATAGAATAAAATACAATAATGCGAGTATAATTAGTGAAAATCATATAAATGTTTATGCATGTTAACTGCAGCAAAATCATCAACAGGCCAAAATTAAGAAAATTTTTTTCACTTCAAAATTATATAACTAATTAACAGTAGAGAAAGCCGTTTAATTTCTAGCATGTGTCAAATGAAGCGAGTAGTCTTCAAGAAAATATCTTTAATGCTGTTTCTTTATACACATCAAAGTAATACGTAGTAAATGTCACATGTAATGATGAAAAAAATAGTATCAATTCCGAAATAAAAATGACAAAGGCATGTTAAATAACGATTATAAATAAACAATCAGTAATACTGTTGAAGATTAAAATCAATAAAATGAACTTACTTTTCAACGTTTTTAGGAAATCGGTATAGAATCGCTTCTCACTACCTTTGGCACGTTGGAAATGCATAGCTATGAGGCCTCACCATGGCACAGAGGCTATGTCACTGAAAATGAACATATGCTTATAGACGGCCGAAGTGTGCAGGTTCCGGGTTCGGGTCCTGTCGCGCGGCTGCCGATCTAACGCTTTATTGAATTTCCATGTTCCTGCCTACACTTATGGACGAGTTTTTTTTTTTTTTTTTTTTGTCGTGAAGAGGTGCTAGGGCAGATGCTCTATCAGAAAGGATCACACAATCACATCCTTCTCGAAGGAATTCTGTGACTTTTAATGCCTTTACGGTACCCATAGACTTTAATGTACTAAATGTCTTTTGGTTGATCCTGTAACTCAACTACCCAGTTGACTGCAATCAAGAAAGGAGATGCACAACTGCATGTTATAACAATCCTAAATATGTAATTTCATCATTCTACAGTTTGTGGTTTTTCAGATATGCGAGTTACGCACTTACGTAGAGACAGATGTCTCAAAACCGCTAGTCAAAATGAAAATGCAGTTAGTCATAATGCCAAGCTTGGTGACTTTTTGGGGAAATAGCCCGAAATTTGCCACCAAAAATAAGTCCCCAAAAGTGAAGTCAGGCAAGCTCTAGCACCAATATTTCTCGAGAATTCGAAAAAACCCTATGTTAAACAATGGAGAAACCTAAAATTCCCTACCCGTGTTCTAGTTAACCGATTTTGAATCCAACAAATAGCAAATTTCAATTTTTTCATTTGTTGAATACAAATTTCAGACTATAACTATTGTAAGGCAGAACAACAAAGAAATTTTCAACAATAGGACGATTTTAAGTCTATGTGGAAAAAGTTTTCGGCTATTATTCCTCAGCCATATCACCGTTCTCTACCGTCTCGCTTTAGTACCATCTACGCAGCGGCTGCCATCATTCTGTGCTAAATTCCGTCAGCATCGCATAAGCAGTCTCGAAAGAGTTAGCGAACTAAAGTTGCAATCTTCGCTCTGCCTTCGACTATGCTTAACAAAAATTCAGCCTTCGTCGGCTTTTGCCGTGCTCAGCGAACTTCATTCTGATTACATTCCGGGTATAAAAGTCGTAATAGACTTAATTTAGTGTTAATTAGTCTTTTTTGACACGTTAGATCTGATTGGCTCTAATTAGTTACCTCAAAATATATTACTTACATTTATTACAAATACGAATGTTTTGTTGAAACTGCTTAGGGCTAAATTTACAGATAAATTCCTAACTATTTCACTTTGGATTTGGATAGAGCGCAAAACTAACTCAATTGTAATCCATCGTCATCATAGCAAGCAAACTATTACGCACTTTTTTTTTAAAGATTACCCACCACAATTTTCAAAATGTTTTATTTTAAATGGAATGAAACACAAACGTTATTGTCGTAGGCAGATAGCTGCAGGCCCCCACCACAATTTTCAAAATGTTTTATTTTAAATCGAATGAAACACAAACGTTATTGTCGTAGGCAGATAGCTGCAGGCCCCCACCACAATTTTCAAAATGTTTTATTTTAAATCGAATGAAACACAAACGTTATTGTCGTAGACGGATCGCTCCAGGCCGTAACTCTTTACCCTCTTTACTTAATGTTAAAAAATTTTCTAGAAAAAGACTTCGCACCCCTCTATGAACGACCGGTCACGGTTCCCTGTCCGAAAACTTTATTACTTTTTTTTTCGGGAATAGAATAAATAAAAACGACATTCCGAACCAGTCGTTCCACTGGAAATCTCTTTTGCAGCAGGTGGAAACACAGGTACACATTACGTATAAATCTTGTACATTTCAGAAGAGACATGTCTAAGAAGCGAGTCATTTTACTGTTGTAGCAGGGCATTGATGTGATTGAGTCACACGAAAAAGAAAATTTGAAGTTGGGGGTTACTTTTGGATCTGGGAAAGCCCCAAAACAAATAACTTTACTCTGGCAAATTAAGAATGCATGAAGAATATCAGGATAAATAGCTTTTGGCAGATGTAAAAATGCAGTAGAGAGTGAAGTTCTCTCGGAGAGAGAATAAAGAATGAAACAAGCTGAAATTTCTAAATATTTTATAAAAATTTAATTGTTAAAATATGTTTGCAAAATTACTTTTGTTTTAGTACGCAATTTAATAAATAAAAACAAACAATATTGTTTTAGCATTTTTTTTTTCTTAGCTACCAAATGTTAATATTTCTTTGAGTGATCACCTCTCTTAATGACCGGTTTTTCGCGGATCGAAGGGTGGTCCTTCCTGAAAGTTTCGCTGTATTAAATTTGTAAATTTTGTACTATAAAGGTTGATTTCCAGGCAAGCAATAATAAAAGTTGTTAGTAATGAGTAATCCTCCTATAAAAGTGCAAAAGTTAGGGGCTGTACATCAGACGCAAAGCTTTTATCCATGGGGTAGCAGAAATATTTTGACATGACACACTTTTCTCACTTTCAAAACGCATGAAACCGAAATTTCGACCTAAAACCAGAATCTTTTCACGGCAGACTAAACTTCCGCCCACTCTTCTTTCCAAAATAAACGACTAGAGAACTAGAGACCGAAGATTTTAAAAGCGGCGACAAACTTTTTGCGTGAGGTATATCTTGTTCCCGGGTAAGTAGATATCAGTGCTCTTTTCTGGAGCGATTTCTTGTGTTATCTCTCTGGCCCAGTGTTCCAAGGGCACCGTAAATCAGACGTAATGCAGGAGGAAACGACCCGGCTTTCAATGGCGGAAGCGGCCCGCCTTAATGGCCCGGGGGATTTTAAATTAAGAAATTCGGGCCATTTAAAAAGGAGTTGAGTCGCCATTTATCAGGATTTTATTCCGTGATTGTCGGTGAGTTAGCGGTTTTCAAGCGGGAGAGGGCTATGTGTTTCTGAGGTGTCGTATCTAAGAGAGTTTTACGGTCTTCGGGCGTTTCGAAAGAGCTTTAAATCTAGGATTCTTTGTCTCACGATAAGGTAGCTTTTATGCGCATTATTTCATGTTTAAATGGTTGATGAGATACTTCACAAAAAAAGTCCAACGTAAAAGAAATCGAAACTCAAAAATGAGTAGCATTACAGTAATCTCTTTCTTTTTTTATCACTTGAATGATGTTAATTTCAGATGAGGATTTTTGTCTATTCGACGAAACAGCGAATTATTTTCCAAGGGTTACTAGATAGGAGCGAGGAAGAGAAATGTCAAAAGTCGCCAAAGTTGTGGTTTTTGGCGATTTATCGCCGAATCTGGCGTCAGTCCTCAAAACTGAGCCCAGCTTAGCAATAACTTCTATATCCAGCAAGGAACTGTCAACGCCTACTGTTTATTATAAATATGAAGTATAGTTAGAATATGCCTGACGAAGACTGTATGATAGTTTTAGTAGTCGATTTTAATATAGATTTCAACTCCAAAGAAGTGTTTTAAGGAACAAGGAACATAAATGCGGCACACTCATGAATTAGGATACACTGTTGGCGGAAACTGTTGGCGACAACCGAGATTACTTTCGGAACCAATGATTTAACGTGTACGTACACGGCAGTCATTAGATGGTAAGTTTATATCCAGATCGCAACCTTCCAGTTTTAGCTAACCAAGACGTAAGATTAGACGTCATTATTTAGTCTACGGAATGACTATCACAGATTTTTTTTGGTAGAGTTCAACTATTTAAAATTTCTGGTGGGTGCTTCAAATATTAGAAAATATCCTAAATTAAACATTAAAATTAAAATACCTATCTCATAAAAATTATTCATTCTGATCTATTTCCTTATCATATTATCTAATTAGTCATATCGCTAAAATAGCTATTAGTAGCTTTTTCGAAAATTTGTAGCTAGTTAGGTTGTTAAAGAGACCCGATCTAGCCACAAAGTGTATTAGTTTTTCAACCCTTCCACCAATATTTGTTTCTCATACCGTGCCAATTAGCATGTAGATGTTCCATTTGCGCTTGTGCACTAGCGCATGCGATGAAATAAAATTTTTATACATAAGTTTACTATAAAAATGGGTGGTTATGCTTCACCAAATTGCACAAATCATCCGGGAAAAACCTCAGAACGTTTGGGCTTTCCACTGCCGAAAGAAAGGAGCCAAAAATGGATTAACCTATTTATGCCCTGACTGTTATATTCACATTCTTCAATTTTTGCTTATAGCTACTGTAATCTACATTTCTGACACGAAATGTATGGCAAATTGGTATATTTTTCTGTAAAAAATATTTACAAAAGGGAACATTAGATATAGGTCTCATTTTATCATTTTGAACATCAAACGGCAAGTAGGGAGGCACGGCGATCGCTGTAGCAGATTTAGCGTTACCCTAGATGCACCACGAGGAGGCCTGCTGCATTACACCCTAAATACCTCTAGGTCCACCTTCGCAGCTTTGGCCTGGCGCCTTCTGACAATTGGTTCTCTGCCTTTCTTCCCCGATAAACGGTGAGCATCTGCTCTCCTTTCCATCATTCCAGCACCTGCCCTCTGACTCTGACATTTGCCAACGGTACCTCTCTTACATGTATAAACGGTACTTGGGGGGGGGGGCTCGCTGGCAAATGGCCCAACAGCCAAGTCCTGACGGCGTTGGCTGAAGAAGAAGATCATTTTAAACATTTTCTAGAAATAAGATTTAATACTCATAAAGTTAGCACAGGGAATGTAACTTACGAATAGTGACAATGCTAAAATTTTAGTTTCCTACAGATAGGACAGCGGGCAAAAATGGGTTAAAAACAGCAGAGAAACTGTTTACTCCTGCGCGGTCTGTCAATTTCGTTTCGCTAGAAACCAAACAACTCGGGAATAAGCCAAATGGGTTCCTATTATCCTTAGGTCGGGTAGGTTAGGTCAAGAAAGCTCTGCTTTATCGAAAATCCTTTCTTCGTCTATGCCAAGCCCTCTGCCTGTATTCTGTTTGCGCAGGTAGAATGGCAATCATTCTACGTGCGCTCTGCCTAAAGTTTGAATCTAAAGTCCGGTTGTAAGTCAAAAAATTTATCAGTTAGTTTTCTAAATTGAGCCCGCACAAAAATAAAAAGATTGCAGAAAATGGATCGGTAATCAAGAATGGTTATCACGATAGTAAAAGAACGGTCTCAACAAATCTAGTATCAGGCAGTTCTTTCTCTGATATGGCTCTAACCCAAGTGCGCATGTGTGGCTGCATTTTACGATCTCCGAATGAAGACTGTAACCATCCGGCAAAAGTATAATTCTTATTCGTAGCAATGAAACACATTTCATCATTCACAATAAAAAAAATTTTGTCCACTTACATCTAAGACACTTCCATACTTTAAATACGCACTAAAGTGCTATATATTTAAAGCGCGTCATTAACGCAGACATCGCCAAAGTCGTTTCAGTTTTGGAGACTTATTTTTGGGATAATAGGTCACTTGAGGGGGGGGAGAGGACTATTTGGAGACTTGATGATAGGTCATAAATTTGCAAACCTTGGTAACTTTTAACGTTTTGTTCCCCCGCTATATGACAATCCTAAAATGCAACAAAAACGTGTCGACGCAAATCATGTTCTCAGAAATATCCACAAATTATATTGAGAGGAAATTTCGACGGGAGCGAAATAGAACTGAAATGCTGAAAAATATTTTAACATGACAATTTTCTGTAGTAAAACTGTCACTGTTATTACTTAGTTCTTAAATTCAACTATCCGATGAAACTTAAAAACATTCGGAATTTTTAAGCAGTTCTAGCTTTATAACATTTTATTTTCTTTGGCAGACCATCGAGAGCCGCACATACGCGTATGCCTTAGCCCTCAAACACAGAAAGTGCCCTCTGGTGGCAGAAAATCGGAACCGTTTAAAAAGCTTTAGTCCCGTACATGATATTCCTATTTTTAATATAAATCCTTGTTACTGGCACAACTTGGTAATATTTCCGTTTTAAAAAAGACAAATAAGTTACAGTGGAAATTTGAGAGTTGGGACATACAGTACTGTGCTTACTAATTGAATCAAACGCATATTTAAAAAAAAGCAGTATTTATTAAGAAAATTAATACATTTCAATCATAATCAGTATTGAATTTGTCTCCCTTTTGATTTCAGAACCACTTTTACGAGTTGAAGCATGTATTCCACCAGACTTTTATGATTTTTGACAAATTGTTCAATCCTATGTCATAGTTAAATGTGAATAAATAGATTTGTCCCTCGTGCTGCAATTCATTTTTGAGTCTTTCCTTACAGATAGCATCGATTCTCTATCGGATTCAGGTTCAGAAAGCATCCTTGCCAATCTAGAACAGCCATTTTGTTTTTAACAAAGCATTCCTTTATTATTTTAGTTATGGAAAGAGACAAATCTTCCATAAAAAGTTTACCATATTTTGACGTAAACCACTTATTTACCCCAGGTTTTATTTTTTTCTGTCATTATGTTCTTGCACTGGTCTCTTTGCATCATGCCTTTAACAGAGACGAGTGGCTCTAATTCCATGTATAAAAAACTTGGCTGCCGTTTACCAGTTGGAAAATCCCTCAACTCGAATAATAATCACTAATTAATGCATATAGAATTGTGGAGTGAAAAAAAAAAGGTTGTATACTAGGAAATTTAAAACCACCACATTGTTTAAATAGTTAAAACTTTATTTAAAAAAAATTCAGATTAAGATTCGATGGCTTGCTCTTAAAAGTTTTACGTATTCATGATATGCTACTTCCATAAGCAGTACCTGGATATACCTTTAGTACAGAGCTTATACGTCGATGGCGCGAGAACTGAAGGTGTAGAGATGCGATATCGAACAAAAAGCTTCGATACATCGATGTCGGGGAAAACATCGATGCTTAGAAAAAGAAACGAAGGAAACACTATTTTTAATTAAAAAAAAGTATTTGATTTAATTTCTGTGTGGGTATATATTTTCCAGTATGATATGTTATGCAAACCTATTTTACTGAAAAGTTTTTCAATACATAGGCAAAAATCTATAGATATATATAAATATTGTTACAAATTTTCGGGGTAATCCACTGTTCTGGGGCTTACAATAGCTCGAAATTCGTATTCTACCAGTCAAATAGCTGGTCGTAGGTCTTCGGTAAATTCACTTTTGGGGACTTATTTTTGGCGCCAAATTTGGCGATATTTCTCCAAAAGTCGTCAACATTGGCGACATTATGGCCATTTGGCGCGATTTTCCCAACGGGGCCTGAAAGTTGGTTTTTCTGTAGTAAAAACACATAATAACCTAGCATTTCTCTTCTAAGACGTAATCAAAATTCCCGCTTTATGTACAATCCTCGAGAAATAGACTTTTCTGGAAGCTTCTTGCAGCTTCTGCGTCGACTACAAGTACGAGCTTCCGGAGGCCCCAATTCAGTGTGAATTGAATTCCCGTAGTGTGAATAGAGCTCTCTGAGTACGCTTGCTTTGTGAATTGATTGTGCTATAGAAGCAGTGTTTTGGCTTGCTTTTCGAAGCTGATTTTTAAGTGCTTTTTGTAAATTCTTCATTGCTGTTTCTCAAGGGATTGTGTATGATATCCCTTGCATAATTTCACTGAATTTTCGCCTGAGGAAGTGTTTTATTTTGTGTGAAAAATGCAGCATTTTTGAGAGCTTCTAATCTAAGCGGACTGTTAAAAGCGCATTACTGTTAGATTGCACTTGTGGATCTTGCACAGCTGATTGTTCGACGAAGTTCTAGAAGCAATAAAGTTCGTTTTCCATCCTGACAAGTGAACTTTTTTACTAGAACTTTCTACACCAACTGGACTTTAGAACGACGAACCCAGGAAACAAGCAGAGTTTTCTGCAACAATATTTATTAAAAACATTTAGAAAAATAGTAGTTCTTAATGAAAAATATTTACCTTAATCTTTTGACTTTCGACGTGTTCAGTTCATATTTTTTTCTGTGCAATATTTTAAGCAAAAACAGTCAAAATTTGCTTTGTCAGAACAATAAACTTTTGCTCAGTACAATGCATACGGGTCAAGCCATTTAAATTAACATTTAATTGTTTCTTTCTGAGGGTAAATACTTAATGGTAAAACATTCTAGGTTATATCACACACGTGTGCAAATAAATAAGTAAAGAGCTAAGTCCTTTCATTTTAACATCTTTTTCCTCCGCCCCGAAAGAAGTCTACGCTTGAAAATTGATGAACTTGCCGAATGAAGAAAGTAAAAGCCTTCTTTGATAGAAAAATCCTCTGCAAAACGAGACGACCCGGCACAGTTGGTAAAATTACTGACTTACGTGGACAAAAATATTTGTCATGTAAAATACAATTTTTGGGGGGAAAAATATTTGTTACAACAAAAAGTTCATTTTTATCGGTTCACAAAGCGACTTCAACCTTATTTGTTTAACAAAAATCGAAATTTTGGCTGTGGGGTGGGCTTATGGGACTCCCTTGACACTTTCTAGGTTATTATATATTTTTTTTTTGTTAATATGCTTGTTCCATTTGACATTAGTGAGTGTTTTTTTTTTTCCCTTTTGTAAGCTCAAACAATTAATAGACTTGCTTTATGTGATATAGCCGAGATTTTTATTAGTGAGCACTGACTACGCCTATTAGAGTGTTCAGTTTACTGATTGAGTAAATGTTAGAGCAGATTTTTTTTTCATGATAAAGTATAAAATAGACTAACTAAAAAATATCGATGTTAAAGAAATCTTCCCATCTCAAACCACACAACTTTGGTCATCAAATGAAACAAGACTATTAGAACATTCACATTTCTGTTTTAAAAAAATATTAAGAGCCTGAATTTTTTCAACGAATATATTTTTTTATCATGTACGAAACAACATTGACCACTTTCTGCTAAAAGTATTTCTTTTTAACACTGCGCTGAAATATTATTACATGCAAAATTATTTGGTTTAGATGCTTGTATTTTTTATTATGGAAATTGCTATTTACAAAAACTGGTTGCATTTTGATCAATAGCAACTGAGCAAAGCATGTAGAGTCCATTATTTGAAAAGATATCGAACTCAAAACAGCGGTATTAAACATAGTTATCACATAAACATCGGTTTCAATTAATCGATGTTTTTACAAAAATATTCATGTTTCGAAAACATGGACATCGATGTCGCATCCCTATGGAGATGGACCTTCCTTGCATGGAAAAGCGTCGAAGGAACTGTGATATTATCAAAAACAATTGAAACATCAAAAGGTCATATCACATTTTCAACGAAAATAAAAATGCGTTTGCTTTAAAACGACCTAAATTTTTCTAGGGTCCTGGATTGAAGAATCTTTTTTTTTTTTCAGTTCTTTTAAAATAAAAGAGCGTATCTTTTTTTTAAAGTTTTTTCTTCCTAATCTTCATTTCACTCTAATTTGAATTAGAAATCTAGCAATCAATATTTGAATCGTACTTAGTAGATATAGTTTCTTTCGTAAACTCTTGAGGAACGTCCTGCAATCGCGAGCAAAATTAACCATCCCCCCCCCCCCCCAGGGGCGTTGCCAGGGGGGGATATCGGGATATATCCCCCCCCGAAATTTTTGGATTAGTGATGAAATTCCGTCTATTTATACACATATAAGTTCATATCCCCCCCGAAAAGTTTTCCAGGCGCATATCCCCCCCCGAAAAATTTTCCTGGCTACGCGCCTGCCCCCCCCCCCCCACCCAAAAAAAAAAATTAGAATGAGACTCGACTTGGACGGTTGTAAGAAAAATCAAGAACGTTAACTTTAAATTTTTCTACACAAAAATGACTATGATAAAATGCAATTTTTATAAAAATATGAGTTAATCAGAATAGCCTCTGAAATTTTCAACCAACTGCTTTGTTGGTTAAAGAAAATAACAATGTAAAATCAACAAAATAACTTTGTTACGCCAGCCATAACTACACCTCCTATAGACAGAGAAGGCCTGAGAACAGAAATTTTTACGTCATCTAAGATGACGTCATCACAGTTCTTGTTTCACAAAGCTATTTAACATTTCTGGTGAATGATACAAAATTTACAAAATATCTTAAGATGAAGATAAAAATTTAAATACCTTTCAGATAAAAAATAGTTTATTATGATCTATTTCTACGTCATATTATATAATTAATGATAGTTAAATTTTCCTATTTGTCGTAAAATAAAATTTTCTATCTTAAATCATTAAAATGTTTTATGCTGGAGTAAATTCACCACAAAGTTTGAATAGTTTTACTTTGTGAAATTAAATGTGTGATGACGTCATTTTAGTGGACCTAAGAATGACGTAAAAGATACTGTTCTCAGGGCATTGTATATTTAGAAGGTGTTGGCCATAAACGCAACATCTAATAGGGATATTTTGTTAATTTAAACAAATTTAAGCAGATAAACCATTTAAACAAATTATTTGGTTAAATAAAAAAAAGTGTTTTATTGAAATACCAGAGCATTTTTATTGATTTAACAATATTTTTTTTGACTTAACAAAAATTTGTCAGTGGTTTTGTATACAGTTTCACGTCAGGCTGACCACCTGGCCGAGGCATATATGCATCCGCACCCCACAGCCGATGGTCGCGAAGGCGCAAATGGGCAGCGCAGGCCTTGGCCCCGCAGAGGGGCTGTTGCGCGTATAAAGTAAATAAAAAACTTTGTAAAAAACACACATAAGATATTAAAGGTAAGAGGATACGCACGTTTCAACCAAAAATTGTTTTGGCCTTCATCAGTCCAAGCCCTTCGTCGCAAGCAACACAGGGAACTGAAAACTTTCTGTTGCGCGTATGTTTGACTTTACATACAGTTACATAAGAAAAACAGTCGTAATGCATTTTTCAACTGCAAACTTGTCCATTTTTATTTCATAATTCATTGTTCCTTGACGCTGTTCTGTAAGTGCTATAATTACTTTTAATTTCACCGCGGAGGGCAAGGAACGTAGCATTTATGCAAGGACAACCCTCAACTGGACATTAAAATATAACCAAATTCAGGAAGCACCAATAAGTACTGAAGAGGAATGTCAGCCTCCACGTCTTATGAAGTAACTAGGTTAGTTTTTTGGAACAACTGTATTTGCACAAATCACACGAAGTTGGATAATGTTTTATGATCGAAGCGTTGCGCATAATTTATTTTGTTTTGACTACGTACTGAAAGTAGCAGTTTAATTCACAACCAGAAAAAGAATTTACTTTATAAGTAAATAAAACAAAAGTATGTGCTTCTCATATGAAACCTTAACACCTAGGTCTCGCACAATGACACCTAGAGCAAACTGGAGGTAAGACTTTCACAGTTACGAACTCCTTGAATCGTATTTTTCAGTCAGTCAGTCTCATATGAAACCGGCGAGCAATTGATCTAAAGCTAAGAGACAAACTTATCGAGCGCAAAAGAAGCCTTGTGGGAGAAAGTAGTAATAAATGCTGCTTAGCGGTTCTTGGGGGAATAACATTTAATACAGCGGAAAAGTGGTAATATAGACATGACTTGCGTAATATTGGGAGGCGACTTTGCGGATTTCGTCAAGTGAAGCTCACCTTTAAAATTTACCTAAATGAATGTTAACCAAAGAAAACTTCACATGATGCAACAGTAAAATTAAAAAAAAATAATTGGTTCTTTTTAATAAAGTTAACAAATTAAAATTTGTAGATACAAATTCTAAGCATACATCATGAGCGCACACTTTAATGATTTAAAGTTTTATTTATATTTTTGTGTAATTGCAAAATTAAGACAAAAATATAAATAAAACTTTAAGTAATTATTCAGAAGTCTGAAAAAATTATGAGAATGCGACAGAAAACGAAATTACGCTGCATCAAAGGGTTTTTCTAATACTTTCCCCATTTGACTACTAGAGGGATGATTTTCGGAACTTGGGACTGCCTTCATATTAAAGTAGTGTCGCTTTCTATTCTTTTCGCTTTGCTTATGAAACTAGTTCGACAGCAACTTCTATTTCAATAAACTTTAACAAGTCAGGATATCTTTCAATGGAATACTATTTCTTTTTCTTTTTTACCCCCGAAAGTTAAAACTACGCTTTAGTTTCCAAAGGTTTTCTTTTCACCCACCCTTTTAATGGCGGAAGTGCATAATAGGAATCGATGTCTGAAATGTTGTTCTCTAAAACTCTTTTATCGGTTCTTTTCATGGTGATTAAATTCGTTCTGAATTCTCACGTTTCTATAAAATAGAAAGTAGGTCGAAGAAAACAAACTTTTTGTCTTCAAAAATCCGCTTCTGTGTTTAGCAAAAGTTACAAGTTGTGTAACGTATTTAGATTACCTTATATTTTTAGTTTCCATGCGGCTTTTTCATTCTAAGAACAACAACATTAAACAAACAAACAAAACAAAACAAAAAACAGAAAACTTATTTCGAAGTTTTATGATAGTGTTGATCTGCTTTCTGGATTCTTTGTACATATTTGCGTTCGTATAGTTTGATTTTTCTTTCAAGTAATCATTTTTTAATTAAATGTATTTTAATGTTTCACAATAGAGTAAAATACAGATATAGAATAAGGAAAATGAAAAAAAACATACACTTTTCTCTATAATCGAAATATGTATTGATTATGCATGAACTTTATTCAAAGTAATAACAAAGGGTTATTTGTTCGAGCAAATACAAAAGTAATAAATAATAAATACTGTAATAGTAAATAGATCCAGTAATATCGAAAAATGTTAATTAATAAGGAGGGAATGTAAAAACAACATTAACTAGTGTAACTTATTTTAAAATGCTAGAAATACCCTTTTTAGCATCTGTAAGAGTAAAACAAACATAATCATGATCCCTCTGCAATCAATTTCTAGTTTCCGTTAATGCGAGAAAGGGAAAAAATAGCCCTACAAACGTTGCGACATTCCCCCCCCCCCCGAAAACAGGAATAAAGAGACTCAAAACACTAATAGTGCGAGATCCCGTGTAAGAAATATATACCCTCATCTGTTATTTAATGATGATAAAGATCACATGCTAGATAATATATCCAATGATACATCGCACATAGGTTGCCTAGCTAAATCGCGTACCGATGATGTTAAATAATTAAATTTTTAATTAAATTTTTTCGATCAACTTCCCCCATCTGTTATTTATGAAAATAGAGCATTAGTTGAGAGAATATGCCCCAACGAATTAAAAAAATATGGGTTGCCTACTTTCTCCTCTGCCCGACTATGGGGTTGCCAGGTACAGAGGCCAGTAAACGTTGTTAAAATACCCTCATCTGTTATTTAATCGAATAACATATCAAATGAAAGGTTATTTTATTCCCAATCCAACCGTATTAGGTTGCCTTATGAAAAATGTGGCTGAATCCATGGTTGCCTAGATTTTAGATGTAAAATTTGCCAGGTTTTCCAGTATTTGCTTCTTTTAAAAGCATCATGCTACTAAATTTGAGGATTTGCAATTTTTTTAGACTCTCTGAATTTTAAGTATTCATGATATGACGTCATACTGTAATGTCAACTTTGCAATTTTTTGTTACTTTTTTATCAACCTCTTACCATTTATGTGAATACGTTTCTACAAAGTCTTCAGAGTATCATTGAGACGATAAGAAATACACTGAATCCCTTCGTTGAGAGTATCGATAAAACTGTTCTGTTTAACATTTCAACCGGTAAGACAGCATCTTCTGAAGTTGATGATTTTCTAATCAACGTTAAGTCGGTTGGAAATCAACAAAAATTGACATTTATTTCAGAATGCAATTCCACTCCCGGAAGGTTCGAAAAACCGATAAAGCGTAACAAAATCCTGAATTCCGCTTCAGAGTCCGCCGTCAAAGCTCAAACCAACAAGATAAAAGTGAAAAGGCCGTTCTTAAAATGGAAAGAGACACATTTGGTCGATTACTTGCGATTAGTATTGAGAAAGACATCAACATGGAGTACTGCTTAACGTTTCCTTTAGCGCCTGTGCCGCCTGCTCTTTTCTCGTGTACTGGTGAATTGCTAAAAACTGACAAATCCAAACTAGCCCAAGTATTGAAGTCTAATGTCGAAGCTGTTGAGCCTACCGGTATCGATATCGAAGTAATAGACGGTTTTTATTACTTGTATGTTATTGGATCAACTATGCCGCAGACATTTGACAAAGTTGCTGAATCGATCTTAGTAAAATTATGCTCAACTAAAGCCCCTGAAATACACATAATTTTTGATAGGCACATAACACCCTCCATCAAAGACAGTGAACGTCAGAATCGGCTGGAGTTCAACAGACCGTATGTTATCCAAGGACCTCTTCAACCAAGACCTAGCGATTTTCTTGGAAATCTAAAAAATTACCGTTTTAAAGAAGCCCTGGTAGAATTCTTGGCTGATTACTGGGACAATGATGATCTAGTGTCAATAATTGAGAAAAAAAAATTAACGGTCGGAGAACACTGTTTTTCTTACCATACAATCGGAAATCAAGAAGAAGATTATAGATGTCCGCATGAAGAGGCAGATACGCAGATAATGCTCCATATATCAAAAGCGCCATCTAATTCAAAAATATTGGTCAATGCGAATGATACCGATGTCTTGGTAATTTTACTGGCCACTATACAGAAAATTCCACAGACTCAAATTTGGTTGTCTGGTTCATCATCAAAGAAAAGCAACAAGAAAGATCTTCATTGTATTAACTGTACTGAGCTTGCGATGAAATTGGATTCTACTCTATGCTTGGGTCTGCCAGCTTTCCACGCATTTACGGGCTGTGATTATACAGCTGCATTTTATAACAAAGGGAAATTCAAGCCTTTTAAAATATTTTCAAGACGAACGGATTTTCAGGAAATATTCGCATCATTGACGGACCCAGCAGATGTACTCGTCGAAGAAAAAATTCAACGTTTCCAGGAGTTTACAGCCCTTAGTTATGGGATCAAGCAATGTTATAACATCAATGATGCTAAGTAGAGATGGCCAATGATTCGATGAGTCGAATCAGTGATTCGAATCTTGGTACTGAGTGGCTCAGTCTTTACACTCACTCTCTACTGATTCGAATCTCAAGCCCTCAAGGGAAATACATTCCAAGTGCGAAGGGAAGAAAAACTTATTTTCCCTTTGCCGTTCCCAGGGATTTTCCCTTACTCTTTCAACTCTTTTCGACTCTTTACGACTCCTTTCGGCTCCTTTCGACTCTTTACGACTCTGAGTCGATAGATGATTTGAAACAGTAAATGAGTGGGTGTGGGTGAGTTGGTCACTGAGTTGGTGCAGCAACGAATCTTTACTGATTCAGTGTTTCGCTCTGTTTCGGTGATTGTATACTATCGTTGAGATTCGTTAGTTTTTCGAATCTTCTATCGACTCAGAGTCGAAAGGAGCCGAAAAGAGTTGAAAGGATGTTGCATTTAATTGGAGGGGTTTTTTCGAATCTTCTATCGACTCAGAGTCGAAAGGAGTCGAAAAGAGTTGAAAGGATGTTTCATTTAATTGAAGTTTTTTTTTCGAATCTTTGGTGTTTCATTTCTTGGTTGGTGGTCGGATTTTAAAGTTTTATCTGTCTGTGGGTGTGGAGTGGGTCGAACATCGTTTGCTTTTGGCGGGTGGCATAGGCGTTACTTCCTAAGGGCAAGAGGGGTCAATCTCCCCCCCGAAAAAAAAATTAAGAAAATCCCTCCTTCCAACTTGTCTGACTGATTTAATATTTGTTTAAAATTTAATGAAACATCCCTTTTCTACTTTTAACTTTAATATATGTCCCCCTGCCCCCACCCTCAAAAAAAAAAAAAAAAAAAAAAAAAAAAACGGAACGTTAAGTTTACATGGTGGCGGATTTTCATGTGAAGGGAAATAGAATGAAATAAAGTTAGGATTGTGCTTGTCACTTTTAATGAAGGATACAGGGGCGGTATTAAGCGCTCTCACAAAAGGACTTTGTAGTAAGCAAAATAACATTTCGCTTTATTGCAGCAGATTTCCTTGTTTTTTTTTTACCTTGTTTTTCGTTTAAGGGGAATGATTTTATTTTCTTTCGTAATTCAGAGAAATACAAAATAGGGCCTAAAGCAGTGGCGTAGTTAGTGTTATTGACAGTGGCGTAGCCAGGATTTTATTTCGGGGTGGGCTGGGTATCAAATTTAAAGATAAAGTTCAATTGTAAGCTAAGTAAAGGGTCCCATTTTTTTGGGGGGGGGGCAGCAGCCCCTCAGTAGGACTGGGCCAAAAATCGACATATCGGTTTTATTTCAACATCAAATATCCGATATTCCCATTTTCATTTCAGTGAAATCTCGAATTCGATAAAGGGCAAAAATACAGGCCGGCCAGGGGCGTAGCCAGAATTTTTTTATGGGGGGGGGTTATGACTACTGCAACTCATATATATGTATACGTGTGTATGATAATGTAGTGAAGAATATACATTTTGTATGGCAAAAAATTCCTCATGGGGGGTTATGACCCCCCTAACCCCCCCCCCCTTGGCTACGCCTCTGAGGCCGGCGATAAGAAAATCCTGAGATCAATACCAGCTTGTGATGCTTTTGCTACTGCTTTCTCTCGGAAAGCTTCTTCTTCTCTCATCGCAGAAAAAACAGCTCCATGGTTTATTAGTCTAATTACCATAATTAATTAACGTATATCTCGGAACCTATCCACCGGAGCGCGTTTTTATTGATTCTCGACCCCCCCTAGACTCAACACCCCACCGATACTTAAAATTTCCAATGCTTTGACACCAAACTTAACCTTTTAATCTTACAGGCCCAGGGGGTCATACGAAGCTCCCCTATATTTTCAATTTGGGCATTTTAAACACTAGCCGCCTCCGGCGGCAACTCCAAAGTCTGGAAACCATCCCAGAGCCAATTTCTACATGTTTGCAGTCCTTTTAAGCCTCAATCATGGTTAATTAGTCTAATTACCATAATTAATTAACGTATATCTCGGAAACTATCCATCGGAGCGCGTTTTTATTGATTCTCGACCCCCCCTCTGCGACCCCCATCGATACATAAAATTTCGAATACTTTGACACCAAACTTAACCTTTTAATCTTACAGGCCCAGGGGTCATACGAAGCTCCCCTGTATTTTCATTTCGGGCAGTTTAAACACTAGTTTTACTGGAGCAAGGAGAGAGAGATGCTAACTGCCCGAGAACTCAGCGGAGAAGAAACCCGATGAATGGGTGAAGGGTGTTTAAATAGTACGGCTTTCGGCGCAGAGAGAGGGAAAATTTCTTTAGTTGTTTTATTGATTCAAGATTCGAATCACTGATTCGAATCATCGAAGTAGTGAGTGAGTCGAGATTCGAATCAGTAAAATGAGTCGAACCGCCCATCTCTAATGCTAAGATAACAGCTGTTTCAAAAAACATATGCAATAAACAAAGACAAAGAGCGTTTTATGCAGAAGATTAAAGGCGTCGGCTCCAACCAGATCCCACCATGCTGGATCGAACTCAAACAAAAAAATTTGTGCACAATCTATGTAAATTCAATGTGGTTGCACGCAACTGATGTATGCTGCGTCAAACTAAATCCTGAAGATTGCGGTTGGTTTTTGGATGGCTACTTGAAGCCTACGTGGTTCGAAGGGGACCCAACACCCTTACAAGTTGAGGACATACTAAGAGAATCAAAACAAAAAGAAAATGATGAAGAATTAGAATTCGATTTTGACATAGGCACTTCTGACGAGTCAGAATCAGAATACGTTTTTTACATAAAGCATTTTTACTGAGATATTTAGGTATTGTTAATTTATGTATGAATAAAAAAATGTGGGTGTCATTTTGTGATATTTTATTTTATCGCACTTTCATCAGTATTTAATCCACGCTTATTGGAAAAATATCCTTTTCAAAGATGTACGTTTTGAACAAAAACTTATTATTTCATAATTATGTTTAGTAGGGTGGAGCGAAAAAAACTTTATTTCAAAATTCACACTGCCTGAGTGTGAACTCAGGTGCCTGCTCTGTGTTACTCTCATCGCCGCGCTGGAAATTTTACATCTAAAATCTAGGCAACCATGGATTCAGCCACCTTTTTGATAAGGCAACCTAATACGGTTGGATTGGAAATAAAATAACCTTTCATTTAATATGTTATTCGATTAAATAACAGATAAGGGTATTTTATGAGGGTTTAACAACGTTTACTGGCCTCTTTGTACCTGGCAACCCCATAGTCGGGCAGAGGAGAAAGTAGGCAACCCATATTTTTTCAATTCGTTGGGGCATATTCTCTCAACTAATGCTCGATTTTCATAAATAACAGGTGGGGAAGTTGATCGAAAAAATTTAATTAAAAATTTAATTATTTAACATTATCGGTACGCGATTTAGCTAGGCAACCTATGTGCGATGTATCAATGGATATATTATCAAGCATGTGATCTTTATCATCATTAAATAACAGATGAGGGTACATATTTCATATATCGGATCTTAGACTATAAAATTTGGTCAGAAAAATTGAATAAATAAATATTAGGTTTAGTTATCTTTCCCGGCGTTTATTTTTAATTTCACTTCAACCACAAACAACGTTTGCTGACAAATCCGCATTTAAAAAATATTTATTGTTTTGTTTGCTGGCAATAAAGGTCTCGTGAACTCTAATCATTCTGCAGCAAGAACACTTCTAGATGTATGTATCATTATTTGAAATTTCCTTGGTTAATTTGAATAGATAGGTGACGAACATTGTTTAGAAATTAACCAGACTTCCACAAAACATTGCTTATCGCGATTTCGCTAACATTCTCGCGTATACAGATTTTAATGTTTGAGCGAGCACTTCAGAAATACAACACCGTATGCCCATTCGCATTGCTGGGGGCTTTCTTTTTTGGTAAGACTCATTTTAAAAAAAGATAAGAACGTGTTGGATGGGGAGTTCCTGGGATTAAATCCCACATCTCCCTTTCAATCATAGTTAAAACACTTACAGGAAGTACGCGAGTTAGAGTAAAAGAGGGTTTGTTTACTAACAAATGAGGGGGGGGGAAGTTTGAAAGAGGGAACAGCCAAAAGATCTGTTCTCAGTATTTACATTTTCGTTTGTATTTTGTTGTTCGGGGCCGAATGTTAAAAAACTTAGAAAGAATAGCATTTTCTCTTGCCTGTTATCTATTTTCTTTAAGTTTTCGAGAAGAGAGTTAAGCTGTTTAAGCAGATCACTAAGAGAGCGAACTCCTAGCTCGTTTTCGATTTGTTTCGTAACTTTTTGGATTTCTAAGAAAGTGTTTTGATTAGATTGGGGTGGGGGGGGGGTTCAGATTTCTTTTAACTGCATTGGCGTAAGTAAAATTAGAAGTTTTAGGTGTTGGAGCCGGAGTGTTGGAGGGGAATTTAGGGCAGCCTTTGTAGCTAGCCGGGTGGTCCGAATTACAATTGCTACACTTGGGGGGGGGGTTTATTTTCTAATTTCTTAAGGGGGCAGTTAAAAATCTCGTGGGGTTCGGCACAGAAAACGCAACGGGGGGCATGCGGCAGAACTTAGCAAAATGGAAGAAGCCGTTACAGCGATAACACCGAACGGCTTTCCTTGGGGGTCTGAATTTTTCTACTGAAACTTGAAATGATAAAAGATTTTTAAGTTCGAAAATTTCTTTGCTGGTTTCGTTGTTTGGAAGTTGTACTTGGAAGATAGAAAGGGGTAGTTTGTCTTTAAAGCTTTTAAGTTGGGTAGTTCTGATTATTGTATATCCATTACACTGAAGGGCTTCTTTTATGATTTCTAAATTAGTGTTAGGGGGGAGACCTTTAATGACGACTTTAAGGGGGGAGGGAGAGTCCGAATATACATATAATATTCATCATAAGAGTCATGAACCGACCTAGGAAGAGAACGGACGCGTACAGAGAGGCTCCGTCGGCCAGCACTGAACCGCCGTCCTTCGACATCTATGGGCTACAAGACCAATTAACTCAACTGAATGCTCTAGTGAGCGCGGCGATGCAAACGAACCAGCAAATAGCTCCACAACAAGAGGCTCTACCGCGACAACAACTAAAAGCTAATCAACCCCCACCAGTGCACAAAACTGAAGAAGCCAAATCCAAACTGGACTGGTATGAGAGGACCATAGCAGCTGAAAAAGATGATGAAAAAATGCAGACTTCTGAAGAAATGGACGATTCCATGACCAAATCAGGTGATGCACTTACCTTTGATATTTCCTTCGCCCCCCCCACTTCGACTGACTCGAGTAATGATTTCGTCACACCGGTCAAAAAAGCCAAAACCACGAATATGAGGAACCGAGATAAGAGCGATGAGCCTGTCAACTTCGAAACTGCTAATCCTTTCCAAATTCTTGATAACGAAAAAGTTGAGGAAACCCCCCTAGTATCGCAAGAGAGTGAACTCCCCAAAACCGAGGATAAACTTAAACTTCCCAGAGCCCTCATTATCCCGACATGCATGAAATTACGGCCCTTATTAATGATACCGAAACCAAATTTCACGACAGGACAAGCAAAAACTCCCTCAGAATTCACCCCCACGATATTGAAAGCAAAAACGAAATTCTTAAACTTCTAGATTTTACAAACATCTTTTACTTCACCAATTCATTTTATCGTGAGTGTTGGATTATATTATAGCAATGTAGCCGTAAAAAAATAGTGGTGACTGATATTCTCCCCCCAAAAACAGGATTTTTTTTTTTTTAAAGGGCGAGCACTTGCCGATTAGCATTGTCCACTGCAACTACCCGACGGTATTGCGGCCATTTTATTATGGGGCACCCAGTGGGCGGCCGGCGTTACCCACTTCATAAGGGGTAACACTGGCCGCCCTTCCTAGGGACAGAGAAGTTAACATCCATGCCCAGACTGGGATTTGAACCACGACCCCAGGCGTAACAGAATGGTTCTTAAGCCACTAAACCACCTGATCAGACGAAAAAAAAAAAAAAATGTAAAAGTTGCCAGCCATATATTTGAAGCTCTTCATGCGTAGGTACTCATCCGAATAAAGTAGGTGAGCGTGAAAAGGGAAGTCGTGTATTTTACACTACAACTGTACGCGGGATAATGTTTTCACTGTAACCGTAACTGTGAGAGATCTATTGCTTAAAATAATCCCAATCTCGAGTAAATACTTCTAACTGTCAATATCTAATTTTTTTTTTTCGATCTATTGACCGGATAGGCCGCTGGAGGTACATTCACTGAGAAAGTCTTTTCTGATGATCACCATATGTATACAGATATTACTCTTATCAACATAAATTTATCATAAATATATTAATTATTTCAGATAAAACATCACGAAATTTCTTCTTGGGAATGTTATTTTTAAGCTCCTGCAATTAATCAACTGGGAGAAACGAGCTTTTCACCGTGAAGGTATATTGAAATGAAGGCATTATAATTAATGAATACAGGGAATAAAAATATATTGACAAGGGAAAGAAAAAAGAAACACACCATAATTTTCGTTAGCGGTTCAGGGTAAAAAGAAATCTTGTATTCCCCATACGCGATATAAATCTCAGCCTTAAAATACAAGAATAGAGTGCTAGAACAATTAATTTTGTTAAGTGCGAATTATTCAAATTATTGTTCCTTTCCTCAATTTGGATAGGTTATGCTGTGTATTTCCCAAATTTTGACATGCGTTTTTTCTGTTCACCTGTGAAATTACAGGAATTAGAGTTTCACAGACAGGAGGAAAAAAAAAAAATTCCCTTTTCATTAAATCTCGAGTTTTCCGGTTTTCTTTACTCGTTTCACTTTACTTTTCATTTACATTAATTAATGATACAATGCTTAGAAACAGAGTAAAAGCTATGCACTTTATTTTAATCTGAAGACTGTATGAATAATTAGCCGAGAAAATAATGTGATTAAGTACTAGCCGTTTACCATCACTTTAATAATTGATTATTATTTATACATTTCCATGGTTTCATTTCATAGACAGCTGACAACAACAACAACAACAAAAAAAGATTCCTCAAAATGATAATAATAATAAGAAGGTGAAATAAAAATAAGAAACATGGAATCACAATTTAAACTTTAATTTTTAACGCCTTCTTGGCACTGTTGCCAGATCAAAATTCATGAATACAGCCAAATGGCTTCTTGGCACTGTTGCCAGATCAAAATTCATAAATACAATCAAATGGCTTCTTAAAATTAGCCAAAAAAAGCCACAGGGAACTGCAGCGCCATCTTTTAGATTTTCAAGGAATTTTTCGGGGAAACGGTTTGAGATGTAGCATGAATATCCTTCGTAAGTGCGTTTTTGTGATTAAAATAATAACAATAAAAAAAATCTGAAACACTTTCATATTTTAAAAACGCACTAAAGTGCTATATATTAAAAGCGTATCATAATCCATGCCTCGTCCCTATTTTGATTCCTTATTCCATTAAGATGAAAAGTGTTTCATTATTTATTAGTGTACCGTATCTTTTTTCCTTGGTCTTAACCTCCGCAAAATTATTAAGCATGTAAAGCCTCACAATAGTGTCTTAGAAACTTGGTTTCATGATTGGAAAAATTAAAAAATTAACACTTATAAACGTAATGCGATTTACTACATCAATAGCAGAAAACAGTTCAGCAACTTATACATAACAATAGAATGAATTGGATCAGAACCTGCAAATACTTGCGTGTCATGGTTAAGGTGACCATACGTCCCGTTTTGAACGGGACGGTCCCGTTTTTAGGTGGCTTGTCCCGTTGTCCCCAAGCACAGCTTCGGGACACCGTCATGTCCCGTTTTTAGAAAATGTCCCCTGCAATGTCCCGTTTTTAGAAAGCGAGCAATCCGCGGTAACGATTTCAATAAAGGCCGCTTAAAATCTAAAATCCAACTATAGTGTCCGTAAAAAAAATCAATAAAAAATAAAAAAATCAATAAACTGAACTCCCTTCCTCCCCTCTCGAGACGCAAAGAAAACGCCCGGGGGGGGGTGTATTCTTTTGTGTTTGTTCTTCTAATGTTCTTTTTTTCTCAACTATTTGGATTTATTTAATTTTTATTTCTTTTTTTAAAGTCATGTTCCACCTTTGCTTATCCCCCCCTCCCCGATCTTCACTTTATTTTCCCTTTTCACTCTGGATTTCTAAGAATTTATTTCTTTCCGAATGACAACTTCCTTTTTTCTGTGTGTCCTTTTGTGTACATTTCTCACTTTTATACCTTCCTACCTTGTGTCGGAGGGTGTTTTTGAAGTAGAAGAAGGGCCCTACCCCTTGTACCAACCGAAACATACGTCTTGCACTATTTTTTAATGGTATATGTGTGTTTTAGAAAAGTTTTTTTTTCATGTTATTTTGATATGAACATTAACACAAGCTTTTTTGCGTGTTTTCTTAACCACTGAAAGATACCCAGACCTGTCCATTCAGTCTCCCTACACTAAGACCTTCAAAACAGTAGATGTCCCGTTTTGAGGAAGAAAATAAATACACTATTGCCAAAAAAGTAGTAGATGTCCCGTTTTGAAGGAAAAAATAAATGGTCACGTTAGTCATGGTTGATCCCAGTCTCACTCGAATTCATTGGTGCTTTTCGACAAAACAAAATGGTTGGTGCAACAAAAAACTGAAGTTTTTTTTTTAAACTCTTAAAAGCAAATCTAGATATACTATCGCGCAAACACAATGCAACTCTCCATCGAAATCGGCATGGACACAGATACCTTGCAAATACTGAAATCCGGCGTGATCTCGGTATATCTTCATTTAGGACAATAATCTCTTAGATTCGTGAGAATTTCTTCATCAATCTCGATAATGTTCCAAATGAACTGATGGCCGAACTGCCAGACATTATTTCCGAGAAGAAGTAAACTGCAAAAGGCCCAACACGGTCTAACTTTTGGATACCACTTAGGATCTTTACATCACTTTTTTATTTTTCTTACTGTTTTTGTGTAATTTGTTCCCAAAATTTGTTCATATGTTATTTATTATATTGTTATATTATTTTTATACACATTACTCATACCGTATCTAAAATTGTTTTTCTGCCTTGACTTGACCATGACTCATAGAGAGGCCACACGTATTTTGTGTAAAAAAAATTGGAAATTAAGAAATTGGAAATGCAGCCTTAAAAGGCCTAAGTGTTCCGCATAAGAAAATGTTGTCATGTCATGTCATTCATTAGAGTATTAAAATAGGTTTAGGCTTTAAAAAAAAATGTAAAAATATACTGTTTCCAAAAAGTGATTGATTTTACTCCTTAAAATTTGGAAATTCAGAAAAATATGATGCTCTTGGAAAATGTATTTTTATAATTACACTGAGAAAAATGAGGGGGGGGGGATAGACAACAATTCTAATAGGATTTTGCTTCGGATATACCCACTACTAATCTGAAACTTACATTGAGTGAAAATATTTACTAGTCCCTTGAATTAACGATCCTCCACTTAGCGAAAAATATGCCTTTAATAGAAATATTTCCATTAGCTTAAGAATCTGGTTGAGTCATACTATACACAAATGCAAATTTATGAATAACAGAATACCAGAAAACAATAAAATATGCTGAACAGCTATAATATGTGAAATGTTTCATCTTTTTTTTTTATTTTGATATTCATTTGTATTCCTTACAAAATAAAAAATTATTAATGTCTTACGTAGCGACAAGATTTCTTTATGAAGAAAGAAAAATATTTTATTGTACAGCAAAATTAATTACACACGTTTAAGATAATTATCTTCAAAACCAACATTTTTATTCTATCCTGTCTCAAAGCTTTCATCCGTATTTGTACGTGATTTGTTTTATTCAGTATAAGTAACAAATATTGTATTTTCTTCATACAAGTGTGTTTCATGCAAAAATTTCTTATTCATTAATTACAACCGTTCGTTTTTGATTACTTTAGTTGAATACATTGTGATGTTGATTAATTGGTATAACTCCGATGTTGATTAATTGGTATAACCTTAAAAACAGTTTTATCGAAAAAAATCTCTATTTTTATCTGATTCATTAAAATACGCGAAGATCGCTTTTTAAAATTATGAATCAAACAAGAAAAGGAATGTTATTTAAATAGAATTTAAAATAATGTTGCGTTAGTGCCCGCACTGTACAAAAGAACGCAAGCATGTGTTCTATTTGTCGAAATGAGATGAAATTTAACTGTGCTCTTGTTATCGGCGTACCCAATTAGAGATTATCGTTTATTAAAGAGATGTCTATCGGCAGATTTTAATACTAACTTCTTTAATTTGAGGAACGTCAAGCGCTCATTCGAATTTTCTGAAATCAAATTTTATCTCACTTAGACCAATAGAATATATCTTCCCTGTGGTGGCTCTGTAGTGGCAAATTTATTTTTCCACATTAATGAAATTGCTTCCACTTTGCTTTTTTTTTTTACTTTTTTAACTTTTCGCATGTAGATGATCATTTAATTTTAAGTTTCCACCCACGTAACGAAAACATCACATCTAATATGAAAATATTATATATTCTTTTATGCACAATCAACTGTCAACATTTCCATCTGAATAAGAAAAGTTAATTTACACAAAAAAGACGTAGAAAAAAAGGCATATTTAAACAATGCATTCTAATAAAATTTTTCTTGTAAAAAAGTTTTCATTTTTGTTTTACAAAAGGCGGAGCAACACTGTCAAGGTAGGAGGGTACAATATTACAATGGAGCCAGAATTGATGTGAGCACAGATGTGAATAATGTATGCTATGCGAATGAGTTAAAAGCACTTTCGTATGTCGAGCGGGCAGGGTTGCCAGGTCGCCAAACCAAATTGCCGGACAGACCAGCCAGTTTGGCCGGACAGCCAACAATATTGAGGATTTTGTCTCAGTATTAATAGGTACGACAAAAAATTGTATGTAAAATCAATCCTCTTTGTAAATTGTATGTAAAATCAAGTATGCAACGTGCGCTAACAATCGAGGAATGAACACTACTGACAAAGCGGGGGTGTATCTGGCAGTGCAGGGAGGCGGGCGGGAACGACCGACAGTCGACTCGCCTGCGCTCGGCCACGTTCGACGCTCGCTCGTTTGCGAAATGTTAAAAGCCTAACAAAAGCCGGACACCGTTTATTTTGGCCGGACACGCAATCAAAAAGCCTAACTATGTCCGGCTTTATCCGGACGCCTGGCAATGCTACGTGAGGGGATATCTGGCAAACATAAAACCAAAAATCAGGAGTTTGGGGGGGGGGGGAGAAGTGTACAAGATTTTTTTAAAAATGAAGACGACTCCCACCTTTTTAAATTTATATAGTAATTTGAAAAGAGTTTCGTATCCTTTTTGAAATACCAGAGTACATATTCTGTGCAGTATTCAGAACATTGATTAAAATTATATTTCGCTAGTTACAGAATACTACTGAACTGCATTTTATAAGAAAAAAAAAATTATCCTTCAGATATAGAACATTTAGAATTTGCTTAAATTCCATCTCTCGGCATAGATCTAATAAATATTCTGATAAATGTACTTTTTTTTTTCTTATCTCATCAAAGTTCAACTGATTAATTAGATTCCGCTGTTTTGTTACCATGGGGTTTGAGAAGCACCAATCGTGATAATGAAAACACAAAAAAGGTAGTTCAAAGCTCACATTATTTCCTCTTTATTTTCTTTAATTTCCGTAAAAGCTGAGATTTTGAGAGAATCAATTTAATGAATGGGAAATGAGAAACCGGGGAAAATAAAAATTCAAACAGTAAAAGCTGGTCAATCGATAGTGTTTTACGAGGAAAACGGCGAATATATTTTAGTTAATAGCTTGCGGTTGAAAAAAGGAACAAATCATAGAAAGGGAAAAAGACAAAATATAGAGCTGCCAACTCTCCCGAATTTTTTTGAGAGTTTTTCCACCACTAATTTTTAGTTAGCAGTTTGTAATTAATACAAAGTCAAAACTTCAATCTAATGTAAAACCGTTTAAGAATTCTGGCAAGTAATCTCCCGAAAAAAACGGGAGAGTTGGTAGTTATGCAGAATAGAAAAAAGGTACATTACAAGAACACTCAACTAGAGATGGGCGGTTCGACTCATTTTACTGATTCGAATCTCAACTCACTCACTACTTCGATGATTCGAATCAGTGATTTGAATCTTGAATCAATAAAACAACTAAAGAAATTTTCCCTCTCTCTGCGCCAAATGCCGTACTATTTAAACACCCTTCACCCATTCATCGGGTTTCCTCTCCGCTGAGTTCTCGGGCAGCTAGCATCTCTCTCTCCTTGCTCGAGTAAAACTAGTGTTTAAACTGCCCGAAATGAAAATACAGGGGAGCTTCGTATGACCCCCTGGGCCTGTAAGATTACAAGGTTAAGTTTGGTGTCAAAGTATTCGAAATTTTATGAATCGATGGGAGTGTTTGTCTAGGGGGGGTCGAGAATCAATAAAAACGCGCTCCGATGGATAGTTTCCGAGATATACGTTAATTAATTATGATAATTAGACTAATTAACCATGATTTCGGCTTAAAAGGACTGCAAACATGTAGAAATTGGCTCTGGGATGGTTTCCAGAATTTGGAGATGCCGCGGGAGGAGGCTAGTGTTTAAAATGCCCAAATTGAAAATATAGGGGAGCTTCGTATGACCCCCTGGGCCTGTAAGATTAAAAGGTTAAGTTTGGTGTCAAAGCATTCGAAATTTTAAGTATCGGTGGGGTGCTGAGTCTAGGGGGAGGCCGAGAATCAATAAAAACGCGCTCCGGTGGATAGTTTTCGAGATATACGTTAATTAATTATGGCAATTAGACTAATAAACCATGGAGCTGTTTTTTCCGCGATCCGGCATCGTCATCAACGGAGAAAAAGCAGTAGCAAAAGCATCACGAGCTGGTATTGATCTCAGGATTTTCTTATCGCCGGCCGGCCTGTATTTTTGACCCTTATCGAATTCGATATTTCGCTGAAATGAAAATGGGAATATCGGATATTTGATGTTGAAATAACACCGATATGTCGATATTTATCGATTTTTGGCCCAGTCCTACTAAGGGGCTGCTCCCCCCCCCAAAATAAAATGGGACCCTTTACTTAGCTTACAATTCAACTTTATTTTTAAATTTGATACCCAGCCCACCCCGAAATAAAATCCTGGCTACGCCACTGTCAATAACACTAACTACGCCCCTGCTTTAGACCCTATTTTGTATTTCTCTGAATTACGAAAGAAAATAAAATCATTCCCCTTAAACGAAAATCAAGGTAAAAAAAAATATCTTAAACGAAATCTGCAGCAATAAAGCGAAATGTTATTTTGCTTACTACAAAGTCCTTTTGTGAGAGCGCTTAATACCGCCCCTGTATCCTTCATTAAAAGTGACAAGCACAATCCTAACTTTATTTCATTCTATTTCCCTTCACATGAAAACCCGCCAAGCATGTAAACTTAACGTTCCGTTTTTTTTTTTTTTTTTTTTTTTGAGGGTGGGGGCAGGGGGACATATATTGAAGTTAAAAGTAGAAAAGGGATGTTTCATTAAATTTTAAACAAATATTAAATCAGCCAGACAAGTTGGAAGGAGGGAGCCCCCCCGAGGGAAAAAGGTTTAAACAACTTTGAGACACCCCCCCCCCCGCTCTTCCACGAGCATTGGCGTAAATTGGCATGTAATATTTGGATGGGGTGACAAAATGTTTCCGATTGTATAAAATATCATTATTATAAATAGCTCTGATACTTGAATTTTCTTAATTTTTTTTTCGGGGGGAGATTGACCCCTCTTGCCCTTAGGAAGTAACGCCTATGCCCCCCTCCAAAAGCAAACGATGTTCGACCCACTCCACACCCACAGACAGATAAAACTTTAAATCCGACCACCAACCAAGAAATGAAACACCAAAGATTCGAAAAAAAAACTTCAATTAAATGAAACATCCTTTCAACTCTTTTCGGCTCCTTTCGACTCTGAGTCGATAGAAGATTCGAAAAACTAACGAATCTCAACGATCGTATACAATCACCGAAACAGAGCGAAACACTGAATCAGTAAAAATTTATTGCTGCACCAACTCACCCACACCCACTCATTTACTGTTTCAAATCATCTATCGACACAGAGTCGTTAAGAGTCGAAAAGAGTCGTAAAGAGTCGAAAAGAGTTGAAAGAGTAAGGGAAAATCTCTGGGAACGGCAAAGGGAAAATAAGTTTTCCTTCCCTTCGCATTTGGAATGTATTTCCCTTGAGGGCTTGAGATTCGAATCAGTAGAGAGTGAGTGTAAAGACTGAGCCACTCAGTACCAAGATTCGAATCACTGATTCGACTCATCGAATCATTGGCCATCACTACACTCAACCAGTCTGCTTAAAAGATAAAAATAACTAAATAAATCGTACAATAACACACAAAATGGGTACTCATGCATAAACCAATGTCTTAGAGTGATACGAACAGTTAACCCTTCTTCAGCTGCAGAAAGCTTCCACCATCCACACGAACAGAACGATATTTTTCCTTTTTTGTATCTGAAGAATGATAGACATTTTGTATTCCCCGAAACGATTGTTTTGTAGATATATATCTTTTGATGTGTGTTATTTTTACAATGTTTTTAACTGCTTTTAAAGAAAATATGTATTTAAAGAATTAGTATTTTACCTCTGCACTTTTTACATCAGTTTTGTATTGAGAGAATTTTACTACTAAAAAAGAGTTCTCTATAGTGTATTATTTCAGATATCTCTGTTTTTAATTTCAGGAGAAAACTGAAGGGGAATAGTAGAAATATTTTGTCTTACTTTTATCCGTTGTAACCAAGAGTTAAAATTTATTCAATAATTGTGCTCTGGTACCTCGGAAGCTGTTAGTGTACGCTAGCAGCCATAGATGCCAACTACTATGGGATATAATTAACCACTTTTTGTAAATAGTAATTTTTTAAAAAATGGCGATCAACTTGTGCATGCAGAATGAAAAGTGTTCTTAATTTTACGTCAAAAATCTTTGTGTTGAAAAACAGGTTAATTATATTTCGTTGTTGTAGGCAGCTATGGCTAGTACAATCTACGTCTTTCATAGCTAAAAACTTTTACGTCTTGAAAGATTTTCCACTACAATTTTCCAACGATTTCATATAATAATAAAAATTCGGAATTGTGTTCAGGTAAAGCAGCACACCAGAAATAACAGCAATAAATGAGTCTCATACTTTTCCGGCGTTTTAAACGAAATACAAGGACCGATTTACATAATTAGCATCCCAGGGCACGAAAATGCTGTGTGGAGTATAATTTAAAATCGAAACTAGTTTGCTTATCTATACTTATATTAGCATTTACTTTACATTAATATTGTTTGTGTTGTTATAGCAAAGTTAGGCATGGCTATCTCTCTAACTTAGGGGTTACCTTCACCGTGAGACTTTCTAAAGGGCACTAAAATTTGCAATGCCATAATCACACTGCATAAGAATTCTTTAATAAAATACATAAAATATTTCAAGTGAATTAGATTATTTTCTTGCCTGCAAATACTCGAAAATAAAAAATGAGGTAGGGGCTCACTGTTTCAGAAGTCTTTCACTTTTCCTCTTTCTAAAACTTAAAAAAAATTGTGAAGAAAATTTACAAGAATTTCACTTAAAAATTTTTGATGAGCTTGTATTTAATTATTTTATCAGGTACTATTAAATTTATTCACTTTGGAATAAATTGCAACTACCTTCATAAATAAGAAAATAACTGTAAGTTGTTGAAATTAAAATTGTTTAGTAATTTTAATTGATTGAATTCGATAATCAGACATTTTACTTTGATTATCAGGTCCTTTATACTGTTTGATACAAAAGTTTAGTAGATATTTTGACGGTAAGTGAAGAGTTTTGCCGCCCCCCAAAAATTGTGGTCTACGTAATGTGCCCGAATGCTCTACCACGAACCTGTCCCAAATGAAATGCCATATCATTATTGTCAACATGTATGGAATATAACTCACCACTTTTTATTAAGAATATATTTTAAAATGAAAAATAACATAATCGTCCGTGATACCCGGCAACAAAAAAAAGTGAAACTGTAAACTACTGCTAGCAAGTAGTTACTTCTATTGTTGGCATATGCAGTATAGGAGACGTTCAGAATCACGTCAACGGCTGTCTGATGCGACATTTTACGGACTCTGTACAGTAAACTCGAGATAACTACAATAATCGTCTGCACGAATTTTTTATGAAAAACCAAAACAAATTTGAATTGAAAGTTAATTCCCTGGCTAGCAAGAATTAATCTTTTACTGCACATACAGTAGCCTCCTCATGATAAATCACTGGTTAATGAAATCAGCCGCTTAATCTGATCAAACCAATATACAAGAACTGAATCAAATAAATATACATGAGAATTAAGACCACCGGTTAATGAAACCAGCTTCGTTGCTTAGTATAATCAAAATTGAAAATATATAAGCATGTAAAGATAAAGATATTAAGAAAGATGGAGGAGGGTGAGGGGGCTAGAAAATACATACAGCAACCCATTATCGCGCTCTGCTGAAACCGTCACACCTGGAGTATTGTTACCAGGGTTGTAACAATCACAAGGCTATCCATCATTTTCCCTAGCAATTTGTTTGGATAGCGACCCTACCACCAAACGGAAAAAGCGGGTTCTCAGGTCTATTGTTTATCTGCTGGTGTTATCCCTCTTTATAGTGTAGCTGACTCGATAGAAACTTTTTATGTTTATTCCATGAAAAAAAAAAAAAAAAAAAAAAAGAACAGGCTGAACAAGTTTGTTATCATCAATCGTATGACATTGGACAATGACTACGATGGCTGATTTTTTTCTCCCTGAAGTCTAGTTTCCAGGGAGTTAGAAGTCTGCACTTATGAGCAGCATGCAGAAAGTAGAAGAATTTAGCATTTTATTCCTTGTTAGAAACATTGAGCGCCTCCGTTCAAACAATGCAATTGATAATTTTTCTGAAAGCCAAGTATGTAATAAGTAGGTTAATTCATTATATGCGGAGTAGAACTTTATATTCTAAGTTTTGAATGAATAATTAATAAAGAAGTACAAAATAATTAATTTTATTTATTGATTCTGTTAACCGTCTTATGTCATAATTTTTCCCTGAGTTTGGGAGGTGGCAGCACGTGACACACCCTCTTTGAGTTCGAATAATGTTCGCTGCACATAAAAATTAACCGCTTATAAAAATCAGTTTAGCTCGTAACGAATATGACTTTATTAACCCTTTGAGGCGCAACCCTTTCCCAATGCTTATATAAGTGCAGTCGTTGCCATCGCTCGTCTTAACTACCAGCAAGATGGCGGACGATCGAAACGTTTATCGCGTGCCACAGATCTAGAGACCCTTTTTTGACGCAGCTGGCTGTGCAAAAGGGTCTCTAGAACTGTGGCACGCAATGAACGTTTCGATCGTCCGCCATCTTGCTGATAGTTAAGTCGAGCGATGGCAACGGCTGCCCTTTTTTTAAGCATTGGACAATCTATTCATTTGTTCTCTCATTCTTCCATTTTTCAGCAGATGTCAGTGCTGTTAAAAATAATCGTGACCATTTTTTTTACGGGAAATGGGGTGCTAAAAAGTAAAGGATTCTTGTGGAGCTATGTCACCCGCAACTATTTTTATAGAAATCAAATTTATTCTTTGTGATTGGCAACAGTCAAAACGTCAGAGTTTCGTGTTCCCAGAGCGGCAACACTGCGCGTTAAAGGGTTAAGCGGCCGGTGTTGAATTGGCGAATTTGCTGTCTTTCATTCTGTCTATTTTTCAAGCATTATTTTATGTAAAGAATAAAAAAAAGTTCATTTTTTATTTTTCAGCGTAGGCTTATAAAAACAATCAAAATATCAGAAAAATAAGGCGAAATTTTGCAGAAGCATGATGAAACATTGTTTTTCGTACTTTTCAAACCATCAAACTAACAACCATAAGTTAAATTTAGTAGCACTTACTAAAGGAAGTATTATTTTCTAGAGATGAAGTGCGTCTCGCAGGAAATCAAAATTCCTCTTATTTCTCCGGACATATTGTGCGATATAAGATGAAAAGAATATGTATATAAACATATTTTACAAGCACTAAATTGTATAGAATATCATCTTAATAAACTTGTTTCTACAAAGCACTTCGGAAATCTAAAAAACCAGAAAATTAAATATGATATTTTTGAATACTAAAACTTTTTCACATCCAGGAAATTCTGTAATAAAACTTGAAACATTTTCTTTATATTGACTGTTAAGTATTCGTGGTTATTCTCTTTTCGTTGTTAGTGATAAAGTTTCCATGGCATCGGATTGATCAAAATCTAGAGATCAAGAAATAGCTGCATAAAATTCTTCAAAACACTCCGAAATTCATCTAATTTCGGAATGTTTTGAAGCGTGTTCATGCCTTTGATTCCATAAACTTCAAAAACTTTTGCTTGTTACATCGTCCAAACTACATAGCATGAGCTATATCTTGATTTTATTACTTAATTTTTAATACATTACAAAGAGGCGTGTTCTCTTGGATGCAAATTTAAAACTCTTTGTTACCCTCCTCTCTGCCCCCCCCCCCAAAAAAAAAAAAAATCTGAGTTTTTTTAGGAAGAATAAAACACAATTAAAAAAAATGTTGTCATTCAACCTGATTGACATTAAAATAGCTTCAAAGCGTTTACTAGTTAATCAAACTACTACCTACTAAGCAAAGGGTCTTTTGCAAATAGCTCTTCCTTTTTATAATTTCATTTAAAAATGTCATGAAACTACCGATTTAATTGTACATTTCAAATTCAGATGTAATAAAATGCAAATTAAAGAATGTGCTAACTTTTTTTTCTTTTTGAAAAGGATCAGTGCAATTTCATTAAAAAGTTGCGGTAAGGGGCATCTTCTGTTGAGAAAAACGGCAGGGCTCATCAGCACTCAAGCAGAAAAGGCCACATAGTCCTGAACCTGCAGTAATTCAGGTAAAGCTAGAATGTAATTTTAAATATGGAAAATGTGAGTTTTGAATCTACACTCTTCATAAGCTAGACAAATCGTCTCTTGATAATACTGTGGCGAGAGTAGTATATTTTTAGCACTAGGTTGCGATTTTGTTCAAGCCCAGATTTTTGTTTACGTGACTTTGTAGACAGATATGGTAGACATGAACTGTCACGGTGAAGATATCTTCTAATGTGTTAGTCTGATAACGTGATAGATGTGGGGGTGGGGTGAGATTAAAATCCAGGAAGTCACACAAGGTTTGCCATTTTTGATAATTGATCGCTAAGTTTTCTGCCAAAAAATAGCTCCAAAACCGAACCAAGCTTAGCGATATCTTCCGAATTTAACTAGAAACTAAAAAAGTATAGTTAGAATATGCCGGATGAATATTGTAAAATGGTGTTAGTAGACGATTTTAATATAGATTTCAATTCATAATACGTGTTTTATGGAACAAGAAAGACAAACACGGCACACTCATGGATTATGATACCCATTCCAAACAGCATTTAAAATGGTGAAGTATGGTTGGAATATGCTTGGCGAAGATTGTAAAACATTTTCAGAAGGTGATTTAAAGATAGATTTCGATTCCAAAGATGTGTATTATGGAACAAGAAGGAGTTGATTCCTATTTTAACGCCCCCACTCTCGCCGACCTAAAACATCGCCGCACTTTGGCGAGCTTTGGTGTCATGGATCTCTTGGAGTTATTCACAGTTTCCACGCAGCCAAAACAACTAGATGAAAACTGAAGTGAAGAAATTAGCGATATACGCACTAGTTAAATAATTTGAAGACACCTAATTATTAAAGCTGCATTAATTGGTAACCCAAAATAAAATATCTGATGTGGACAGCACATGACTTCCTTGCACGTGTATCAAATGAAAGATATTTCGGCGCACTTCATCGAAACTTATTTTGTGTGAAAGAGATAAAATAATGCAGCATTACTAAGGTTTATCGATATCAAGCCAAATGTTTCCGGTATCACCAAGCTGGGCTCAATTTGAAAGATTTGTTTTTGACACTTAATTTGGTGAAATTTCGCCAAAAGCCGACAAGCTTCAGATAGTTTGCAAGATTTTGGGGATACCGTAAGTAGTAACTGACCACAGACTTTCCGTGAATTGAATGTATCCATTCACCTTAATGTACACTTGCTGGCCATCGTAAATGCAACACCCTGAAGGAAGCATGCAAATAATATGAAATTTACAACACATGCATTAGCTGAGGTGAGATATGCAAATGATTAGAATTTCAGCGCAGGACTGCACATCAAGCGCGCCTGTGGCGCCACCTCAAAGCGCTATTTAAGGCTTGGAGATTTCGACGGTTTCAAGTACAGCAATTGTGTTTTTCTTGCTTTTTTTTCAAAAAAACGATAAATTATGCCTCGTAGGAAACAACGATCATCTTTTGATCAAGTATCCGAGTTTTGACAGAGGAAGGATAGTGGCATACCGAGATTGTGGGTTATCTTTTCAGGGAAATCGGTCGTCGTATTGGACGAAACCAAACAACTGTGGATGCGGATATGTGATCGTTGGGTGCAGGAGGGTATCGACGGACAGACGTGATCGACCGCATCGACCTCAGTGCACCACGTCACGTGATGACAGGCAGATTGTACGCATGGCAGTGACGGACCCGCTCAGTCAACATCACGAACCATATCACAGCAGATTCAGTCTGTAACGCATCATCCAGTGTCTGCGCGTACCATTCGACGGTCGTTTACAGCAGAAATGGATCTGTCCGCAAGACGTCCGTTGCTTTGTCTACCTCTGACGCGGAACCACAGACGTCCTCCGCCGCAATGGTGCGATGAAAGAAGGATGTTGGACGACAGAAATGGAATGAAATTCTCTTTACTGACGAGTCCACGCTTCTGTAATGCAACACCACGACACGGTCGGATTCGAGTCTGGAGACACCGTGGAGAGAGGATGCTGAAAAAGCTGCATTATGCACCGTCCACACTGGTCCTGCAACCGGGTATTATGGTATGGGGCGGTATCGGATATCCTCTCTCGCACTCCTCTAGTTACGCATTGCCGGTACTTTAACCAGCCAGCGCTACATCTCCGAGGTGTTGGAGCCAGTTGTCCTTTCTTACCTTCAGGGCTTGCCAACAGCCATATTTCAGCAGGATAATGCACGGCCCACACGTGGCACGCATTGTCCAAGGGTTCTTCGTCAATCACCAGATTGAATTGCTTCCCTGGCCGGCGCGCCTCTCCGGATCTTTCGCCGATAGAAAACATGTGGTCCATGGTTGCTCAACGACTGACCCAGAGTTCATCCCCAGCTGTCACACCAGATCAACTTTGGCCAACGTGTGGGAAGCTGCTTTGGTCTGCTGTACCCAAGAACACATTCAAAGTCTCTTTGAATCAATGCCGAGGCGTGTGGCAGCTGTGATCTCCAACAACGGCGGCTACTCTGGGTACTGATTTTGGCAGGAACCACGCTTCATAGAATGCTGTAAATTTAATCATTTGTTACTTGGTCAACATGTTATCTACACAATAAATTTTGTTGTGATATCTCTTGTTTTTCTTGGTGTTGCAATTTGGGTGGCCAGCAGTGTATTTAAAGGGATTTGGGTGACCATGTAATTAAATTATCCAATCGATTTCAATCAAAAAAGAGCTGCACAGTCAGATGTTACAATAGTTCAAAATACAAAATTTCAACATTCTACTGTTAAAAGTTTTAGAGTTATGCGAAATACGCAATTATTTTTGTCGACGACAAATGAAGAGATTTTGGGCATGGACCAAACAATGACTGACTACAAATGTAATATATTGAAGATGTTCATAGACATTAATGTATTGAAATTCTTTCTGGTGGGCCTGTAAATAAACTCTCCATTAGATTGGAACCATTAATCGAGATGCAGAACTAGATGTTACAATGATCTTATTTATGAAATTTCAACATTCAGACTAATAGTTTCTGAGATTTGATAGTTAAATACATACACACATGCACCGAAAGTCGCCAAGCTTGGTGACTTTTCACGTAATTCTTGAAGGAGGCACGTGACCGTGGTCGGACCATTACCTAACTATATGGTAGGACGGTATTGTGCTTGAAATGGATGAATGTCCCTAAAACTGCCATTGACCGTAATGTGTTGGAAATTATTATATATATTGTTTGGCTTTATTTGTTGACGATCTCCTTTATGTGCATTTGAAGAAAATAATCGTAATCTTTTATCACTGTAATTTCCAGTCAGGATTCGAGAACTTGTTTTTTAATTGCCAAATTAAGTGGCTCATTACTAGTACATATACCATTCATTCCTAAAAGGATCTCTTCATGACCGAGTGGATAAAATACTGAACATGGCGGATGGCTGAAATTTGAAGGTCCAGTGTTCTAGTACGCTTCGCGGCTGCCCATCTAACTAACTGGAATTTTGAGTGGTTTTCTCCAGATGCAACGTGTATACCCTTTGAAAACTCCTCCACCCAAGTTACAGCCTTCATTCTAGGCAAATTCTCTTCTTGCGGGTTTGCCTTAAAACAAATCACAGTAATACTTTTTGAAAGAAATATTCCTGAATCTTTTATAAAACCTAATTAGCGATAAATATAAGCTTGTAAACTGATGCTTATTAGGAACTCTTTCCGAACAAAAAACTAACTATAATCAACTTGAAAACTATGAAAGTTTTAAATATCTTTTCTTTCTCATTTTTAACAAACATTGTATCTTCATGGCGTAATAGCATTTCCTATCTGTTGTTTAATATAAAATGCTCGTGCAGCCTGAAATATGATCAATATTCTTTGACGTTATACTACAAATTACCCCTTAGCTGAGGAAGAAAATAAAGGGGTTTTTCGATTATAAAAAAAAAATAATGATAGGAACGGGGTTTCAAAGCTACTGGCTAATAACAAGGCTTGAAAAGAATTCCCTTTTAATAACAGAGTTTTGGCTTATTTAAAGAGCGATCGTTATTTCTAAGGCAGCATTGATAATTTTAAGTAGTAACAATAATTGATCTCAGATCTGAGTAATTGGGAGAAAAAACTTTGCAGGTTTAAACAGAACATTCGTATTCGTCAATTTTTCATAGCATAGCGAATGTTACACAACGTGGTTACAATGCAACTTCTTCTAAAAACAGGGTTTTACAGGCAAAGCGGATAACGGATTGTAACCATATTTGGTATACATACTATACATTAAGTACGCTCAAAATTTTTTAAAAATCTATAATAGTTCAAAAAAGTCCACTAATTGCTGCTTTGCATGAAAATCTGCAAAATTAATGAACAAATTCTGATTCAAAATTTACAATATTATCATTTGTTCCATAGTTTTTGAGCGCTTATTAACTAATTTGGGTAATATTTTTAGTTTATTTCACGATTCAAAGCGCAACCTAATGGGCACTTTCGAACTAAACGTTTCAAAACAGTTTTTTGAGTGCATCCCGTGACCCGTGAACACTCCATATGACATATTGGGTGACAGTGTGCTCACTTATTTCAGCTGCAGAATTCTGATTACTTCTAGGAAGGTTTAATTATAACAACCTTATAGCTGCCAACTCTTCCGGATTTTTCGGAAGATTTCCCACCACTATCTTTAAAAAATTATATATCAGATTAAAAACTTGGACTCAATTTAAGTCGAATGTATTTCAGCCCCTAGTCCCCCAAATGCTCCCAAAGAACAAGCCTATTGCGCTGTCACGTGATCAAAACAGGATTGTTTTGTTTCAGCTGAATAAGAAACTTTGATATGTATATTTCGAAGTTTCCCCTGTTCGACATGGAAAACGTTGGAATTGTGTTTCACTTGAATCTCGCCCTCATTTCCCTTTCTCGGGAGGGACGCGCCCCCTCCTCATTTTTAATCCATCTTTGGTTAAATATATATATCAGTAATATTTTAAAATACATTTCAATAAACATTACTTCAAGACGTTTACAACCAGAAACGCAAAAGATTACTATTTTAATTACAAATAAAAGCTCCAAATTAATGTCGATAAACTCCAAATCGCTATCGTTTATTACTTTAAGTTCAAGTACATTAGGCAGATTTAATCCAAATCGCCTGACTAAAGAATGCAAGCAAGTGATGTCGTGGTAATGTCATACGCGTCACCGCCTAGCAGTTGGATTGTTTCAAGAGTTGTGAAAACAGAGTAAGGAAGTCATGATAAAATAATAAAAACTGTAATATAACACATTAAAAAGTTACTTGGTGTAATGAATTCACGTTTGCGTTCAAAGTCCTACCAAATACCGTTATGAGATTCATGGATTATACTAACAATTATTAATAAAAATAGTAGCTGCGTGCGGAAGGAATCAAATGTTTTCACAAAATTTCAATTTTTGTTAATAAAATAAAGTCATTTTGTGACAAAATTATGCCTTTTCCAACGTTTATAATCCCCCCCCCTCCCTCTCTCCACCGAAGTTTTTCTTCTGAGTACAACCATGTCCATTACTGTGCACTGTCCGACCATGTCCACTTAAGCTGCCAAATTCAAGAATGAAATGAAAGCTAAACTAGTTTCTACAGTTCTTAGTTTAGCAAAATCAAAATACATATTTTGAAAAAAATAGACATTATTTTACAGGAGTTTTTAAAATTCTTAGGTTCTTAAATCTACAACAGAGATTTTGAAGTTTTTCCTTCGTATGTCTGGCACCAGATTTTTCAAATTACCCGAAGCTCTGCGTGTGTGTACTATGCTCTTAATCAGAGCAGAAGTAACGAGCCTGTGGCATCCTACATGATACTTATCATTTAATAACTCATGCTCTCTTTTGCAAAAAACCTGTTACTTACCTTACTACAACTCTGCTGTTGCAACTGGAAGGCGGGAGGTGACAGGTTCAAACCGCGATCGCGCCTGTCGACCTAGACGTCCCGATTTGTCCGTAGTCTTCTCCGAAACCTCCCGAAAATACGGGCTAAGATCCCTTAGAAAGTCTCCCACAGAGGACATTCACCCTATAGGCCTACTACCCGATTGCAGTCAATCGGCCTTAATTCCCAAACACAAACACATTCCACTTTCTTTTACAGCAAAATTATTCATTCCTTTTGTTGCTAAGAAACCGAAAAGAGAGGGGGGGATGTAATGGCTTCGAAAACTTCACGAATCAGCTAATTAAATTCAAAGTGTTGTTTCGCTTTAAAACTTGTAAGAAATCGCCTAATTAATATTTCTTTGTCGTTTAACTTTGAATGAAGGCGTTAATATGCATTTTATTATTTGTTAAAATTTTAAAAAACATCCTGACAAATATATTTCAGGATGCGATAGTGAAAATCCGAAAATGATACATAATCCTAAAGGCTAGTTTTCAGTTAATCGGCAGTATAAGAATATGCGGAATTATTTCGCGCATGGCGAATTTTTGGCTTGAAATAGTCTGTTATTCTGATTGATTTTAGAAAGTGGTTGTAAACTAGTTACATCAAAATGACGTAGATCTATCCCATCTACGAAAACTCGGAGTAGTGTTTGAACTTATTTTTTTCAACGAGTAATTATTCAATGCTACCGCCTCCAAGAGAACCAAACTGCAATATATGACACCGAAATTTTTAAGCAGCAGCTATTAAACTCAAAATCCTCCTCTATTTAAAAATTCGTAAAAAATCTCCTAATTTATATTACCCTCACTTTTTTCTTTTAAAAGAGGGCGAAATGGACGTCCCGTCATTTGTCAAACTATCAAAAAGTTATGACTGACAGAATTAAAGATGCAACAGTTCAAAAATTATTTTACGGAAACTTAAATGGAAAGTGGTCTTTCTTTTAAAAATTCTTAAAATTCTGCAAATTGTGTAACATAGTCAGAATAAACTGTTTTAAAAGAAAATTTTCTCTTCTATCCGATGATGGAAATATTGTTTTATTGCGAGTGTAATTGCCGGCCTTATTCAATATTATGCGATAAAGAATGCCAAAACTCGCATAAAACATAAGATTAAAAAAAATCTAATTCGAATTTTGAAAAAATCGCTTCGAGGTGTGTTAGGACCTGTCCTAGTAAAGCCGTATGCAAAATTTTATAGTTCTGCGATCACTCGTCTCGGCGCTATGCGATCGAAAGGCATACGCACAAGAAAATCGGAGGCCACAAACCTACATACATAGCTATCCAGCCAGAGGCAAACTTTGTTTATACCTCAGATTTTAGTATGTAAGACTAGCCGCCCCATACCTTACTGTTCTTTATACTCAGTGTAGTGTTGACTAAATTTCTGGACTCCTTTCAACGAAAATCTGTTTGTTTGTTTTAACAGTATTTGTCATTAAATTTATTTAGTTTAGGGTTGCTACACATTTTGGGTGTCATCATAAAAAGCAGATGTTGAAACAGCAAATGGATCAAATGTGCTTCAGCCCAATGCATGGTGACAATTTTTTAGATTTGCGATAAATGTGACAAGTATTGTAAATACGATATTTTAAAGCTGTGAAAAAAACCGGAAGATCTTCATTTTTGTGTATCCATTATTGTTTTCTGTAATCTAGCTACTGCGTGACATATGCTTGTTCCATTTGACGTCATTGAACTGTTGATTTGGATTTTTGCCCATGCGTTATTGATATTACACTAATGTTTACATCTAGCTGTTGCCGTTCGCAGCGTGGAAACATCGTCGATTTTGGTACCGCTTACATTAGCGTATTATATAAATAGACTAGAGGCGTACCCGTTCTTCGTACGGAAGGAATCAAATGCTTTTCTTATCCATATAATTGAAATTAATTCCATCTTTACGAAATTTCAAAATGTGAGAAGTTAGTTGACTCGTGACACAAATTTTGACTTACGGATACTTACTTGAGATGCTAGCGTAACTGTAAAATGATAACACAAAATTTATGTCAGCGTTACTTGAGATCAAACAGAACACAATACAGTGTTTTGCGAATGGAATGGATTCAAAAACTTCACGAATCAGCTCATTAAATTCAAAATGTAGTTTAAAATTTGTAGAAAGTCTCCTAATTAATATTTCCTTATGACTTTGATTAACATAACTTTGAATGAAGGTCTTAATGTGCATTTTATTATTTGACAAAATAATAAACATTCTGACTAATAGATTTCAAGATGCAAGATTCTGACTAATAGTATTCAGGATCAGAATGAAAATCCAAAAATTATTCGTAATCTTAAATTGTAAGAAATGGCTATACTCCTCAGTTGATTGGAAATATAAGAATTTGCGGAATTATCTCGTGTGTGGCGCACTTTTTGCTTAGGGTACTCTGTTATTCTGATTGAGTCTCGAAAGGGGTTTTAAACTCGTTACATGAAAATGCCGTAGATTTATCTCACTTACGAAAACTCGGAGTCTTGCTTAAAGTTTTATTTATTTTTTCAACGCGCAATTATATTCATTGTTAATGTTTCAAAGACAACCAAACTGCAAGATATGAAAGGGTAATTTTTAAAAGCTGCAGCTATTGAATTTAAATTCCTCCTTTACTTAAAAA
>JAWZYV010003793.1:0-18404 GCA_038373885.1 Cheiracanthium punctorium | reverse complement strand
TTTTCCAAAAATCGAAAGGACTTTCATCGTTCTTCCCCAGTAAATTGTATCTTTGGGCTATTTTTTCTGTGTATTCTCATCGTTCTTTCCCCTTATGGGTTCGGATATTAATAGTGCCACTCATGAACAACAGAATGCAGTAGAAACCTCAACGTTGACGAAAAGTGGACTCTCATCGTTCTTTCCGTGGACACTTCATATTTTTTCGAATCTGAAGGTACACTTGTCTCGTTAATGAATTTTTTGTATATTTTGCATATACCTGATCCATGGATATACCAGCGTTGGGTTTTATAAGAAGCTCAGAATTTTTCAGCTGTATGTTAACACTAGTATTTATAGGTGATCAATTTTCTAATCACGAGTGTTAAAATCTTATATCCCTTAAGTACACTCATGTCCATAAATTAAGGATAATGAAGTTCAGGCAAAGAAAGAGAAAGAAGCAAAACAAATTTGACTTATTTGTAAAGCCTATTTATTAAACAAAAAGTAAAGAGCAAAAAAGATCCTATATGTTTGACATAATTAATAAAAATTGCAAGTTTTACTCCCTTGACCAAATTTCAAAAAAGAACCTATTTACAAAAAACAGTATAACATGGTTAGTAGGATGGTTAATACGGAGTATGTCTCCCGTACGATGCAATACAGGCCTGACAACGCCTAGGCATGCTGAGTATCAAATGATCAATCTGATCTTGGGGAATATTACACCACTCATCAAGCAATGCACTCCGAAGTTCCGGTAGACAGGTGGGAGGGGGTTGACGGGCTGCAATTCGTCGGCCAAGCATATCCCACACATGCTCTATTGGATTCAAGTCCGGTGAGTATGCTGGCCAATGCATACGTGTGATATCCTCCGATTGAAGGCATTCGTCTACAATGTTTGCACGGTGAGGACGGGCGTTGTCATCCATAAACACAAATTCAGCACCCATGGCGCCCCGAAACAAACGTACATGTTTTTCCAGAATGACATCCCGATAGATGTGGCCTGTCATCGTTACACTCGGAACATGCAGGTCAGTTCTGGAACCAAGAATAATTCCTCCCCAAACGAGCCATCCTGCACCACCGTAACGGTGTCTTTCAATGGTGTTCTCTTGGTGGTAACGGGTACCTGGCGCTCTCCAGATGAATGTCCGGCGAGAATTAGACTCCAAACTAAACCTGGAAAACATCACACAAGAGCACCGTTGCGGTGTCCACAATGCATGCTCTCTACTCCAGGTTAATCGCAGGCGACAGTGAGTTGCGGTAAGTGGAACACATCTGACAGGCCTACGAGCATATAGGCCAATGTGCCCTAAGCGTCTGTGCACGGTCTGCCTTGAAACTGTCGTACCGGTAGCTGAAGAGAGCTGACGAGACAGGTCTGATGCTGTACTCCGTCTGTTTCTTTCGGCAGTAACTGCCAAATAGCGGTCCTCATTCGGCGTTGTAACTCGGGGGCGACCTGTGCTGTAACGTCTACTCACATTACCATCATCTTGGAATCGTTGCCAAAGCCTGGAGATGACACTCTGGGCGATTCCAAGTTCCTCGGATACTTCCAGCTCGGTACGTCCACATTCCAGTCGTCCGATAATTCTGCCACGTAAAACATCATCCAAATGCCTCCTTTATGCCATAACTATGCGGTTTTTGCACTGAAAGGCTTTCACGCGCTTGTGAACAATTTTACTTCTTTGCCACCATTCCTTATATACCCCTCTTTTACACTCTCGTCATTGTGACGTACCATCCATGCCATCTGGTGGTTTCCTGTAATTTGCATATTCTTCTTCAAGATGTGTGTGATAATTTCCACAGGTGAAATTTTTATTTTAGAGATCAATTTCTGTGTGATTCTGAATTATCCTTAATTTATGGACATGAGTGTAATATCCCTTAAATATTGTGTGTTGCAGATGAAAGACGAGAATGTACGTAACGTAATAGGATCAATTTGTTCTGCCTCGTGCAAGACCGTAAATACGACTGGAATAATGCCCCACGATGTCATCATGCTTGGATTGACTCCTCCCGATTTCATTCTAAAATAAATAAATAATAATAATAAAACTTGGATTTATTAACGAAGTTTAATAACTTTAGGTATCTTTTGAGAATATTTTCCCTGTCGGAACTAAACATTCTTCTCTCACCTACGAAACAAATTACCTTAAGTCTTACTAATAAAGGGGGAGGCAGGCTTGTTTGGTTGTCCAACGATGGTTGTCAACGATCCAACTCACTATCTAATTACGGTTCTGTACAGCTATACCACAGTCCTAGAAATGCTACTAAGGATAAATTTATTAAAGGGAGCGTTGGATCAATTAATATAGGCTGGAAATATGACATTTATTTTGAATAAGTGAACGCAAGGTTTACTTAAATATCTTAAATAATGAATGTCATTTTTAATTAGTTCTGAAGTCTTTTCTAAAAGTAAGTCGCTATGTTGACAGTTCAAACGTATTGGCCCAGGCAGCACATAAGCTTAAATCAAGCTTGACATTTCTTTGAATTTGACGTATTAATACAAGCTTGACAGTTCAATTCATTTTAAACTTACAGCAAGCTTGGAGAAGTCATTTGAATTGTCAAGCTTGAATACAACATGATTACTGCTTGATTTGGAAAGCCACATCCACATAACAAATATTTTATCATCAGTCATAAATGTACTTGACAATAGAATTAAAAAAAAGATTCTATATTTCCAAATATGAAAATTCTTCAAAATAAAATACAATTATACTACGAAATTGATTTCAAAATCAGTCGTTTGTCTCGATTTTGACCAGTATTGCCCAACATGAGTGTCGCGATATTGAAACTTTTAAAACGTGTGCTGCTTTTAGGTCTATATTATGCTTATTTCCTTATTAGTAGAGTCTATAAATCATACATAATATTATTTTAATTTTGATTCATCCCACGGGAAAATAAAAGAGGCAGATCGGCATCAGCCATCGGCCAATACTGATCAATCTCACCAAAAAACGGCGTGACAACCATAACAGTCACTTCAAACTTTATTCGTGATATCGAGAGGCAGATTGGCGGAATGGTTAGGACGCTGGCTTCCCAACCCTTAGGTCCCGAGTTCGATCCCGGACGCTTGATGGAAACAGATTAAATTAACTTGAAATTTCAGCATAGAGGGGAAAATGCGTGGAAAAATAAAATATGTGAGGCGAGTCAACACCTCCTACATTTAGAAAGCCGAACAACTGCTACGTCATCAAGCTTTCACGTCATTAGTAGGCCTTCATAAATGACGTCATCAAATTTTAACTTTCATAAAGCAAAACTATTTAAAATTTCTGGTGAGTTTACTCACGCACAACAGCATTTTAATGATTTGAGATAGAAAATTTAACTTTGCGAGAAAGGGCAAGTTTTTAATTTTAACTATTTATGTAATATAATAAGGAACTAGATCATAATGAATTGTTTTGTATCACAAAGGTATTTTAATTTTTATCTTTAACTTAAGATATTTTCTAATATTTGTTGCACTCACCAGAAAATTCAAATAGTTTCACTTTATGAAAGTAAAACTGTGATGACGTCATCACTTGAAGGCCTAGTGGTGACGTCAAAGTTTCAGTTGTTAGGCTTTCTGTATGTAGGAGGTGTTGGGCAAGTTCGCCGACGGACGCCCCGTGTAAAGAGATTTTTTAAGCTTGCTATGTCAAGCTTAATGCAAGCTGGGCAAGTGTAAACTTGAACACTTGATTCAAGCTTGCATTAAGCTTACACGCTTGAAATTTTCAAGCTTAATTTAAGTTTATTGACCTCATACATCAAGCTTTCTGCAAGTTTGTAGCAAATTTGCTGTACTGTCTGGGGGGCTGTAGTAACTAATTCTGCCAAAGAAAGCTGCAGTGGGAATTAAAATTTGACAAGTTCTTTATTGCGAGTTGCCCTAAAGTTTGGAACGTTTGTAAGAATTGCTAGACACTTGAAAATGCTGTAGGTAGTGTACATGAATAAACTGCACTCAATTTAATGAATACAGTAGTTCAAAATTTAATGCATAGATTCTTTTTCAGAGTAACTTTAAAATTGTAAGCAATGCCCTTCCGATCCAAAAACCTTCATGAAAAGGTTTTTGGATCGGAAAATGTTCTAGCAACTTGGGTGGATTAATACTTAAAAAAGCAATTTTAAGCTGTTTGAACTTCTCTTGTCATAAGGCTTGAGGAACTGTACTTATACGTTTAAACTGGAGTGAACATGATAAACATGCGAATTGGGGTTGAGAAGTTAAGAGCGTGAGAGCTTGTCGAAAACTGATGTGTAGTCGAAGAGTCCTCACTTTAAAGTAGATGTATAGCGATGCTATTCGAAAATGGCACTTAGCTTTAAGAAACCTTTAATCCTTTAACGCGCAGTGTTCACGCTCTGGGAACACCCAACTCTGACGTTTTGACTGTTGCCAGTCACGAAGAATAGATTTTATTTCTATAAAAATAGTTGCGGGTGACATAGCTCCACGAGAATCCTTTACTTTTTAGCACGCCATTTCCCGTCAAAAAATGGTCACGATTATTTTTAACAGCACTGACATCTGCTGAAAAAAGGAAGAATGCGAGAACAGCTGGATAGATTGCCCAGTACTGAAAAAAGAGCAGCCGTTGCCATCTCTCGGCGTAACTACCAGCAAGATGGCGGATGACAGATCTAGAGACCCTTTTTTGACGCAGCCGGCTGTGCTCACAGCCATCTGTCGTCAATAAAGGGTCTCTAGATCTGTGGCACGCGATGAACGTTTCGATCGTCCGCCATCTTGCTGGTAGTTAAGTCGAGAGATGACAACGGCTGCCCTTTTTTCAGCATTGGGAAAGGGTTGCGCCTCAAAGGGTTAAAAAAACATGACGTTGAATTTTTTTGACATAATCTATCCTCGAACATATTAAGTTTTCGGTCAAATTTGAAAAAAAATAGTTAATTGCAATATTACGTACCTTGGATTTGAGAAAACATCTGGCTGTAACGTTAGACCAGAAACGTTCCAAAGGTCAGTAACATCGGCAAGTTTGATAATTTCCATTAGTCTGGCTTTCAATGTTATCGATAGAACTCCTTTGTGGTCGGGTAGCTTAATCGTAAGAGTGCATCCATCAAGTTATCAAGTTGACAGTGGGTTTTCTAATACTTTACTAAACTATGGGGATTTAAAGAGGGTAACAACTTTTAGACGTACAAAATTCTGAGGGAGGAGGATTCTGACAGTTTCGCTTTCCCGTATTCGGACCTAAGGAATCTCGAGACTGGCCAGCTTCAGATTTTCTAAATGACTTGATCACCCATTCTTCAATTTAGCAGTAACGAAGTGGGTTATTTTATTATTAAAACTGCATTTAAGTTCAACGCGAAGGTGAAGTACAGGGTGACCATAATTAAACTGCAAGTGTTCAAGGGGTGCTGGAGAGAAAAATACCGAGAATATTCCAGTGAAATTTGGTATCTACACGTTTCAGAACATGCGCAAGTCAAATATGCAAAAAAAAATCGTCATTTTCACCCGATAGATGGCGCTGTACCGTATTTCAATGCTCACCGGTGGTATATACAACTTCCAAAACCGATAGACAGAGCATAGTGACATTCTAAGAGGCATATAAACAATATAAAACATCATTTACAGTTTATCAAAATTCCATACAATTCGCTTCAGTAATTAAATTTTTACAGTAACATGTAATCAAAAATTAACGTAAATTAAGATCACAAATTAAACAATTCCTAAAGACACTTTGGAAAACAATTAAACCATTATTTATTCTCATTGACACCTCATTGGACCTCTTCTTAATCGTTTCATACGCCGGTATTCATTCAGAGTAGCTGAATAATGACTACCATTCTGATAGAATATCTTCACTAACAATGCACGTTCCTTCTTATTCAGAGTCATGATTGACCATTACTTAATGTGGTCTTGTTTTTACACTGTTCGTTGGGCTTAAAATTTGCATATATGACGTCCATAAGCAATAAAACACGATATAGCGCCATCTATCGGGCGAAAATGGCGATCTTTTATTGCATATTTGACTTGCGCATGTTCTGAAACGTGTAGATACCAAGTTTCACTGGAATATTCCTGATAGCTTTCTCTCCAGCACCCCTTGAACACTTGCAGTTTAATTATGGCCACCCTGTATTTCGGAAGACCCTCTATCAACGTGAAGGCTACTATTCATACTCATTATTTCGGAATTTCGTGGAGTAAATTATCTTTACCCTGAAATGCATTATACTTTAAAATCTTCTGAAATTTCAGCATGTAGTTTCCCAGAAAAATCATGAAAAATTCAAATTATAGAAATTGGAATGTTTACCCTATAGTTCTCACAAAACGAAAGTAGCACAGCCTAATTCTACTTTATCCAGAGTTAAATATTAGTGTTTAATAGTTTTTTATTTTTATTTAGCAAAAAAATTCACGCAAAAATTAGTTAGGGGAACTCGATGCACACGCTACAAATTAATGTCCGTTTGCTCAAAAAATGTTGCCATAAATTTTTAAAAACAAAAAATATTTCCATTATAGTCACTTATTTAAATGCAGATTTTAGACAAAGTACAAATTTTTTCTTTTTATACGGAAAAACCGAGTGCAGCCAGTTGTCTGCAGATTGAAGTCTAGGGTTAAAACCAAATTAACTGAAGAGGTTTGCAATCTGAAGCTCTAAGATTACCGTGAAACTTGCAATTGTATAACATGTTATTGCATCGGAATGTAATGATATTAGCGAAGTGTAAAGTGCAATTTTTAAAAAAATCTAGAAATTTAAAATTCTTGCTTGCAATAGCTTGTTTCGCTTGCTTGTTTCGAGAATTTTCTCTAGATGTAACTTGAATACGCGTTAGAACACCTTAAAGCCCTCCGCCCGAGACATTTCTAATTTTGGAAGATGGTCATAGTGTGCTTTATCTTTACGAAACATATCCAACTTGCCACTAATGAATAAATTTATTACTACATTTTAAAAATTCCTCGTTATATTCATCCTCAAATAGGTTGATTGAATTTCTACAGTGGATGTAAAGTGGATCTAGAATATTAAGCATTTAAGCTTTTTCATAAGTTCTATGCTGTATTTTTTGGTATAGTGAATAGTTGGTAGTGTTCTGTTAAATTACTCTATGCTGCAATAATTTTGCCTACCCTGAGAAATATGACACTGATAAAATTATGTTTATATCAAAACTGTACAAGCCATTATTATGAAGTAATTTTGAGACTTGAATGTTTAGGTAATTGAGGTGCTTATGTTTTCTTTTGTCTCAATTGTAAATCTTTTGAACACAATAAAATTGTTAATTAGTATTCTTGTAAATTAGTATTCTTGTTCATTATTGTAAATCTTTTGAACACAATAAAATTGTTAATTAGTATTCTTGTTCATTATTGTAAATCTTTTGAACACAATAAAATTGTTAATTAGTATTCTTGTTTTATTTTACTAATTATGTGCTATAAACTGCCAGTACTAATGGAATAAGTAAGCAGAACTATTAACAATTCAAAATATTAATCTTGATTAGTCTTGAAATCACTAATATTCATGAAAGGTCGCGGAATAATGTTTAAAATATTGTAATTCAAAACTTATGAGGTACACCTATGTACATTAGGGTGAGCAGGAAATCCATTTTTTTCGAAATTGCTATACCCCTAGTGTGCAAGGTATGTAGTTAGTGGTCCTTATTAACCAAAATGAAAACGGACTCTGACAGAGAAAGTCTTCAGCCTGCGCAGTCAACTCAAACTTTTGAATTTTTACTTAAAAATGTGAAATTATCAAAAGAACTTCTAGACGTCTTAGACATTTACAAAACTGTTCCATTGTCGGAAATACCCGAAAAGGGTCGTATAGCATCTAGTATTGTGTGTTTTTTAAGTCTGAGTTCCTCCAAAGGCTCTGAAAATTCAGCAAAAATCACCAAAAATAGCACGTTTTAAATGTTTCCGGAATCGTGCGCATTACGCTGGCACTGTGGTACGAGGATCGTGCTAACATCATAAGATAATTATTTTAACAATAGAAAAGTAGTCTAAGCATATTAAATAAAAATGTCGTACTTCGAGAGTTTTTGGATGACCAGAGGACGGAAAGGAAAATGTACATTGGATCTATAGCTTTTCTGACTTCGAAAAAAAAAATGAAAAGGAAGAAAGTCGGTAGACATAGTCTTGATAAATTATTGGAAAGTTTTCGTCAGGTTCTGAACATCAAGAGCGCAACAACGAAAACATTGAAGTTAACGATGACTCAAATAGATATATTTCAGACGACTTTGTTCCAAGTAAGAAACTTGTTCGAAACGACAGACAGAGCAAATTAAACCTAGTTTCTTTTTTACGAGCTTGTGAGAGAAGGGAAGTTTCTGACCGCGGTGCATGGAAATTAGCATCGTGTTTGCTGAGTGACATAGACAAAATATTACCTGAAGAGCAGAAATTAAATAGTGCAATTGACAAAAACAATGCGAGAAGGGCACATTCGAAAATCAGAAAAGAGCGCCAAGAATTGCAGTCTCCAAAAGGCAAGAAAGTTTTAGTTTTCTACTTTGATGGCAGGAAAGATACTACCATGGTAAATGAAAAAAAGTGAAGAAACAGGAAAATTTTAAAGAGGGACGCAAAAAAGCAAGAGGAGCACATTTCTATAATCGAAGAGCCTGGTTCAGTTTACTTGACCCATGTTTCATCTGATGAAGTCGATGCGTGTGGAACGGCCTCAGTATAAAGAACTATTTCATTCGAAAAGGTATAGACCTGACTGAACTCACCTGCATTGGGTCCGACGGTGAGAGAATGAACACTGTCGTCTTTGCCGGCGTTATTCGTCTTCTAGAAGAGTATTTAACAATGACCACGCGCTGCTAGGGATTATTTGCCAACTACATTCCAATGAATTGCCGTTAAGGCGTCTATTTGAAAAAGTTCACGGGAAGACATCAGGTCCATAGGGTTTTTTCGGAGAAATATGCAAATAGCTTCCTACTTGCCCCAACCAACAAGTCGTTGAATTTGAAAGTATTGAATCATCACTACCTGAAATAGACGTTAGTTTGCAAAGCAAAGATCAGGATTATCTTTACAGAATTTGTCAAGCTGTATCAAGTGGTTGTTGCCCAAACCATCTGGCCGAGTCAATTCCTGGACCTATACACCACGTTCGATGCATCGTGATGCTGCCGCATTGTGAGAAACTACATATCTACCAAAAGTCCAGCCCCAGAACTAAAGACATTGACAGAATTCAAATTCATCGTCAAAGTTTATGACCCCATGTGGTTTGAAATTAAGCGCAATGGGACAGTAAAAAATGCTGCAAAGAACTTTTGTCTCACGATTAGAAAATTGGACTCTTTACCTGAAGATCTAAAGAAGTTTCTTCACGTCCGATTCGAACGCCACGCCTTCTGGGGACATCCATAAAACATACTAGTCAATATGTTGGCAGACATGCGACAAAGACATTCGGCAGGAAGCATTCAAAAGAATTCTGAAATCAAAGTTGACTCAAAGTGAACGTTAAGGAAAGCGTTACGGAAGCTTACACCACCAGAGATAAATTCCATTGCTGAAGAATACACCGATTTACTAATTTGGGAGAAAGAGAAGATAAAGTCACCTTCATTTGTTGATATAGGCTTACCAAAGAGTATCTAAATAACATCATCGTCGGAAATGAAGATTCATTAAAAAAACTTCAGCTATTCCGATTTGCAGACACCTTCTCGTGGTGAGTGCTGGATAGTCAATTATTCCATGAACCGAGAGCTGCAACTACTTCTTCTCTACTCAAACACGACGCAGAGGAAAAATTTGTTGAAAAGAAACTAAATAAAATCACGTACCGACTTAATACCTCAATCCCAAAACTGGGGAAATTTTCGCTATATTTGGCGATTTTTGTAGAATTTTCAGAGCCTTTGGAGGAACTCAGACATACCAAACAGGCATTAGTAGTTCTTGTACGAACCTTTACAAGCACTTCCGACCACATAACAGTTTTGTAAATGCCTAAGAACGCCTAAATTTTTTTTGAAATTTTCACATTTTTAAGTAAAAACTCAAAATTTCGAGTTGAATGCGCAGGCTGAAGACTTTTTCTGACAGAGTCTGTTTTCATTTTGGTTAATAAGGACCACTAACCACATACTTTGCACACTAAGGGTACAGCAATTTCGAAAAAAAAAATGGATTTTCGGCCCACCCTAATGTCCATGTCCTTGAGTTAAATTTAATATATAACTAAAATGGTAACTTCGGGAATTCTATATGCACGTAATTTTTTTTAATCAATCAACTGATTCAGCTTTATTTAATAGAAATGAAACATGGATCAAAACTGAAAAGTCAAATTGATGTACTTTTTAGCTTATTGACTCCCAGATTACTTTGCATCCTTCAAACTATCACTTACTTTCTATTGTCAACTTATTTTTAATAGTTTTTAAAAAAACTTCAGCTGCGGAAAATCAAAATTTAGATTTCTGATATATTTCCAGCTTTATTTTAGAAAAGGTACTGTATGGAAGGAAGTGGATACTTCTGAACCATTTCCTGAACGTCTTCGGTTCATGACTGCCCTTGCCCCAGCTGTGGCCGAGCGCATTGCTCTCAACTGGGAGAGTGTAAATGCCTGGTTCAAACACAGGTGGAGTCCGGTCGGAATGTTTCGTTTTCTCAGAAACTTTGAGGAAGTATGGGTTAGGACCCCTTAGAAAATCTCCACCTAGGCCTAGATCCCTAGACTAGATAATCGGCCGTAATCCATCCAATCAAATCATAATGGCCCTTACTTGAGATAAATTGACAGGAAAGTTTTAAGAATAAAATTATAGTCTATATTTAGTTAATAATAAGTGACTTTTGTCATTCTAGGATGAAACTGTTAACCCTTTGAGGCGCAACCCTTTCCCAATGCTGAAAAGAGGGCAGGCGTTGCCATCGCTCGACTTAATGACCAGCAAGATGGCGGACGATCGAAACGTTCATCGCGTGCCACAGATCTAGAGACCCTTTTTTGGCACAGCCAGCTGTCGTCCAAAAAGGGTCTCTAGATCTGTGGCACGCGATGAACGTTTCGATCGTCCGCCATCTTGCTGGTAGTTAAGTCGAGCGATGGCAACGGCTGCCCTCTTTTCAGCATTGGGCCATCTACCTAGCTGTTCTCGCATTCTTCCCTTTTTCAGCAGATGTCAGTGCTGTTAAAAATAATCGTGACAGTTTTTTGACGGGAAAGGACGTGCTAAAAAGTAAAGGATTCTCGTGGAGCTATGTCACCCGCAACTATTTTTATAGAAATCAAATCTATTCTTCGTGACTTGCAACAGTCTAAACGTCTGAGTTTGGTGATCCCAGAGCGGGACCACTGCGCGTTAAAGGGTTAAGGGTGCCCAACCCCCTTCGGAAAATATTGGAAGAGCTGGAGCTAGTGGCGGCTTCTTTATTTGAGCATATGAGCACTCTCCTCTGCTATTATTAAATACGCTTATTGAAGCTGTATTGTGGGTTACTACAGCACAAACACCAGTCTATAGTCTATCCTCGATCGCACTTGCGATCGAAGAAATGCCCTTCTAAACCACTTTTTGATAACAGACGCGGATAAAGACGCGGGAGGGGTAAGGTTCTGCGATATCATTTTGTTCCCACTTGACGGCCCCTAGTCTGTTGTTATCTCTCTCGAGTTCTGCCTATGCTATGTTCCGTTAGATCCATTTTTTTCCTTATTATTTTCTTTATTTTATCATTTTGTATTGCAATATTTTTTAGGAACTAATGTAAATAGTTAAGATGCTAATTAGTTAAGTTATATATAACGTATTTGTTGACGGAAAATTAAAGAAATATGAGATTCCTGTTTTCTATTACTTCGTTGTTTATTGCTTCAATATTTTATAAATTGTGAATAGCAGAATGATAAATTATGCTTCAAACCAAAGTCATCGGGTTTGTTTATTCATTTCAAATATTTTTTAATGTAATCTTCTATAAGCTACTTTAAAATTAAAATTGCGGGCACAGCCATAAAAAAAAGCAAAGCAAAAATTTAAATAGTCCGAGATATAAATTTCAAAATAAGGTAAATGCTCCAGTAGAGTACCACCGAATTATATTTCCTCACTAAATGATGTTTTCCACTTGCTTTATGTAAGACTAGTTCGTAACCAGGATTTCTTTTTGGGGGTGGTTAGAAATCAAAAACTGGAAAGCAATAGAGTCGATAAATTTCAAAATAAAGTACTCTTTTAAAGGAGTTAATATTTTATTATATAAAAGCTAATAAAAAAGAAATTGATAAATGGATTTTAAAATCTTTGCAGTTGGAGGTGCTTGTGTACATAAAAAAATAAATAAATAATAAAAAATTCGGTGTAGCCCTTAGCTCATTTTGGAGGTGGCTACCTTCAACTACCTTTGGATACGCCCCTAAGAGTAGAACGTTTTATCGCCTATGTGTGTAACATGACAGTTTTCCTCTTCTTCCTTGATCTTTGCGTATTTATGTGGTCATACATTTTACTCAGTACTGTCAAAGTAAAGGGTATTTTCTTTTTTTAAAGGGAAATATTTTCTACGAGTTGGGAGGAAGAAATCAAGTATTGCTACTACTACAAGTGTGGTTTTTATTTTGTTAAAATAAAATTTGGGAACTTTTCTGGCTATAGTTACTTTTGGAGATTTGAGTTACAGAATCAGTAATGCGGTTTCTTTGTTTAGTGTAAGACGTTACTCACCCTGTTTGTTCCTGCTAAGAAATGAGATAGTCTGTACCAAACTTGGGTTATCCGATGAGAAATTTTGAAGTTAATTCGAATAAGTCATATCTGGATTACAATAAATTAAAGATGCTTAAAATAAAAATCAGTATTTTAAAAACTATACACATTTTTTTGTTGTTGTTGTGAGCTGAAAATAAATAAATGATTACTTCTAAATTAATACTTTGCATTGTTTTTACTCGAACTTATAATTTAATTTTAAAACACTGTTGTTTTAAGTTATTTTCTCGTTAGACTGTAACAAACAAACTGCGTTAGAAAGATTCTTCACTGGTTGTACTCTGCACTCTAATAAACAATAAACATACGCTCTAATGCATTTTTAAGGGAAAAATGTGAAGTACAGATATTTTATTGCAAAAATGGCTGATGCACTTTCTAGAAAAATATAAAAAAATTGACAATTAATATAGTTTTATTTTTTTCCTGGATACTTCATAACGCTAGTAACTTGTAAATGTGAAATTTAAATTTTTTGGGTGAATGACGTAATTTGTTTGCTTTAAAAACTGTTTAAACGTTGCATTATGCCTTTAAAAACATAATCCTATCCGTTTAGAATGGTTCATGACCAGGTTGTGGGAGGAAAATACTGCTAAAAAGCAAATAATGTATCACTCGTCTACTGGTAACTAAATATATCGTGACTGTGCCACATAAATAACATAAACCTCTTCGATTTTGAGAAAATCTATTCTTTCACTTTCGCAGTAGAAATATTTTAAAGGTGTACCGCAGCGCCGAACACATACTCAAAACAAGCTTTCATAAACTTTAAAAAATCTTATAATATATACATATGTACGCATACATCTATTTTCAATATGTTGTTTAAAAAAAAAATTCCTACGCCCCGCCACGCTGCCGCCGGAATCCCGATGTCCTTACGCCGCGACCGCAAACTTTAGTGCAGCGCAGACCTTAACTAAAAAAGTCATTAAAAAAATTAGATTTTAAACACTTTACTATAGTATTTTCTACTTATGACTATATATATATATATATATATATATATTGGGGGAGGGGGGGGTCAGTTTCATTAAAATGCCAACTTCGCACAAATTTCAGCTATAGAGCTTTCATACGATTTTTTTAGAGTTTCCTGTACTCGTTGTCATTGCCAAAAGCGCAAGAACTCATTCTTGTACACACAGCATTTTCTGTTAGGTCGAATCGCGGATAAGCTGATCAAACGTCTCCAGTTTTTTGGTGCACTCCGCAATTTCAGGACTTTTTTCTGTTCGTCACCAAAATGTTAATAAACAATTGGGGACAAAATTTAATTATAGTAGTTATTTCTTCCCAATTAAAATATCAATCATGTTTCCTTCATTTTATGAATGCTAATACTGTTTACTTGAATTAAAAGAAATTTATTTTGGAGGAGCATTCAATTTATAAAATGCCCCCCAAATTTTTTTCAGAATTCGAAGACACCACGCTGATTTCCCCCAATTTTTTCTTCAAAAATCTCGCCATCTTACTCTCGATGCTTCTGAAGTCGTATAAGAAAAAATTGGCGCGTGATATGCAAACGGTTTGCCGCGCCTAAACTATAGAATACCTCAAAACTAAGAGAGAGATCGGTTGATTTAGTTAGAAACGTTACGTTGGGAGCATAAAAAATGGATATTTCTCAACTACGAAAGTGAACTTCACAGATGTAATATGTAAGTATTTAATTTCTTAGAGAGAACAGAGGTGTGTTCGAAATGGGTGGAGCTATATCCTTAGCCAGCTTCTTAACTATTACTGAAGGATTGCAATCTTATCAACAAGTACAGGTATTTTTTAATGACGGACACTTGGCGCTTATAGGCATTGGCCACTACACTTTTCACTGTATTATGAAGGCAACTAATAGGAGGACCAGCGTTGCCTCCAATGAAGGGAGGAAAGAAATGACACCCAAGCCTATACCGGGAATCAAACCTGGACCCGGGGTGTGGTAGACTGGATATCTAGCCACTACACAAAACGGGAGACTCAACAACTAGATGGAATTTTGTAGACTACTGATTTTAGCAAGTAAAACTTAGTTGATATAGTATATTTAAAGCAGTACTTACATACATATTTATATGAATGTAAATTTAAAGGATTTAGATTGAAATCGCAGAATGAATCCAAAATGTAGATAAAGCCAGGAAATTGTGCACTCTGACTAAAGTTTAATTTCATAATCAATCAATAGAGGTTCATTGTAAAATCTCTCAACAAATGCATAACATATTAATTTTCCAAGTATTCTAATATTACCGTATTAGCCCGAATATAACGCGGCACCGTATATATCGCGACCATGAAATTTCTCGAGATAATTAGAAAAATCCTATATTTGGACCTAGAACTTAAGGCAAGTCAGGTTTTTAATGGGAAAAGCTCAGTCAAAAAACATCACGTTATATTCGGGCCAATACGATAAGTAAAACACAGATTGGTGACTAACAGGAATCTTGATTTATTGTAGGGTGTTTTCTTCTTCTAGACTGTGATAATTGTAGGTATTAAAAAGACATTAATTTTTAATGCACGTTCATCGGCACTCACTAGGCATGTTTGAGCGAACTGCGATTGACGAAGTGAGAGTTGTACACATTCTGCAATCTACGATCGACACGCGTGTCTGGAGAAACGTATACCTTCGGAGAGTACAGGATCTGACATTCATAACTTCGGACTGCCAACGGCATGTCATGACCGGATGCTCCCATGCATGACCTTCCGATGGCAGACAGTTGGTAGTAAGGTTTTAAATTTCTATCATTAAAACACCGTTTAAATTTGTGGTTGTGAAAATTTTTTGCTTGATGTTATACAAATACTTCATTTTTAGTTCCTGACAATAAATTATTAGTCAATCTTTCAAACCACAATACTTTCTAAGAAACAAGAGAAAAATTTTCATTTTGAGCGACTTATTTCCCAAGAAAATGACAGTGGTTTCTGCTGCAAAGATACAAAACATATTTTAGGCCTAAAAGTGCAAAAACGCGTTTAATTACTTTGATTTTTCACGTAATATTTACCTAATTTGTGTTATATGCCACAACGTACAAAACTTGAGTGTTTGTTTAACTCAAATTCAACTATCAGAGGTGCATTTAAATATAACTTAAATTGGGGGTCTTTTTTTATGGATAAAATTACAAAATTTGAGAAAAATTAATCACGCTTTTAAGTTGAAATTTAAGTTGAAGTAAAATCTAATTTGCGATTCTAAAAATTTGAGAATGGATAAATTAAAACCAATGAACAGCTTTTTCCACTCTCAAAATGCGCGTGTCTGCGGTGTACGCCTAGCACATGTGGCAAAACCAGCCCATGTCCATAATTGCTCATAGAATAAAGCAAATATAATGTGGTTTAACGATATTAAACATTTTCCTTATTAGCTTAGTTATTTATTTACTTATTTTCATTTAGAACATTTTTTTTTCTACTCAACCCTCGAAATGAAAACGAGATACTTTTAGTGAAAGCCTATTTTTGCATTTTATTTATTTATTTATTTTTAACAGTATTAATTATAAACACGTTAAAACTGAACAAAAAAATTTTTAACGTGAAAAAATGGGGGGGGGGGGTTAAACCTCCTTATTATAAAAAAAGTGCACAACTTTTTAATTTTTAGCTTAAAGATTACGCCTATACGGCCTCTCCCTTTAAAAAGACTGTATACGCAACAATGAGCGGTTCTTTCAAAGACGTATTATGAGTTCAGCTCGTCAATAAATTTTTATGGCAATGAAAGCACTGTCTGATTTACATGGGTTAGGACAGATTAGGATAATTTTAATAGGAGAAGGCGGCCCAAAATGATCCTAGCGGCAAAACGATCAACACATGTTTTCTTCCAGACAGGCAGCACATAACACATAAACTACTTATCAAGAAGAAAGAATAACGATATTTATGTGATCTGTGCATTACGTGTGCGAGTAGAATTCTTCAAAAAAACTGATTTTTATGATATCTCTGATAAGGTAAGCACTAACTTTCCTATTTATTTAGATATACAGTCTTTAATGTACAGAATTGGCTATTGGACAGAACTTTTGGTTAATGTACAGAAATTGGTTAATGTACAGAATTGGTAATGTACAGAATTGGGTTATTGAATAGAGTATGTTTTATATGTGAATTACGCTTGTTTAATTTATGTTTTTCAGTGTGTTCCAGAAATATGAAATAAAATGGACAGTCGTACTGCCGTGAAAAACGATACATCGACTGAATAACTTTCAGTACCGTGTTCTAGTCATCGCGGTAGCACTTCAGACGTTCTCAAAATGCGTGACCACCATGACATTATTTAATTTATTTCTGCGTTTTTTGTAGGCCATAATTTTTGAATTATAATTCTGAAATATTTCATCTTATTGTTTGTGAAATTTTTTACTTTAAAATTTTCATAAAAATAAATTATGCATACTATATGATTGTAAAACTTAATTTATTTCATTATGTATATCCATAATTCCTTTTATATCTCTTATATTCCCGATTAAAAACAATTTTAAATTATTTTCAAATGAAGGATCATTTTGCCCTTGGGTGCAAGTCGAATGATCCTTTGGACTCTTTTTCAAAACTATTTTTTTCGTTACTCAATTTGGGTTTAAAATAATATTAAAGGATGTTTATGATGCAAAATATATTATGAAATATTGTGGCAAAGGCCAAAGTTTCTCATTTTATTAGAGACCGGTGTAATTAAAACTACTCTTTGAATTTACAACGAAACCTTTGTTACAATTTAGAGCACTGTAATTTTTTTTACACCGACAAAAAAAAACGTAATCAGTATAATAATCAATTGTATAATCGGTAAGTTTTGAACTATAACGCATAGTAATTACTTAGATGAGCTATGGATTTTACAAATTCTATGTAGCATAGCGTAAATCATTCCAAAAAAACGCCCTTTTGTGGGCGGGTACTGTTAATGTAACGGCCTACTTAAACTGGTTTTTCTGAGATTTTCTCAGGTAGGCGTAAACTCAATATTAGATTCATCACCAACTTGAAGAGATTTAAGCAAGATTTAGTAAACAAATTAATTTATCAACTCAGTGCCGGCTCTAGTGATTTTGACGCCCCAGACACACATGTAAATTCTCCCCCCCCCAAAAAAAAAAATAAAAACAGTAAAAATTAATGTTAAAGGAAATATATTGTTGAATATTGCGGTTTGATTTATTTTCTTATATTGAAACGAATAAGTTGGTTTAGGAATTATATGGTTTTTGATATTTTAAGAAACATCATGCAAATAAATTAAATTTGTTTGCATTAGTAGATATTTTTTGTCTATTGTATATTTAATGCATTTATTTAATAAAAGATGGCTTTAAAGTTATCATACTCCAACGTTTATCCATCTTTAAAAATTCACCTTAGGAATATGCAGTTATATTAATTACTAGCTGAAGTACCCGTCCTCGACGGGTTAGTGAATGAAAATTTCCAAAAAGCAAGAACTTTCGTCAGCATTGTAGGAGTACACAGAATGGATGTAGTATGTTGCCAAAGTAAAGAAAGCGAAGTTATAATTTTCATGTATTGTTAAAATATTACAGGTTAGAGAG
>JAWZYV010003792.1:0-14542 GCA_038373885.1 Cheiracanthium punctorium | reverse complement strand
GAAGCCTTTTATGTGTTTATTTTCTGAAAAAAAACTATTTTAAACCGGCTGCTATAAAACGAAATTCAATTCAAAACTCTTTTATAAACAGATCTTGGAGTTATCACTTTAGAATTCGAAGTAGTTGATCCAGGATTTACTGCCGTTGTTACGTAACAAGCAAAGCAGTAGGGTGTCTACAAATTAGCTGGACAAAAGTATGATTAGCTGGACAAAAGTAAGAAATATTAGCTGGACAAAAGTAAGAAATACCATAAAACTAAATAATTAACTCTTTAACGCGCAGTGTTCCCGCTCTAGTAACACAAAACTCTGACGTTTTGACTGTTGCCAGTCACGAAGAATAGATTTGTTTTCTATAAAAATAGTTGCGGGTGACATAGCTCCACGAGAACCCTTTACTTTTTAAACACGTCATTTCCCGTAAAAAAAATGGTCACGATTATTTTTAAACAGCTCTGACATCCGCTGAAAAATGGAAGAATGCGAGAACAGCTGGATAGATTGCCCAATGATGAAAAAAGGGCAGCCGTTGTCATCGCTCGACTTAACTACCAGCAAGATGGCAGACGATCGAAACGTTCATCGCCTGCCTCAGATCTAGAGACTCATTTTTTGACGCAGCTGGCTGTGCGCCACAGCTGTTGTCAAAAAAGATGTCTCTAGATCTTCGATCGTCCGCCGTCTTGCTGGTAGTTAAGTCGAGCGATGACAACAGCTGCCCTTTTTTCAGCATTGGAAAAGGCTTGCGCCTCAAAGGGCTAAAATGCATAGTTACATACGTTCTCTTGTTTTAAACAGCCTTCAATGATGTGAAATTTAAATAAACAAAATCCCAACGGAACTAGAATTTTTAGGTCGTTTTAAGTTAAATCGGAAATAAACTTGCATAATTTATTCACAAACGTATGTAAGTTGATGAAAGAAAACACGCTGCCGTGTAGAATTTCAATAAACAACAACTATTTTACATACAAACAACAACACTTAAAAATAACGCCAAAAGCACTTAAAATACAAGTCACAATTTTAAAGGAAAACCATTTAGATTTTTACGTATTAAGAATTTCACCATTTTACATCATTCTCGTAAAATAGATGACAGATTGCGAGATATTTATTGACCAAAACACGATTATTCGTTTTCTTTTATGACAGATATTCAAAATTTCAGTGACTGATTACTAGCATTTCCGTTTATAAAAACGAAATCACGCTAATGTCCTTAAAGTTGTATACAGTTAATAGCTCTAAAGCAAGCAATTCGGGGTTTTTTTCCTTACGTGACTAGCAGCTTGACATTAAGAGATTTTTACACGAAGCGTTGTGTGGACTTTACAGCAGAAATGAAATTATGTATACGTGAGATATCCTATGAATAAGCAATAGACATAATTTACATAATAAAAACACTCGCTGTATTTGTCCAGGCAGAATTTAAAATAGAAGGTATGAATAACTGCCTCGGTGTAAAAACGCACAAAACTGACCAGAACAATTAATAACCTTAGTACTTATGTACGACACCTGTTTTTATTTTATTTTTTACAGAAAAAATTACCGGTTGGTTGGTTAAAACATGTTAGAAGTATTTTTTTTTTTTTAGTTTTATTACTATGATAATTAAGTGTTTAATGTTCAGTTTTATCCTTAATGGTGTTTATGTAAAGCAGCTGCGTGATTATGGAACTATTTTATACCTAAAATTGAAAAAAAATATACGATTGCGGAACTGAGAATTTTTTAGCGTGCATTAAAACAATGATTTTACAAATAAAATGCTTGCTGACTGACAATAAAATGGAGTGGTACTCGCCTTTCCAGTAATGACCTACTGCAAAGCCAATAAACAAAAGAGAAAACTGACTAGTGAGTGAACACTTGCACAATCAGTTTTTTAAAATATTCCAAATATTAGGGGGACAAGAAAATAATGCTTATTCATATATCAAAATTTCGCCTAGCCAAAACAACTGCAGCTAATAAGAGAAATTTGGCGTATTCGCGAATTTCTTAACATGAATGCTAGACTGGACAGCATTTTCCGAAATTCGTAATTTATGGGGGGGGGGAGGGAGGGGGCCTAAACGTTCTTTTAATCTATGTCGCGTGATCCCGTAGTGAAAAAAAAAAAAAGATGTCCACGAAATTCTTGCTGTAAAACGCAATATTCACGAATACCTAAAAGTCGATTTCAGAACATTCCGAATATAAGCCTCCAAGGAGGGTAGACATGAAAAACAGGGGAGGGTGGCCATTTTTCTTGAAAGAAAAAAATATCTAGGAAATTCTAGTTTTAAAATTGAACAAGTAATAATACTATGCTTAGGCGCTGTTTGTTTATAATACAATACTTGTAGAAAAATTGTTTGAATTTTATGTAAAAAAATGGCCATCACTATCTAGTACACCTAATCTTCACATGATACGTACATAACAAGCACACTTCTAGTACCGTAAGTTGTTTTATTAGGATTCTGGAGACGGAAGCGGTGGAGGGGGCGTCATGCAAAATTTGGTACTGTAATCCAAGAGATATTGTAGCAGAATTACTCTGCTACTCCTGGGTTTCGTCGTTCTAAAGTCCAGTTGGTGTAAAAAGTTCAAGTAAAAAGTCACTTGTCAGGATGGAACACAATCTTTATTGCTTCTAGAACTTCGTGGAACAATTAGCTGTACAAAATTCACAAGCACAATTAAACAGTAACGTGCTTTTAACAATCCGCTTAGATCAGAAGCTCTCACAAATGCTGTATTTCTCACACAAAATAAGTCACTTTTACAGGCAAAAATTCCGTGGAAATATTCAAGGGATATAGTACACAATCCCTTAAGACACAGCAATGAAGAATTTACACACAGCACTTTAAAAACAGCTTCACAAAGCAAGCTAAAACACAGCTTCTATAGCACTATCAGTTCACACAAAACAAGCGTACTCAGAGCTCTTCACACATTGAATGTTCAACTCGCAACTGACTTCGGGGCGATGCACGCTTCTATAAATAGCCGACGCAGGAGGTACAAGAGGTTTCCAGAAAAGTCAATTTCTCGAGGGTTCTACATAAAGCGTGAATTTTGATTATGTCATAGAAGATAAATGTTAGGTTATTATGCGTTTTTAATGCAGAAAAAACAACTTCCAGGCCCCATTGGGATAAACGCGCCAAATGACCAAAAAGTCGCCAAGCTTGGCGACTTTTGGCGAAATATCGCCAAATTTGGCGCCAAAAATAAGTCCTCAAAAGTGAAGAGATCTAAGCTCTAGGACCAATATTTCTCGAGTTTTCTAGAACCTCCATTGAAAAACAATGGCAAACCGAAACCTCCATATCTCCGGTTCTAATTGGCCGATTTTGATGCAGCAAAAAGCAAAATTTATCTATTTGAAGCGTAGAATACGAATTTGAAACCATTTTAAGCCACAGAGCAGCGGATTGCCCCGAAAATTCGTAACAATATTGACATTGCATTGTTCAGTAACTGGAATTACATATTCTCAGTAAAGAAACACAGTGCAATACAAATCGATAAACGATTATTTTTTTTCAAGATAAGATATGCAACCAGAGTAACCTATGAAATGTCAAATAACTCCATCTTTCATTCAAGGAAATTGCGTATCCAAGCAACAGACTAAAAAAATTCCTTAAACCAGTGGTTCTCAACTGATGGTTCACAAACAAGTTCTAAGATGTCCGAGAAGCGAGTGTTTAAAAAAAGATGGTGTTTTCACCATTTCATGAGGTAAAATAGACAAAAAGCGTAGTTATTTTTAGAGAATTGGAGAAAAAGTTTCATAATCCTTGCAAAATAGCGAAAATACGGGCGGGTACAATATTAAATGCAATCCGATAAAATATTGTAGCATTTCAGCCAAGCTTTTGTCTTCGGCTACAAGTATATGCATGTAAACAAGGTTAATTAACTACAGCAACCCCTCGTTATATCGCTATTGTCGGGAAACAAGAAAAATTCACGATATATATCCGAGGGCGCGATATAACGGGGGGCGAGGGGTGACATGATAAAACTTTACTCTTATAAACATATGCTTTTAAAATATAATAAAATTAATGGTATATGTACTGTAATAAATGATGTGCTCATAAACTATAAAAATAGAAGTTTAATTTTTTATTTTTATTTTGATGTACAAATACACATTTCATTTCCTGCTGAAAAAAATGATCCAGAGTCATTTGATTTGATTTTTCTCTTCATATGCTGCTTTTCAACAAAGAGGCGTAAATTAATTAATGGTACTTAACTTATGTGATAGAAGATGTATTTTTACTTTCTGAACATGTACCATGTAAGGAAAGTATTGTAATCATGAAAAAATTCGAATTCGAGATTTTGGTGTATTGACACGTTTTGAGGTCTTCTGAATTCATTTATGCTATTTTTACGGTGTGTATGTGTGTTTGTGTGTATGTGAGTGAACACGATAGCTCCTGAACAGGGCATGCGATTGAGCTCAAATTGGGTACATATGTTATAAACCACTGTCGCAAGACCTGTATTGATTTTGATGTGTATAGGACTTACAGTTTTTCTACAGGGATAAAATAAAGATTTCTTTTACATTATGGTCTATGAGGAGAAATTCTGGAAAGTGCGCTAGCGTTTAAACGGTACATTCGATTGTGCTCAAATTGGGTATACATGTTATAAACCACCATTGTAAGACCGGCATTGATTTTGATGTTTATAGGACTTATAGTTTTTCTACAGGGCTACGACAAAGATTTCTTTTACATTATGGCCTATGGAGGAAAATTTTAGAAAGTGCGCTAGCGTTTAAACGGTACATTCGATTGAGCTCAAATTGGGTATACATGTTGTAAACCACCATTGTAAGACCGGCATTGATTTTGATGTTTATAGGACTTATAGTTTTTCTACAGGGCTACGACAAAGATTTCTTTTTCATAATGGCCTATGGGGAGAAATTCTTGAAAGTGCGCTAGCGTTTAAACGGTACATTCGATCGAGCTTCAATTTGGTATATATGTTTGAATTATTCATCGATTAAAATTTATTTAAATGCTTGGTAATGATCTTAATCGTAAGTGTTCGGAAAGTCGAGTGGGGTCACTACAGATTTTTCAAATTTAATGCGGACTTCTCTAGTAAAGTAACAAAGCAAAAGAGCACAGAAAAAAATCGAGAGACATAGGAAAAGCGCGATATATCCGAATGCGGGATATATCGAGGTGCGATGTAACGAGGGGGTTACTGCATTATCTGCATCATTGAGTGAGTGGAACTAACGTTCTCCGCACTTTTTTGAATTTTTCATTTATCGTTACATTCTGTGCAAAAAGTTTTGTATTTTTTTTAGATTTTTATATTGCATCATCAAAACAAAATGAAAGCTTCAGGAACCAATAATTTCAGTTAGCACCATGAAACACCGAAGGAAGTGTTGTAAAATATTGTGGATTCCATATCTAAATGACTGGCTGTTGTGATCAGAGTCAAGGCTGCTCATCAACATAATATATGATCTTTAGTTCAATTGCATTTATTTATTACCCTCTTTTTGCAGAATAACTTGAAATGAATTCTTTATTTAATTTTATTCCGGCGATCCAAAATAGATTATGATTTCTATAATAACCTATGTATTTTTTATGCTATCTTTTCAATAAATTAAATAATTATTTTTTTTCTTTAACTTCATGCTATCTTGTCTTTGATGTAATTAATTTAACTTGATGACACTAAAAAATATCAGTTATATTGATTTTTAATTTTGACGGGGGGAAAGGGGGCTTAATCTTTAAAAGTGTTAGATTTCTGAAACTTACAATACTTTTGGCCAGTAGTGCATATTAACAATAAATTATTCTCATGCATATGCATGTTTGATACACATTATCGCGTTCCTTTATTTTTAACACTTTCCAAAAAGGTTGATAAGTGTTTATGGTTTAAAATTTAAGCACCCCATATTAATGAATAGGAACATTTTCCTAAGATTATACCGCAAAACATAAAATTTCAACAACTAAAGAGTCAATGAAAACGGTGCACGGTTATCATAATGAATAAGGCCGTAACAACGCATTTAGGTTCGAAGCAACCTGTAATTAACTTCAGAAACATTTGTTGTAAGTAAAATATCAAGTATATTAATTGTTCTCGTCAACTTTTAATGCGTTTTTAAGAACAGCCTATTTAAAGCATTCCATTATTTTTTCTCCTTCTTGTTTTGAATTCTGCCAGGACAAATATAGCTCGAATTTATTATGCAAATGGTCTCTCTATTACTTACTTATTCATAGGCTATCTCGCGTACATATATTTTGCGTCTGCTGTTAAACTCTTTTATATTTTTATGACATCAGGGGCCTAAGTCCCTTTAAAATGTCAAGTTGAGAGTCACGTCAAGGAAAAAGAGAAAAAAAAACTCTGAATCACCGATTCAAAAAGTACAGACAGTACCGCTTAAAACACTTTGCGTGATATTGTTCTAGAACACGAAACGCCATAGTAATCAGTCAAAAACGTTTAGGGTGTTGCTTTTGAATTATAAAACCTACGTTATTTTTTTTCTTACGTAAATAAATATCTTGGATTTTGACATTTATTTCCGATCAAAGAAAAAGAGAGATTTATCCATGACGTAACTTTCTGATAATGTCGTTTTTATTTAGCCGGCTGACAGATCAGTTCGATATAATGCTTCAAAATGTAAGTAATTGCGAGTATTTAATCTGGCATGTACCAGCCATGCTGTGATACAGTTAAACGTTTCTCTATTCTAAAGTTAATGCGCTTTGCCATTTTTAAATCCCCCTTCTTTTTTGCCTTTATGCTTTCTTAATTCGCTGGGTGGGAAAAGTTTCCGCCTTCAAAATGAAAATTAACGCCCAAAGTGAAATTTTGTTTCCGAAAATCAATAATAAACATTCAAAATTAAATTCAGTGAGAGCAGTTTATTGACAGAATATGTAGAAAAATAACAATCCTAAGGTTATGAGTACCGTAATTTCCGGCTTATAATCCGCGGATTATCTACTAAAAAAGATGAAAATTTATCCAGTGCGTATTATGCATCGCTGCGTACTATCTGCTGAAATTTTCCCTGAAGTCTTCAGATTTTACAGTAAAAAACTTTTTAAAAACAAAATAAAAGTTCATTTCTTTTTTTCCACTATATTTAGACAGTATATTTGCTGTCTATATATTATTCCAGAAAAGGTTTATTGTTTGTATAAGTATTATTCCAGTAAAAAAGGTAGGTCTCAGTTCAATTTTGTTTTTCTTATAATAATGTCACTTGACTAAATAATTACGATGTTACAAAAGTATTCTGCATGCTACTATACATTTTGTTTTGTTTGTTCCGAAAGAAATGTTCGCTTTCTTATATTTGATTAATTTCATAATACAGTTCTTAGGGCTTACAGGTAGAATGCCTAGCTTACAAATTGTGTATCATTTGTGATTTAAATCGAAAAATGACCGTCAAAATATGTTTGATGATTCTCATTCATAACAATAGATTTTTAGTAGGAAATGTTTCACAGTAAGCCGATTCTAATATTAATACTGTGGTTTTACTATACATAGAAAATAATTACCAATTTTGGTCAAAGCATCGCCATACTATCCGCGGATAACCTACCGCTGAGGATTATCTAAAGAAATATTTGTTTTCTACTTGAAAAAAAGTGCCTGCGGATTATAAGCCGGAAATTACGGTACTAAGTTTATGTGTTCATTTTAGGGGTACAGGTGGAGCTACATAAAAGGTAGACGGAGGTATAATCTCCATTCTAGGTCTCCCTCTGTATATATTTAACGGTATTCACTGCGTTAATTTCATATTCTGTTCTTACCGGTACTCTTGGCATAGTTAGAGAATCCACCTTTGCCAGTTAAAATGCTAAATCCAATAATCCAACAAAAACTGGAGTCATTTCTAGAGTAGGAAATCATTTCTAGAGTTCTTAGAATAGGAAATTAGGAGTTCATAAGTATGAAATAAATAAAACACAAACTTACTGGCGCCTTAAAAAAATTGATTTTTAATGCTTTTCTAGTTCTTTTGCATCGTATTTGTTTCGCATAGCAACGTTTACATCCCACTAGAAAAAGCAGGGATGTCTAGAAAAACTGAAAACCTTTATAAATTAATCCGTGTTCTTTTCCCTGTCTGAAAGCAATTTGTATAAATAAAGACAACAAATGATGTTTTAATTTTATAGTTTCTCCAAGAGAACTTCGCCCCAGCCGAATGCATTATCAGGAAGGGCTAATTTCATGGAAAGTTTTGTTCGAGTACTAGTTAGCGATAATAACTATCGCGAGAACGCGCATTAACAATCACTGCTTTCTGCTTTTCCAAAACTAATCAAAAATGAACTTTTCTGATATTCTTAAGGTTAGATAATAATTTCGCGACCACTTAGAGCTAAAACTTGCAAAGTGCCAATACTTAAGGAAGCAGAAATGCATTTGTTAGTTCCAGACACCGTGGCATATGATTAAATTTAAAGATTAACGAAATACAGTGTAAGAGGCTAGGCACAAGACTTTGTTAACGGAAATTTCCAGTTAGTAGATAAGAATTATTGTTAAACCGGGAATGTGCATGGCTTTAATCATCAAAAATGTATTTTTGTAGAGTAAAATCGAGTTGTAACGAAATTATGAATATTTCAGATTACCGAAAAAAATACAGATAAATACAGAAAATGGAATAGTACAAATTCAGTTACATTGAAGTATGAGTATAACGAATGTTTGACGTGTTATAATGAATTTGATGCATTTTTCTATTATTTACAAACAGTGCAATTTTCATTTAATTTACTGCCAACTTGTATCACGGAGTTTAGATGTTTGTTTATGTAATGGAAAAAACTGTTTTCAGTATGGGATGTTTTTTTTTTCTATCCTTTGCAAAAGAAGTTTTACATTAATTGGTATCATGTGTAAAAATGCAAAAGTAAATAATTATTTACTTTTGTATTTTTTAAAGAATTACATTGTATCACAATTATTTAAAAAAGAATTAATTAAAAGTATTTATACAAAAGTAAAAAGTATCATAAATATTTAAAAAAGAAAGCAAGAAAGATAAATCATGCCAAAGCGCATAGAGTATGAAATGCTTACAAACACAACAATATTTGGCGAAAGATTTGGCGATGAACTGTGCTTAAATCTGGCGAGATTTTATATTAGTGGTTGAAGAAAAGTGATGCTAAGGGCATCCACCTGAGGAGGGTTTCCTTGGGAGCAGGACTTCTTTAAGGGTTTCTGACGGGCATTCACGTTACATCAGGAGAAAATCGTCCAAACCTCCAGGCCGTTAGGTCGATAGCCACGCGAGAGGCGAAAACCCCCGACCTTTACACTTCGGCTAAATTTTAGAGCTTATCAAAAGTACAGTGATACTTTTATGAGATACCTCTATTAAGCGACCCCCTCTTCCACGACCAATTTTTAAAAACACCAGTTTGTTACCCTATCTACTTAATATTGAAGGATCCCTTAGAAAAGAACACTTAACCCTCTATAAGCAACCGGACCCGGCTCCTTGTCCAAAAATTTTCTTGAATTTTTCCGGAAGTATAGTAAACAAAGCCCAGATTCCAAAGCAGTCGCTGTACTGCAAACAGGCAGCAGCTGCAAGTACACATACATATCAAATATAAGTCTTGTAGTTTAGAGAAGCTACAGGTCTAAGAAATGAGTGATTTTACTGTTGGAGCCACTCACTGATGGGATCGAGTCACACGAAAAAGGAAATTCGGAGAGGAAGTTGATATTTAGTTTTGGCGGTGGGAAAACGTAAAGAAACAAATTTTAAAGCAAAAAGATTTCATTTTGCCAATTTCAGAATGAATGAAGAATATCGGGATAAATGCTCTTTTGTCATGTAAAAAGCTAAGTACAAAGAAAAACACTCTCGCAGAGAGAAAAAAGATTGAAGCAATCTGAAATTTCTTGAATAATTTAAATTTAATAAATTTAAATTTAAAAAATGTTTGCATAGTTATTTATGTACTGATATGTAATTTCATAAGTAGCAAAACAAACACTATTTTTTAGCATTTTTTCCTTGGCTACCAAATATTCATACTTCTTTGAGCGATCACCTCCCTTAACGGCCAATTTTTCGGAGAACGAAGGGTGGTTACTCCTGAGAAGTTTTTCTGCATTTGTTTTAAAGTGGGTAAAGATTAAATTATCGAGTATAGACCGTTAAATTATGATTTTTTAAGCGTCTATTTTATTGCCTCCACATCCAGTTTTATCTGCTAGTCTTTTTAAACCATGTTTGGTGCTCTTGTCATTTCAACTAAAATAAAAAACAAAAATTTCCCGACAGCCTCTAAAATGGAAAACTACTAAAAAAGACAACTGAACAGAGAGAAAACATTCTTAAAGCAGTCCGAATGACTGCTTTGCGTGTACTCTTTTCTGTCACTCCTAAATTAAAGCGAAAGTACAAAATAAAATACAAATAAAATTCGGCGCACGATACGCCTAATTATCCATTACGGCGTAAATTCGTAAGCGCCCGACGACAGTCTTGTCCAGAATTAGTCGTATTTTATTCCAGAAGACTTCGGAAGCATGTAAATCTTAATGTGGTCTATAATTTTCCCGAACGACCAAGTCGTTACAAGTATGAAATGGGGTATCATGCATAAAGATGGAATGGCAGACACGAAAAAAAAGCTGATGCAAGGTATGGCATCTTTTAACCCTTTGAGGCGCAACCCTTTCCCAATGCTGAAAAAAAGGCAGGCGTTGCCATCGCTCGACTTAACTACCAGCAAGAGGGCGGACGATCGAAGATCTAGAGACCCTTTTTTGACAACAGCTGTGGCGCACAGCCAGCTGCGTCAAAAAAATGAGTCTCTAGGTCTCAGGCAGGCGATGAACGTTTCGATCGTCCGCCATCTTGCTGGTAGTTAAGTCGAGCAATGGCAACGCCTGCCCTTTTTTCAGCATTGGGCAATCTATCCAGCTGTTCTCTCATTCTTCCATTTTTCAGCAGATGTCAGTGCTGTTAAAAATAATCGTGATCATTTTTTACGCGAAATGACGTACTAAAAAGTAAAGGGTTCTCGTGGAGCTATGTCACCCGCAACTATTTTTATAAAAATCAAATCTATTCTTCGTGGCAACAGTCAAAACGTCAGAGTTGGGTGATCCCAGAGCGGGATCACTGCGCGTTAAAGGGTTAACGCGCAGTGTTCCCGCTCTGGGAACACCCAACTCTGACGTTTTGACTGTTGCTAGTCACGAAGAATAGATTGGATTTTTATAAAAATAGTTGCGGGTGACATAGCTCCACGAGAATCCTTTACTTTTTAGCACGTCATTTCCCGTCAAAAGATTATTTTTAACAGCACTGAATGTGCTGAAAAATGGAAGAATGCGAGAACAGCTGGATAGATTCCGCAGTGCTGGAAAAAGGGCAGCCGTTGCCATCGCTCGACTTAACGACCAGCAAGATGGCGGACGGTCGAAACGTTCATCGCGTGCCACAGATCTAGAGACCCTTTTTTCACGACAGCTGGCTGTGCCGTCAAAAAAGGGTCTCTAGATCTGTGGTGCGCGATGAACGTTTGGATCGTCCGCCATCTTGCTGGTAGTTAAGTCGAGCGATGACAACGGCTGCCTTTTTTCAGCATTGGAAAAGGGTTGCGCCTCAAAGGGTTAACATAGGATTATTTCTTCACACAACAGTCGTATGCAATTTTTTTTTTTTTCGAATGTCGTTGTAAGTTTGTATTACTCCGTTAGAAAACTATCTGGGTGAAATAACCAGGCGAACTAAGTAATTTTTTTTTTTTTTTTACCACAGTCAAAGCCTTGAAGTCACAAATGAAAAACTTACGTGCAATTGATAAACTCTGTCCTGCAATTTGCGTCCTATTCGCAATTTGTGAGGATCTAAATAGCTCTACGAGACGATACCGTTTGATGTTTTTCGAGAGATGAAAATAAGTATTTTCTTCTGCTGAACCATTGAGAATTTAAATATTTAGAGTGGGTATTTCAGGAGAAGAAATAAAGATAGGTGGTATTAGTAACAGGTAATATTAGTAAATTTGTAAGAATAATATGCACTAAAGCACTATCCCGTTTTAATAAATATTTCATGAAATTAAAAGTGTTTGTTGCATTCATCATTTTTCTACCGGTGCGTTAGAGCTAAATAAACAATAAGTAATCTTACGTTATGCTAACATATCCCGTAGTAGTTGCAACAGAAGAGACTACTAAAGCCAAATTTATTTAATCCTTTGAGGCGCAACCCTTTCCCAATGCTGAAAAATGGGCAGCCGTTGCCATCGCTCGACTTAACTACCAGCAAGATGGCGGACGATCGAAACGTTCATCGCGTGCCACAGATCTAGAGACCCTTTTTTGACGCAGCTGGCTGTGCGCACAGCCAGCTGCGTCAAAAAAGGGTCTCTAGATCTGTGGCACGCGATGAACGTTTCGATCGTCCGCCATCTTGCTGGTAGTTAAGTCGAGCGATGGCAACGGCTGCCCATTTTTCAGAATTGGGCGATCTATCCAGCTGTTCTCGCGTTCTTCCATTTTTCAGCAGATGTCAGTGCTGTTAAAAAGAATCTTTTTACTGGAAATGACATGCTAAAAAGTAAAGAATTCTCGTTGAGCTATATCACCCGCAACTATTTTTATAGAAATCCAATCTATTCTTCGTGACTGGCAACAGTCAAAACGTCAGAGTTGGGTGATCCCAGAGCGGGATCACTGCGCTTTAAAGGGTTAACTATTCACGAGTAGATGAAATCCCGTTCAAGTACGGGAGATTGTTTGTCTTGTATATAGCAAAACTACGTGAGGGCTATTAGCCAAGCATGGGATGTGTCTTAGCCGGGGGATTTTTAAAAGGTATTAATGCGTATTGACGTTACATGTGAAGAAAACTGGGCCTTAACATTTCAGCCAAATACGGGAGAAATTAGCACATTCTTCGAATTGTCTTCGTAGTTAGGAGTTGACATGATTAGAGTTTGAACTACTGGGTTCCTTGCGGAACATTCAGTCGAAACATTTAGGTAAGCAATATTTCTCAAAGTGGACTCTTCTCTATTAGACCTTTCTAAGGATGAGAGCGAACACGTTAAACATAGATTCGATACTACATGTTGTGATGTCTACTTCATACAACATAATGTAGATGGCAGCACCAGAACTTATGAACCATCCATGAACCAGAACTTAACACGATGCCATATGTTTACATTTTTTCCCCAACTCTGTTTTTCTAAGGAACAGTCGAATTGACACCTCCTCATAATATGTGTATATGTTTGTGGGTAATTAAAACACCTAATACTGAAAACCTGCCTTATTAATCTCCTACCTTCTAAACCGTATTCTACAAATAGGTAAAATATGATAATGTAAGAAAAAAAATGTAATGATCCATCTCTGATTTATATACTTTTTATGGAAACGAGTTTTTTTACGGAACTTGCTATGGAAACGAGTTTTGTATTTACATGAGCATATATTAGCTATAATATGATTCCGTACAAAAGGAGTTTAATCATTAAAAAAGAACACTCTAGACTGCAAAGATGAAACTTGAAACATGTCTGAATTTTTCCACTTACCTTGTTTGACGCTTTACTATTTGACTGCAAAGCCACTTTAGTATGTTTTTTAACTAAAGTAAATAGCGAGATCGTTATTTACTAACCGCAAGAGGCTCTAACAGAAAGTAAATAAGCAAAACCAATTGCATAGAACAGACAAGAAAAGAAAAAAACAATAGGAATAGTTATTTTGCGTGCAGTACTCCTGTACTATATGTGCTCAGCACGTTAAGCCTAATTCTATATCATCGAGTGCATGCACGTTAGACCATAGTCTCATAATAATAAATGATATTTTTTTACGTTTACTAAAATACGAGACTGGAAGCTTGTACAAACCAAACGCGGTATGTAATTTTCTAAGTATTGCCTGGAAAGTGTGTGATAGGTAGCAATAACTAAACATGAATGGTTAAAATCTATTCCTTGTACTTGTGGCAACAGGTACGTCACGCATTCCTTAAACAGAATGGTTGATAAATAGTCTGATATTGTCCATATTTACCGACTGCTCACGAAACATACAAAAAAAAAAAAACAGTTTACAGGAGAGCAAAGCAAATATTGTAATGATATTTGAAGGAAATTTTTTGTAGTTGAAAAAGGTCTGACAGGTTAGTATTGTCCAACATAATTATACTGACCAGACATTTATTATTTTATTCGAAATGCTTTAGTAAAAACATTTTTTTTCTAATAGTTTAATAACTTTTTTAGAGGGATAGACAGGAAAAATACAGTAAAAACATATAGAAACAAAACATTTCTACCTGCAGTAGGAACATTTCTTTATTTGGGGGAGGGGGGGGGGGCTTTGGCTGAAATTTCAAGTTATTTTAATCTGTTTCCATCAAGCGTCCGCGATCGAACTCGGTATGTATGGGTTGGGAATCCAGCGTCCCTAACCACTCGACCAATGCGACTTGCGC
>JAWZYV010003791.1:0-30619 GCA_038373885.1 Cheiracanthium punctorium | reverse complement strand
AGGATATAACAATGCTCTTTAAAAATGAGTGTCAATAATATACTTTGAAAGAGTGGACTAAACCTTTATTTAAGATGGCTTTCAACAAAGGGAAGTAATCGTTGGAAATAAGGCAAAAATACTCGGTATAACATCTTTAAAAATTTGTGTCGATAATATACTTTGAAACAGTGGACAGAACCTTTATTTAAAATGGCTTTCAAGAAAGGGACGTAATTGTTGGTAATAATGCAAAAATACAGGATATAACAATGGTCTTTAAGAAGTGTGTCAATAATATACTGTAAAACAGTGGACAGTCATTTATTAAAAATGACTTTCAACAAAGGGACGTTAATTGTTGGAAATAATGCAGAAATATACGGTATAACAATGCTCTTTAAGAAAGTTTGTCAATAATATACTTTGAAACAGTGGACTAAACATTTATTAAAAATGACTTTCAACAAAGGGACGTTAATTGTTGGAAATAATGCAGAAATATACGGTATAACAATGCTCTTTAAGAAAGTTTCTCAATAGTATACTTTGAAACAGTGGACTAAACATTTATTTAAAATGACTTTCAACAAAGGGACGTTAATTGTTGGAAATAAGGCAAAAATACAGGATATAACAATGCTCTTTAAAAAAGTGTGTCAATTATATACATTGAAACAGTGGACTAAACTTTTATTTAAAACGACTTTCAACGAAGGAACGTAATTGTTGGAAATAAGGCAAAAATACAGGATATAACAATGCTCTTTAAAAATGTGCGTCAATAATATGCTTTGAAACAGTGGACTAAACCTTTATTTAAAATGACTTTCAACAAAGGGGCGTAATTGTTGGAAATAAGGCAAAAATACACGATATAACAATGCTCTTTAAAAATGTGCGTCAATAATATGCTTTGAAACAGTGTACTAAACCTTTATTTAAAATGGCTTTCAACAAAGGGGCGTAATTGTTGGAAATAAGGCAAAAATACAGGATATAACAATGCTCTTTAAAAATGTGTGTCAATAATATACTTTGAAACAGTGGACTAAACCTTTATTTAAAATGACTTTCAACAAAGGGACGTAATTGTTGGAAATAAGGCAAAAATACAGGATATAACAATGCTCTCTAAGAAAGCTTGTCAATAATATACTTTGAAACAATGGACTAAACCTTTAATTAAAATGACTTTCAACAAAGAGGCGTAACTGTTGGAAAAAAGGCAAAAATACAGGATATAACAATGCTCTTTAAAAATGTGTGTCAATAATATACTTTGAAACAGTGGACTAAACCTTTATTTAAAATGGCTTTCAACAAAGGGACGTAATTGTTGGAAATAAGGCAAAAATACACGGTATAACAATGCTCTTAAAAATGTGTGTCAATAATATACTTTGAAACAGTGGACTAAACCTTTATTTAAAATGGCTTTCAAGAAAGGGACGTAATTGTTGGTAATAATGCCAAAATACAGGATATAACAATGGTCTTAAGAATGTGTGTCAATAATATATGTTAAAACAGTGGACTAAACCTTTATGTAAATGGCTTTCAACAAAGGGACGTTAATTGTTGGAAATAATGCAAAAATACACGGTATAACAATGCTCTTTAAAAATGTGCGTCCATAATATGCTTTGAAACTGTGGACTAAACCTTTATTTAAAATGACTTTCAACAAAGGGACGTAATTGTTGTAAATAAGGCAAAAATACACGATATAACAATGCTCTTTAAGAAAGTGTGTCAATAATATACATTGAAACAGTGGACTAAACTTTTATTTAAAATGACTTTCAACAAAGGGACGTAATTGTTGGAAATAAGGCAAAAATACAGGATATAACAATGCTCTTTAAAAATGTGTGTCAATAATATACTTTGAAACAGTGGACTAAACCTTTATTTAAAATGACTTTCAACAAAGGGACGTAATTGTTGGAAATAAGGCAAAAATACAGGATATAACAATGCTCTTTAAAAATGTGCGTCAATAATATGCTTTGAAACAGTGTACTAAACCTTTATTTAAAATGGCTTTCAACAAAGGGACGTAATTGTTGGAAATAAGCAAAAATACAGGATATAACAATGTCTTTAAAAATGTGTGTCAATAATATACTTTGAAACAGTGGACTAAACCTTTATTTAAAATGGCTTTCAACAAAGGGACGTAATTGTTGGAATAATGCAAAAATACAGGATATAACAATGCTCTTTAAGAATGTGTGTCAATAATATACTTTGAAACAGTGGACTAAACATTTATTAAAAATGACTTTCAACAAAGGGACGTTAATTGTTGGAAATAATGCAAAAATACACGGTATAACAATGCTCTTTAAAAAGTGTGTCAATAATATACTTTGAAACAGTGGACTAAACATTTATTTAAAATGACTTTCAACAAAGGGACGTAATTGTTGGAAATAAGGCAAAAATACAGGATATAACAATGCTCTTTAAAAAGTGTGTCAATAATATACTTTGAAACAGTGGACTAAACCTTTATTTAAAATGACTTTCAACAAAGGGCGTAATTGTTGGAAATAAGGCAAAAATACAGGATATAACAATGCTCTTTAAAAATGTGTGTCAATAATATACTTTGAAACAGTGGACTAAACCTTTATTTAAAATGGCTTTCAACAAAGGGGCGTAATTGTTGGAAATAAGGCAAAAATACAGGATATAACAATGCTCTTTAAAAATGTGCGTCAATAATATACTTTGAAACAGTGGACTAAACCTTTATTTAAAATGACTTTCAACAAAGGGCGTAATTGTTGGAAATAAGGCAAAAATACAGGATATAACAATGCTCTTTAAAAATGTGTGTCAATAATATACTTTGAAAAAGTGGACTAAACCTTTATTTAAAATGGCTTTCAACAAAGGGACGTAATCGTTGGAAATAAGGCAAAAATACTCGGTATAACAATGCTCTTTAAAAATGTGTGTCGATAATATACTTTGAAACAGTGGACAGAACCTTTATTTAAAATGGCTTTCAAGAAAGGGACGTAATTGTTGGTAATAATGCAAAAATACAGGATATAACAATGGTCTTTAAGAAGTGTGTCAATAATATACTGTAAAACAGTGGACTAAACATTTATTAAAAATGACTTTCAACAAAGGGACGTTAATTGTTGGAAATAATGCAGAAATATACGGTATAACAATGCTCTTTAAGAAAGTTTCTCAATAGTATACTTTGAAACAGTGGACTAAACATTTATTAAAAATGACTTTCAACAAAGGGACGTTAATTGTTGGAAATAAGGCAAAAATACAGGATATAACAATGCTCTTTAAAAATGTGTGTCAATAATATACTTTGAAACAGTGGACTAAACATTTATTTAAAATGACTTTCAACAAAGGGACGTAATTGTTGGAAATAAGGCAAAAATACAGGATATAACAATGCTCTTTAAAAATGTGCGTCAATAATATGCTTTGAAACAGTGGACTAAACCTTTATTTAAAATGACTTTCAACAAAGGGCGTAATTGTTGGAAATAAGGCAAAAATACAGGATATAACAATGCTCTTTAAAAATGTGCGTCAATAATATGCTTTGAAACAGTGTACTAAACCTTTATTTAAAATGGCTTTCAACAAAGGGGCGTAATTGTTGGAAATAAGGCAAAAATACAGGATATAACAATGCTCTTGAAAAATGTGTGTCAATAATATACGTTAAAACAGTGGACTAAACATTTATTAAAAATGACTTTCAACAAAGGGACGTTAATAGTTGGAAATAATGCAGAAATACACGGTATAACAATGCTCTCTAAGAAAGCTTGTCAATAATATACTTTGAAACAATGGACTAAACCTTTAATTAAAATGACTTTCAACAAAGAGGCGTAACTGTTGAAGAAAAGGCAAAAATACAGGATATAACAATGCTCTTTAAAAATGAGTGTCAATAATATACTTTGAAAGAGTGGACTAAACCTTTATTTAAGATGGCTTTCAACAAAGGGAAGTAATCGTTGGAAATAAGGCAAAAATACTCGGTATAACATCTTTAAAAATTTGTGTCGATAATATACTTTGAAACAGTGGACAGAACCTTTATTTAAAATGGCTTTCAAGAAAGGGACGTAATTGTTGGTAATAATGCAAAAATACAGGATATAACAATGCTCTTTAAGAATGTGTGTCAATAATATACTGTAAAACAGTGGACTAAACATTTATTAAAATGACTTTCAACAAAGGGACGTTAATTGTTGGAAATAATGCAGAAATATACGGTATAACAATGCTCTTTAAGAAAGTTTCTCAATAGTATACTTTGAAACAGTGGACTAAACATTTATTAAAAATGACTTTCAACAAAGGGACGTTAATTGTTGGAAATAAGGCAAAAATACAGGATATAACAATGCTCTCTAAGAAAGCTTGTCAATAATATACTTTGAAACAGTGGACTAAACCTTTATTTAAAATGACTTTCAACAAAGGGACGTAATTGTTGGAAATAAGGCAAAAATACAGGATATAACAATGCTCTTTAAAAATGTGTGTCAATAATATACTTTGAAACAGTGGACTAAACCTTTATTTAAAATGACTTTCAACAAAGGGACGTAATTGTTGGAAATAAGGCAAAAATACAGGATATAACAATGCTCTTTAAAAATGTGTGTCAATAATATACTTTGAAACAGTGGACTAAACCTTTATTAAAAATGACTTTCAACAAAGGGACGTAATTGTTGGAAATAATGCAAAAATACAGGATATAACAATGCTCTTTAAAAAGTTTGTCAATAATATACTTTGAAACAGTGGACTAAACATTTATTAAAAATGACTTTCAACAAAGGGACGTTAATTGTTGGAAATAAGGCAAAAATACAGGATATAACAATGCTCTTTAAAAAGTGTGTCAATAATATACATTGAAACAGTGGACTAAACCTTTATTTAAAATGACTTTCAACAAAGGGACGTAATTGTTGGAAATAAGGCAAAAATACAGGATATAACAATGGTCTTTAAAAATGTGCGTCAATAATATGCTTTGAAACAGTGGACTAAACGTTTATTTAAAATGACTTTCAACAATGGGACGTAATTGTTGGAAATAAGGCAAAAATACACGATATAACAATGCTCTTTAAAAATGTGCGTCAATAATATGCTTTGAAACAGTGTACTAAACCTTTATTTAAAATGGCTTTCAACAAAGGGCGTAATTGTTGGAAATAAGGCAAAAATACAGGATATAACAATGCTCTTTAAAAATGTGTGTCAATAATATACTTTGAAACAGTGGACTAAACATTTATTTAAAATGACTTTCAACAAAGGGACGTTAATTGTTGGAAATAATGCAAAAATACAGGATATAACAATGCTCTTTAAAAATGTGTGTCAATAATATACTTTGAAACAGTGGACTAAACCTTTATTTAAAATGACTTTCAACAAAGGGGCGTAATTGTTGGAAATAAGGCAAAAATACAGGATATAACAATGCTCTTTAAAAATGTGCGTCAATAATATGCTTTGAAACAGTGTACTAAACCTTTATTTAAAATGGCTTTCAACAAAGGGGCGTAATTGTTGGAAATAAGGCAAAAATACAGGATATAACAATGCTCTCTAAGAAAGCTTGTCAATAATATACTTTGAAACAATGGACTAAACCTTTAATTAAAATGACTTTCAACAAAGAGGCGTAACTGTTGAAAAAAAGGCAAAAATACAGGATATAACAATGCTCTTTAAAAATGAGTGTCAATAATATACTTTGAAAGAGTGGACTAAACCTTTATTTAAGATGGCTTTCAACAAAGGGAAGTAATCGTTGGAAATAAAGCAAAAATACTCGGTATAACATATTTAAAAATTTGTGTCGATAATATACTTTGAAATAGTGGACAGAACCCTTATTTAAAATGGCTTTCAAGAAAGGGACGTAATTGTTGGTAATAATGCAAAAATACAGGATATAACAATGGTCTTTAAGAAGTGTGTCAATAATATACTGTAAAACAGTGGACAGTCATTTATTAAAAATGACTTTCAACAAAGGGACGTTAATTGTTGGAAATAATGCAGAAATATACGGTATAACAATGCTCTTTAAGAAAGTTTCTCAATAGTATACTTTGAAACAGTGGACTAAACATTTATTAAAAATGACTTTCAACAAAGGGACGTTAATTGTTGGAAATAATGCAGAAATATACGGTATAACAATGCTCTTTAAGAAAGTTTCTCAATAGTATACTTTGAAACAGTGGACTAAACATTTATTAAAAATGACTTTCAACAAAGGGACGTTAATTGTTGGAAATAAGGCAAAAATACAGGATATAACAATGCTCTTTAAAAATGTGCGTCAATAATATGCTTTGAAACAGTGTACTAAACCTTTATTTAAAATGGCTTTCAACAAAGGGGCGTAATTGTTGGAAATAAGGTAAAAATACAGGATATAACAATGCTCTCTAAGAAAGCTTGTCAATAATATACTTTGAAACAATGGACTAAACCTTTAATTAAAATGACTTTCAACAAAGAGGCGTAACTGTTGAAGAAAAGGCAAAAATACAGGATATAACAATGCTCTTTAAAAATGAGTGTCAATAATATACTTTGAAAGAGTGGACTAAACCTTTATTTAAAATGGCTTTCAACAAAGGGACGTAATTGTTGGAAATAAGGCAAAAATACAGGATATAACAATGCTCTTTAAAAATGTGTGTCAATAATATACTTTAAAACAGTGGACTAAACATTTATTAAAAATGACTTTCAACAAAGGGACGTTAATTGTTGGAAATAATGCAGAAATATACGGTATAACAATGCTCTTTAAGAAAGTTTCTCAATAGTATACTTTGAAACAGTGGACTAAACATTTATTAAAAATGACTTTCAACAAAGGGACGTTAATTGTTGGAAATAAGGCAAAAATACAGGATATAACAATGCTCTTTAAAAAAGTGTGTCAATATATACTTTGAAACAGTGGACTAAACATTTATTTCAAATGACTTTCAACAAAGGGACGTAATTGTTGGAAATAAGGCAAAAATACAGGATATAACAATGCTCTTTAAAAATGTGCGTCAATAATATACTTTGAAACTGTGGACTAAACATTTATTTAAAATGACTTTCAACAAAGGGACGTAATTGTTGGAAATAATGCAAAAATACAGGATATAACAATGCTCTTTAAAAAGTGTGTCAATAATATACTTTGAAACAGTGGACTAAACATTTATTAAAAATGACTTTCAACAAAGGGACGTTAATTGTTGGAAATAAGGCAAAAATACAGGATATAACAATGCTCTTTAAAAATGTGTGTCAATAATATGCTTTGAAACAGTGGACTAAACCTTTATTTAAAATGACTTTCAACAAAGGGGCGTAATTGTTGGAAATAAGGCAAAAATACAGGATATAACAATGCTCTTTAAAAATGTGTGTCAATAATATACTTTGAAAGAGTGGACTAAACCTTTATTTAAAATGGCTTTCAACAAAGGGCGTAATTGTTGGAAATAAGGCAAAAATACAGGATATAACAATGCTCTTTAAAAATGTGCGTCAATAATATACTTTGAAACAGTGGACTAAACCTTTATTTAAAATGGCTTTCAACAAAGGGACGTAATTGTTGGAAATAAGGCAAAAATACAGGATATAACAATGCTCTTTAAAAATGTGTGTCAATAATATACTTTGAAACAGTGGACTAAACCTTTATTTAAAATGACTTTCAACAAAGGGACGTAATTGTTGGAAATAATGCAAAAATACAGGATATAACAATGCTCTTTAAAAATGTGTGTCAATAATATACTTTGAAACAGTGGACTAAACCTTTATTTAAAATGACTTTCAACAAAGGGACGTTAATTGTTGGAAATAATGCAAAAATACAGGATATAACAATGCTCTTTAAAAAGTGTGTCAATAATATACTTTGAAACAGTGGACTAAACATTTATTAAAAATGACTTTCAACAAAGGGACGTTAATTGTTGGAAATAATGCAAAAATACAGGATATAACAATGCTCTTTAAAAATGTTTGTCAATAATATACTTTGAAACAGTGGACTAAACCTTTATTTAAAATGACTTTCAACAAAGGGACGTTAATTGTTGGAAATAAGGCAAAAATACAGGATATAACAATGCTCTTTAAAAATGTGTGTCAATAATATACTTTGAAACAGTGGACTAAACCTTTATTTAAAATGGCTTTCAACAAAGGGCGTAATTGTTGGAAATAAGGCAAAAATACAGGATATAACAATGCTCTCTAAGAAAGCTTGTCAATAATATACTTTGAAACAATGGACTAAACCTTTAATTAAAATGACTTTCAACAAAGAGGCGTAACTGTTGAAAAAAGGCAAAAATACAGGATATAACAATACTCTTTAAAAATGAGTGTCAATAATATACTTTGAAAGAGTGGACTAAACCTTTATTTAAGATGGCTTTCAACAAAGGGACGTAATCGTTGGAAATAAGGCAAAAATACTCGGTATAACATGCTTTAAAAATTTGTGTCGATAATATACTTTGAAACAGTGGACAGAACCTTTATTTAAAATGGCTTTCAAGAAAGGGACGTAATTGTTGGTAATAATGCAAAAATACAGGATATAACAATGCTCTTTAAGAAGTGTGTCAATAATATACTTTGAAACAGTGGACTAGACATTTATTAAAAATGACTTTCAACAAAGGGACGTTAATTGTTGGAAATAATGCAGAAATATACGGTATAACAATGCTCTTTAAGAAAGTTTCTCAATAGTATACTTTGAAACAGTGGACTAAACATTTATTAAAAATGACTTTCAACAAAGGGACGTTAATTGTTGGAAATAATGCAAAAATACAGGATATAACAATGCTCTTTAAAAAGTGTCGTCAATAATATACTTTGAAACAGTGGACTAAAACTTTATTTAAAATGACTTTCAACAAAGGGGCGTAATTGTTGGAAATAAGGCAAAAATACAGGATATAACAATGCTCTTTAAAAATGTGCGTCAATAATATACTTTGAAACAGTGGACTAAACCTTTATTTAAAATGGCTTTCAACAAAGGGGCGTAATTGATGGAAATAAGGCAAAAATACAGGATATAACAATGCTCTTTAAAAATGTGCGTCAATAATATGCTTTGAAACAGTGTACTAAACCTTTATTTAAAATGGCTTTCAACAAAGGGGCGTAATTGTTGGAAATAAGGTAAAAATACAGGATATAACAATGCTCTCTAAGAAAGCTTGTCAATAATATACTTTGAAACAATGGACTAAACCTTTAATTAAAATGACTTTCAACAAAGAGGCGTAACTGTTGAAGAAAAGGCAAAAATACAGGATATAACAATGCTCTTTAAAAATGAGTGTCAATAATATACTTTGAAAGAGTGGACTAAACCTTTATTCAAGATGGCTTTCAACAAAGGGAAGTAATCGTTGGAAATAAAGCAAAAATACTCGGTTTAATATATTTAAAAATTTGTGTCGATAATATACTTTGAAACAGTGGACTGAACCTTTATTTAAAATGGCTTTCGAGAAAGGGACGTAATTGTTGGTAATAATGCCAAAATACAGGATATAACAATGATCTTAAGAATGTGTGTCAATAATATATGTTAAAACAGTGGACTAAACCTTTATGTAAATGGCTTTCAACAAAGGGACGTTAATTGTTGGAAATAATGCAAAAATACACGGTATAACAATGCTCTCTAAATAGCTTGTCAATAATATACTTTGAAACAATGGACTAAACCTTTAATTAAAGTGGCTTTCAACAAAGAGGCGTAACTGTTGAAGAAAAGGCAAAAATACAGGATATAAAAATGCTCTCTAAGAAAGCGTGTCAATAATATACTTTGAAAGAATGGACTAAACCTTTAATTAAAATGACTTTCAACAAAGATGCGTAACTGTTGAAGAAAAGGCAAAAATACAGGATATAACAATGCTCTTTAAAAATGAGTGTCAATAATATACTTTGAAAGAGTGGACTAAACCTTTATTTAAGATGGCTTTCAGCAAAGGGAAGTAATCGTTGGAAATAAAGCAAAAATACTCGGTATAACATATTTAAAAATTTGTGTCGATAATATACTTTGAAATAGTGGACAGAACCCTTATTTAAAATGGCTTTCAAGAAAGGGACGTAATAATGCAAAAATACCGGATATAACAATGGTCTTTAAGAAGTGTGTCAATAATATACTGTAAAACAGTGGACAGTCATTTATTAAAAATGACTTTCAACAAAGGGACGTTAATTGTTGGAAATAATGCAGAAATATACGGTATAACAACGCTCTTTAAGAAAGTTTCTCAATAGTATACTTTGAAACTGTGGACTAAACATTTATTAAAAATGACTTTCAACAAAGGGACGTTAATTGTTGGAAATAATGCAGAAATATACGGTATAACAATGCTCTTTAAAAAGTTTCTCAATAGTATACTTTGAAACAGTGGACTAAACATTTATTAAAAATGACTTTCAACAAAGGGGCGTTAATTGTTGGAAATAAGGCAAAAATACAGGATATAACAATGCTCTTTAAAAAAGTTTGTCAATTATATACATTGAAACAGTGGACTAAACTTTTATTTAACACGACTTTCAACGAAGGAACGTAATTGATGGAAATAAGGCAAAAATACAGGATATAACAATGGTCTTTAAAAATGTGCGTCAATAATATGCTTTGAAACTGTGGACTAAAAGTTTATTTAAAATGACTTTAAACAATGTGGCGTAATTGTTGGAAATAAGGCAAAAATACACGATATAATAATGCTCTTTAAAAATGTGCGTTAATAATACGCTTTAAAACAGTGTACTAAACCTATATTTAAAATGGCTTTCAACAAAAGGGCGTAATTGTTGGAAATAAGGCAAAAATACAGGATATAACAATGCTCTCTAAGAAAGCTTGTCAATAATATACTTTGAAACAATGGACTAAACCTTTAATTAAAATGACTTTCAAAAAAGAGGCCTAACTGTTGAAAAAAAGGCAAAAATACAGGATATAACAATGCTCTTTAAAAAAGTGTGTCAATAATATACTTTGAAAGAGTGGACTAAACCTTTATTTAAGATGGCTTTCAACAAAGGGAAGTAATCGTTGGAAATAAAGTAAAAATACTCGGTATAACATATTTAAAAATTTGTGTCGATAATATACTTTGAAACAGTGGACTGAACCTTTATTTAAAATGGCTTTCGAGAAACGGACGTAATTGTTGCTAATAATGCCAAAATACAGGATATAACAATGGTCTTAAGAATGTGTGTCAATAATATATGTTAAAACAGTGGACTAAACCTTTATGTAAATGGCTTTCAACAAATAGACGTTAATTGTTAGAAATAATGCAAAAATACACGGTATAACAATGCTCTCTAAATAGCTTGTCAATAATATACTTTGAAACAATGGACTAAACCTTTATGTAAAATGGCTTTCAACAAAGGGGCGTAATTGTTGGAAATAAGGTAAAAATACAGGATATAACAATGCTCTTTAAAAATGAGTGTCAATAATACACTTTGAAAGAGTGGACTAAACCTTTATTTAAAATGGCTTTCAACAAAGGGGCGTAATTGATGGAAATAAGGCAAAAATACAGGATATAACAATGCTCTTTAAAAATCTGCGTCAATAATATGCTTTAAACAGTGTACTAAACCTTTATTTAAAATGGCTTTCAACAAAGGGGAGCAATTGTTGGAAATAAGGTAAAAATACAGGATATAACAATGCTCTCTAAGAAAGCTTGTCAATAATATACTTTGAAACAATGGACTAAACCTTTAATTAAAATGACTTTCAACAAAGAGGCGTAACTGTTGAAGAAAAGGCAAAAATAGAGGATATAACAATGCTCTTTAAAAATGAGTGTCAATAATATACTTTGAAAGAGTGGACTAAACCTTTATTTAAGATGGCTTTCAACAAAGGGAACTAATCGTTGGAAATAAAGCAAAAATACTCGGTATAACATATTTAAAAATTTGTGTCGATAACATACTTTGAAATAGTGGACAGAGCCCTTATTTAAAATGGCTTTCAAGAAAGGGACGTAATTGTTGGTAATAATGCAAAAATACAGGATATAACAATGGTCTTTAAGAAGTGTGTAAATAATATACTGTAAAACAGTGGACAGTCATTTATTAAAAATGACTTTCAACAAAGGGACGTTAATTGTTGGAAATAATGCAGAAATATACGGTATAACAATGCTCTTTAAGAAAGTTTCTCAATAGTATACTTTGAAACAGTGGACGAAACATTTATTAAAAATGACTTTCATCAAAGGGACGTTAATTGTTGGAAATAATTCAGAAATATACGGTATAACAATGCTCTTTAAGAAAGTTTCTCAATAGTATACTTTGAAACTGTGGACTAAACATTTATTAAAAATGTCTTTCAACAAAGGGACGTTAATAGTTGGAAATACTGCAGAAATATACGGTATAACAATGCTCTTTAAAAAGTTTCTCAATAGTATACATTGAAACAGTGGTCTAAACAATTATTAAAAATGACTTTCAACAAAGGGACGTTAATTGTTGGAAATAAGGCAAAAATACAGGATATAACAATGGTCTTTAAAAATGTGCGTCAATAATATGCTTTGAAACTGTGGACTAAAAGTTTATTTAAAATGACTTTCAACAATGTGGCGTAATTATTGGAAATAAGGCAAATACACACGATATAACCATGCTCTTTAAAAATGTGCGTTAATAATATGCTTTAAAACATTGTACTAAACATTTATTTAAAATGGCTTCAAACAAAAGGGCGTATTTGTTGGAAATAAGGCAAAAATACAGGATATAACACTGCTCTCTAAGAAAGATTGTCAATAATATACTTTGAAACAATGGACTAAACCTTTAATTAAAATGACTTTCAACAAAGAGGCGTAACTGTTGAAAAAAAGGCAAAAATACAGGATATAACAATGCTCTTTAAAAATGAGTGTCAATAATATACTTTGAAAGAGTGGACTAAACCTTTATTTAAGATGGCTTTCAACAAAGGGAAGTAATCGTTGCAAATAAAGCAAAAATACTCGGTATAACATATTTAAAAGTTTGTGTCGATAATATACTTTGAAATAGTGGACAGAACCCTTATTTAAAATGGCTTTCAAGAAAGGGACGTAATTGTTGGTAATAATGCAAAAATACAGGATAAAACAATGGTCTTTAAGAAGTGTGTAAATAATATACTGTAAAACAGTGGACAGTCATTTATTAAAAATGACTTTCAACAAAGGGACGTTAATTGTTGGAAATAATGTAGAAATATACGGTATAACAATGCTCTTTAAGAAAGTTTCTCAATAGTTTACTTTGAAACAGTGGACTAAACATTTATTAAAAATGACTTTCAACAAAGGGACGTTAGTTGTTGGAAATAATGCAGAAATATACGGTATAACAATGCTCTTTAAGAAAGTTTCTCAATAGTATACTTTGAAACTGTGGACTAAACATTTATTAAAAATGACTTTCAACAAAGCGACGTTAATTGTTGGAAATAAGGCAAAAATACAGGATATAACAATGCTCTTTAAAAATGTGCGTCAATAATATGCTTTGAAACAGTGTACTAAACCTTTATTTAAAATGGCTTTCAACATAGGGGCGTAATTGTTGGAAATAAGGTAAAAATACAGGATATAACAATGCTCTCTAAGAAAGCTTGTCAATAATATACTTTGAAACAATGGACTAAACCTTTAATTAAAGTGACTTTCAACAAAGAGGCGTAACTGTTGAAGAAAAGGCAAAAATACAGGATATAACAATGCTCTTTATAAATGAGTGTAATAATATACTTTGAAAGAGTGGACTAAACCTTTAATTAAAATGGCTTTCAACAAAGGGGCGTAATTTTTGGAAATAAGGCAAAAATACAGGATATAACAATGCTCTTTAAAAATGTGTGTCAATAATCTACGTTAAAACAGTGGACTAAACATTTATTAAAAATGACTTTCAACAAAGGGACGTTAATAGTTGGAAATAATGCAGAAATATACGGTATAACAATGCTCTTTAAGAAAGTTTCTCAATAGTATACTTTGAAAGAGTGGACTAAACATTTATTAAAAAGGACTTTCAACAAAGGGACGTTAATTGTTGGAAATAACGCAAAAATACAGGATATAACAATGCTCTTTAAAAAAGTGTGTCAATTATATTCATTGAAACAGTGGACTAAACATTTATTTAAAACGACTTTCAACGAAGGAACGTAATCTTTGGAAATAAGGCAAAAATAGAGGATATAACAATGGTCTTTAAAAATGTGCGTCAATAATATGCTTTGAAACTGTGGACTAAAAGTTTATTTAAAATGACTTTCAACAATGGGGCGTAATTGTTGGAAATAAGGCAAAAATACACGATTTAATAATGTTCTTTAAAAATGTGCGTCAATAATATACTTTGAAAGAGTGGACTAAACCTTTATTTAAAATGGCTTTCAACAAAGGGGCGTAATTGATGGAAATAAGGCAAAAATACAGGATATACCAATGCTCTTTAAAAATGTGCGTCAATAATATGGTTTGAAACAGTGTACTAAACCTTTATTTAAAATGGCTTTCAACAAAGGGGCGTAATTGTTGGAAATAAGGTAAAAATACAGGATATAACAATGCTCTCTAAGAAAGCTTGTCAATAATATACTTTGAAACAATGGACTAAACCTTTAATTAAAATGACTTTCAACAAAGAGGCGTAACTGTTGAAGAAAAGGCAAAAATACAGGATATAACAATGCTCTTTAAAAATGAGTGTCAATAATATACTTTGAAAGAGTGGACTAAACCTTTATTCAAGATGGCTTTCAACAAAGGGAAGTAATCGTTTGAAATAAAGCAAAAATACTCGGTTTAATATATTTAAAAATTTGTGTCGATAATATACTTTGAAACAGTGGACTGAACCTTTATTTAAAATGGCTTTCGAGAAAGGGACGTAATTGTTGGTAATAATGCCAAAATACAGGATATAACAATGATCTTAAGAATGTGTGTCAATAATATATGTTAAAACAGTGGACTAAACCTTTATGTAAATGGCTTTCAACAAAGGGACGTTAATTGTTGGAAATAATGCAAAAATACACGGTATAACAATGCTCTCTAAAAAAGCTTGTCAATAATATACTTTGAAACAATGGACTAAACCTTTAATTAAAGTGGCTTTCAACAAAGAGGCGTAACTGTTGAAGAAAAGGCAAAAATACAGGATATAAAAATGCTCTCTAAGAAAGCGTGTCAATAATATACTTTGAAAGAATGGACTAAACCTTTAATTAAAATGACTTTCAACAAAGATGCGTAACTGTTGAAGAAAAGGCAAAAATACAGGATATAACAATGCTCTTTAAAAATGAGTGTCAATAATATACTTTGAAAGAGTGGACTAAACCTTTATTTAAGATGGCTTTCAGCAAAGGGAAGTAATCGTTGGAAATAAAGCAAAAATACTCGGTATAACATATTTAAAAATTTGTGTCGATAATATACTTTGAAATAGTGGACAGAACCCTTATTTAAAATGGCTTTCAAGAAAGGGACGTAATAATGCAAAAATACCGGATATAACAATGGTCTTTAAGAAGTGTGTCAATAATATACTGTAAAACAGTGGACAGTCATTTATTAAAAATGACTTTCAACAAAGGGACGTTAATTGTTGGAAATAATGCAGAAATATACGGTATAACAACGCTCTTTAAGAAAGTTTCTCAATAGTATACTTTGAAACTGTGGACTAAACATTTATTAAAAATGACTTTCAACAAAGGGACGTTAATTGTTGGAAATAATGCAGAAATATACGGTATAACAATGCTCTTTAAAAAGTTTCTCAATAGTATACTTTGAAACAGTGGTCTAAACATTTATTAAAAATGACTTTCAACAAAGGGGCGTTAATTGTTGGAAATAAGGCAAAAATACAGGATATAACAATGCTCTTTAAAAAAGTTTGTCAATTATATACATTGAAACAGTGGACTAAACTTTTATTTAACACGACTTTCAACGAAGGAACGTAATTGATGGAAATAAGGCAAAAATACAGGATATAACAGTGGTCTTTAAAAATGTGCGTCAATAATATGCTTTGAAACTGTGGACTAAAAGTTTATTTAAAATGACTTTAAACAATGTGGCGTAATTGTTGGAAATAAGGCAAAAATACACGATATAATAATGCTCTTTAAAAATGTGCGTTAATAATACGCTTTAAAACAGTGTACTAAACCTATATTTAAAATGGCTTTCAACAAAAGGGCGTAATTGTTGGAAATAAGGCAAAAATACAGGATATAACAATGCTCTCTAAGAAAGCTTGTCAATAATATACTTTGAAACAATGGACTAAACCTTTAATTAAAATGACTTTCAAAAAAGAGGCCTAACTGTTGAAAAAAAGGCAAAAATACAGGATATAACAATGCTCTTTAAAAAAGTGTGTCAATAATATACTTTGAAAGAGTGGACTAAACCTTTATTTAAGATGGCTTTCAACAAAGGGAAGTAATCGTTGGAAATAAAGTAAAAATACTCGGTATAACATATTTAAAAATTTGTGTCGATAATATACTTTGAAACAGTGGACTGAACCTTTATTTAAAATGGCTTTCGAGAAACGGACGTAATTGTTGCTAATAATGCCAAAATACAGGATATAACAATGGTCTTAAGAATGTGTGTCAATAATATATGTTAAAACAGTGGACTAAACCTTTATGTAAATGGCTTTCAACAAATAGACGTTAATTGTTAGAAATAATGCAAAAATACACGGTATAACAATGCTCTCTAAATAGCTTGTCAATAATATACTTTGAAACAATGGACTAAACCTTTATGTAAAATGGCTTTCAACAAAGGGGCGTAATTGTTGGAAATAAGGTAAAAATACAGGATATAACAATGCTCTCTAAGAAAGCTTTTCAATAATATACTTTGAAACAATGGACTTAACCTTTAATTAAAATGACTTTCAACAAAGAGGCGTAACTGTTGAAGAAAAGGCAAAAATACAGGATATAACAATGCTCTTTAAAAATGAGTGTCAATAATATTCTTTGAAAGAGTGGACTAAACCTTTATTTAAGATGGCTTTCAACAAAGGTAAGTAATCGTTGGAAATAAGGCAAAAATACTCGGTATAACATCTTTAAAAATTTGTGTCGATAATATACTTTGAAACAGTGGACAGAACCTTTATTTAAAATGGCTTTAAGAAAGGGGCGTAATTGTTGGTAATAATGGAAAAATACAGGATATAACAATGGTCTTTAAGAAGTGTGTCAATAATATACTGTAGAACAGTGGACAGTCATTTATTAAAAATGACTTTCAACAAAGGGACGTTTTAATTGTTGGAAATAATGCAGAAATATACAGTATAACAATGCTCTTTAAGAAAGTTTCTCAATAGTATACTTTGAAACAGTGGACTAAACATTTATTAAAAATGACTTTCAACAAAGGGACGTTAATTGTTGGAAATAAGGCAAAAATACAGGATATAACAATGCTCTTTAAAAAAGTGTGTCAATTATATACATTGAAACAGTGGACTAAACTTTTATTTAACACGACTTTCAACGAAGGAACGTAATTGTTGGAAATAAGGCAAAAATACACGATATAATAATGCTCTTTAAAAAAGTGTGTCAATTATATACTTTGAAAGAGTGGATTAAACCTTTATTTAAAATGGCTTTCAACAAAAGGGCGTAATTGATGGAAATAAGGCAAAAATACAGGATATAACAATGCTCTTTAAAAATGTGCGTCAATAATATGCTTTGAAACAGTGTACTAAACCTTTATTTAAAATGGCTTTCAACAAAGGGGCGTAATTGTTGGAAATAAGGTAAAAATACAGGATATAACAATGCTCTCTAAGAAAGCTTGTCAATAATATACTTTGAAACAATGGACTAAACCTTTAATTAAAATGACTTTCAACAAAGAGGCGTAACTGTTGAAGAAAAGGCAAAAATACAGGATATAACAATGCTCTTTAAAAATGAGTGTCAATAATATACTTTGAAAGAGTGGACTAAACCTTTATTTAAGATGGCTTTCAACAAAGGGAAGTAGTCGTTGGAAATAAAGCAAAAATACTCGGTATAACATATTTAAAAATTTGTGTCGATAATATACTTTGAAACAGTGGACTGAACCTTTATTTAAAATGGCTTTCGAGAAAGGGACGTAATTGTTGGTAATAATGCCAAAATACAGGATATAACAATGGTCTTAAGAATGTGTGTCAATAATATATGTTAAAACAGTGGACTAAACCTTTATGTAAATGGCTTTCAACAAAGGGACGTTAATTGTTGGAAATAATGAAAAAATACACGGTATAACAATGCTCTCTAAAAAAGCTTGTCAATAATATACTTTGAAACAATGGACTAAACCTTTATTTAAAATGGCTTTCAACAAAGGGGCGTAATTGTTGGAAAAGGTAAAAATACAGGATATAACAATGCTCTCTAAGAAAGCTTGTCAATAATATACTTTGAAACAATGGACTAAACCTTTAATTAAAATGACTTTCAACAAAGAGGCGTAACTGTTGAAGAAAAGGCAAAAATACAGGATATAACAATGCTCTTTAAAAATGAGTGTCAATAATATACTTTGAAAGAGTGGACTAAACCTTTATTTAAGATGGCTTTCAACAAAGGGAAGTAGTCGTTGGAAATATAGCAAAAATACTCGGTATAACATATTTAAAAATTTGTGTCGATAATATACTTTGAAACAGTGGACAGAACCTTTATTTAAAATGGCTGTCAAGAAAGGGACGTAATTGTTGGTAATAATGCAAAAATACAGGATATAACAATGGTCTTTAAGAAGTGTGTCAATAATATACTGTAAAACAGTGGACAGTCATTTATTAAAAATGACTTTCAACAAAGGGACGTTAATTGTTGGAAATAATGCAGAAATATACGGTATAACAATGCTCTTTAAGAAAGTTTCTCAATAGTATACTTTGAAACAGTGGACTAAACATTTATTAAAAATGACTTTCAACAAAGGGACGTTAATTGTTGGAAATAATGCAGAAATATACGGTATAACAATGCTCTTTAAAAAGTTTCTCAATAGTATACTTTGAAACAGTGGTCTAAACATTTATTAAAAATGACTTTCAACAAAGGGACGTTAATTGTTGGAAATAAGGCAAAAATACAGGATATAACAATGCTCTTTAAAAAAGTGTGTCAATTATATACATTGAAACAGTGGACTAAACTTTTATTTAAAACGACTTTCAACGAAGGAACGTAATTGTTGGAAATAAGGCAAAAATACAGGATATAACAATGCTCTTTAAAAATGTGCGTCAATAATATGCTTTGAAACTGTGGACTAAACCTTTATTTAAAATGACTTTCAACAAAGGGACGTAATTGTTGGAAATAAGGCAAAAATACAGGATATAACAATGCTCTTTAAAAATGTGCGTCAATAATATGCTTTGAAACAGTGTACTAAACCTTTATTTAAAATGGCTTTCAACAAAAGGGCGTAATTGTTGGAAATAAGGCAAAAATACAGGATATAACAATGCTCTCTAAGAAAGCTTGTCAATAATATACTTTGAAACAATGGACTAAACCTTTAATTAAAATGACTTTCAACAAAGAGGCGTAACTGTTGGAAAAAAGGCAAAAATACAGGATATAACAATGCTCTTTAAAAAAGTGTGTCAATAATATACTTTGAAAGAGTGGACTAAACCTTTATTTAAGATGGCTTTCAACAAAGGGAAGTAATCGTTGGAAATAAAGCAAAAATACTCGGTATAACATATTTAAAAATTTGTGTCGATAATATACTTTGAAACAGTGGACTGAACCTTTATTTAAAATGGCTTTCGAGAAAGGGACGTAATTGTTGGTAATAATGCCAAAATACAGGATACAACAATGGTCTTAAGAATGTGTGTCAATAATATATGTTAAAACAGTGGACTAAACCTTTATGTAAAATGGCTTTCAACAATGGGACGTAATTGTTGGAAATAATGCAAAAATACACGGTATAACAATGCTCTTTAAAAATGTCGTCAATAATATACTTTGAAACAGTGGACTAAACCTTTATTAAAATGGCTTTCAACAAAGGGGCGTAATTGTTGGAAATAAGGCAAAAATACAGGATATAACAATGCTCTTTAAAAATGTGTGTCAATAATATGCTTTGAAACAGTGGACTAAACCTTTATTTAAAATGGCTTTCAACAAAGGGGCGTAATTGTTGGAAATAAGGCAAAAATACAGGATATAACAATGCTCTCTAAAAATGCTGCGTCAATAATATACTTTGAAACAGTGGACTAAACCTTTATTAAAATGGCTTTCAACAAAGAGGCGTAATTGTTGGAAATAAGGCAAAAATACAGGATATAACAATGCTCTCTAAGAAAGCGTGTCAATAATATACTTTGAAACAATGGACTAAACCTTTAATTAAAATGACTTTCAACAAAGAGGCGTAACTGTTGAAGAAAAGGCAAAAATACAGGATATAACAATGCTCTTTAAAAATGAGTGTCAATAATATACTTTGAAAGAGTGGACTAAACCTTTATTTAAGATGGCTTTCAACAAAGGGAAGTAATCGTTGGAAATAAAGCAAAAATACTCGGTATAACATATTTAAAAATTTGTGTCGATAATATACTTTGAAATAGTGGACAGAACCCTTATTTAAAATGGCTTTCAAGAAAGGGACGTAATTGTTGGTAATAATGCAAAAATACAGGATATAACAATGGTCTTTAAGAAGTGTGTCAATAATATACTGTAAAACAGTGGACAGTCATTTATTAAAAATGACTTTCAACAAAGGGACGTTAATTGTTGGAAATAATGCAGAAATATACGGTATAACAATGCTCTTTAAGAAAGTTTCTCAATAGTATACTTTGAAACAGTGGACTAAACATTTATTAAAAATGACTTTCAACAAAGGGACGTTAATTGTTGGAAATAATGCAGAAATATACGGTATAACAATGCTCTTTAAGAAAGTTTCTCAATAGTATACTTTGAAACTGTGGACTAAACATTTATTAAAAATGACTTTCAACAAAGGGACGTTAATTGTTGGAAATAATGCAGAAATATACGGATATAACAATGCTCTTTAAAAAAGTTTCTCAATAGTATACATTGAAACAGTGGACTAAACATTTATTTAAAATGACTTTCAACAAAGGGACGTAATTGTTGGAAATAAGGCAAAAATACAGGATATAACAATGGTCTTTAAAAATGTGCGTCAATAATATGCTTTGAAACTGTGGACTAAAAGTTTATTTAAAATGACTTTCAACAATGTGGCGTAATTGTTGGAAATAAGGCAAAAATACACGATATAACAATGCTCTTTAAAAATGTGCGTCAATAATATGCTTTAAAACAGTGTACTAAACCTTTATTTAAAATGGCTTTCAACAAAAGGGCGTAATTGTTGGAAATAAGGCAAAAATACAGGATATAACACTGCTCTCTAAGAAAGATTGTCAATAATATACTTTGAAACAATGGACTAAACCTTTAATTAAAATGACTTTCAACAAAGAGGCGTAACTGTTGAAAAAAAGGCAAAAATACAGGATATAACAATGCTCTTTAAAAATGAGTGTCAATAATATACTTTGAAAGAGTGGACTAAACCTTTATTTAAGATGGCTTTCAACAAAGGGAAGTAATCGTTGCAAATAAAGCAAAAATACTCGGTATAACATATTTAAAAATTTGTGTCGATAATATACTTTGAAACAGTGGACAGAACCTTTATTTAAAATGGCTTTCAAGAAAGGGACGTAATTGTTGGTAATAATGCAAAAATACAGGATATAACAATGGTCTTTAAGAAGTGTGTCAATAATATACTGTAAAACAGTGGACAGTCATTTATTAAAAATGACTTTCAACAAAGGGACGTTAATTGTTGGAAATAATGCAGAAATATACGGTATAACAATGCTCTTTAAGAAAGTTTCTCAATAGTATACTTTGAAACAGTGGACTAAACATTTATTAAAAATGACTTTCAACAAAGGGACGTTAATTGTTGGAAATAATGCAAAAATACAGGATATAACAATGGTCTTTAAGAAAGTGTGTCAATAATATACTTTGAAACAGTGGACTAAACATTTATTAAAAATGACTTTCAACAAAGGGACGTTAATTGTTGGAAATAAGGCAAAAATACAGGATATAACAATGCTCTTTAAAAATGTGTGTCAATAATATACTTTGAAACAGTGGACTAAACCTTTATTTAAAATGGCTTTCAACAAAGGGACGTAATTGTTGGAAATAAGGCAAAAATACAGGATATAACAATGCTCTTTAAAAATGTGTGTCAATAATATACTTTGAAACAGTGGACTAAACCTTTATTTAAAATGGCTTTCAACAAAGGGACGTAATTGTTGGAAATAAGGCAAAAATACAGGATATAACAATGCTCTTAAAAATGTGTGTCAATAATATACTTTGAAACAGTGGACTAAACCTTTATTTAAAATGGCTTTCAACAAAGGGACGTAATTGTTGGAAATAATGCAAAAATACAGGATATAACAATGCTCTTTAAAAATGTGTGTCAATAATATACTTTGAAACAGTGGACTAAACATTTATTAAAAATGACTTTCAACAAAGGGACGTTAATTGTTGGAAATAATGCAGAAATATACGGTATAACAATGCTCTTTAAGAAAGTTTCTCAATAGTATACTTTGAAACAGTGGACTAAACATTTATTTAAAATGACTTTCAACAAAGGGACGTAATTGTTGGAAATAAGGCAAAAATACAGGATATAACAATGCTCTTTAAAAAAGTGTGTCAATTATATACATTGAAACAGTGGACTAAACTTTTATTTAAAATGACTTTCAACAAAGGGGCGTAATTGTTGGAAATAAGGCAAAAATACAGGATATAACAATGCTCTTTAAAAATGTGCGTCAATAATATGCTTTGAAACAGTGGACTAAAACTTTATTTAAAATGACTTTCAACAAAGGGGCGTAATTGTTGGAAATAAGGCAAAAATACAGGATATAACAATGCTCTTTAAAAATGTGCGTCAATAATATACTTTGAAAGAGTGGACTAAACCTTTATTTAAAATGGCTTTCAACAAAGGGCGTAATTGTTGGAAATAAGGCAAAAATACAGGATATAACAATGCTCTTTAAAAATGTGCGTCAATAATATGCTTTGAAACAGTGTACTAAACCTTTATTTAAAATGGCTTTCAACAAAGGGACGTAATTGTTGGAAATAAGGCAAAAATACAGGATATAACAATGCTCTCTAAGAAAGCTTGTCAATAATATACTTTGAAACAATGGACTAAACCTTTAATTAAAATGACTTTCAACAAAGAGGCGTAACTGTTGAAGAAAAGGCAAAAATACAGGATATAACAATGCTCTTTAAAAATGAGTGTCAATAATATATTTTGAAAGAGTGGACTAAACCTTTATTTAAGATGGCTTTCAACAAAGGGAAGTAATCGTTGGAAATAAAGCAAAAATACACGGTATAACAATGTCTTAAAAATTTGTGTCGATAATATACTTTGAAACAGTGGACTGAACCTTTATTTAAAATGGCTTTCAAGAAAGGGACGTAATTGTTGGTAATAATGCAAAAATACAGGATATAACAATGGTCTTTAAGAATGTGTGTCAATAATATACTTTAAAACAGTGGACTAAACCTTTATTAAAATGACTTTCAACAAAGGGACGTTAATTGTTGGAAATAATGCAGAAATACACGGTATAACAATGCTCTCTAAAAAGTTGTCAATAATATACTTTGAAACAGTGGACTAAACCTTTATTAAAATGACTTTCAACAAAGGGCGTAATTGTTGGAATAAGGCAAAAATACAGGATATAACAATGCTCTTTAAAAAGTGTGTCAATAATATACTTTGAAACAGTGGACTAAACCTTTATTTAAAATGACTTTCAACAAAGGGCGTAATTGTTGGAAATAAGGCAAAAATACAGGATATAACAATGCTCTTTAAAAATGTGTGTCAATAATATACTTTGAAACAGTGGACTAAACCTTTATTTAAAATGACTTTCAACAAAGGGACGTAATTGTTGGAAATAAGGCAAAAATACAGGATATAACAATGCTCTTTAAAAATGTGTGTCAATAATATACTTTGAAAGAGTGGACTAAACCTTTATTTAAAATGGCTTTCAACAAAGGGGCGTAATTGTTGGAAATAAGGCAAAAATACAGGATATAACAATGCTCTTTAAAAATGTGTGTCAATAATATACTTTGAAACAGTGGACTAAACATTTATTAAAATGACTTTCAACAAAGGGACGTTAATTGTTGGAAATAATGCAGAAATACACGGTATAACAATGCTCTTTAAGAAATGTGTGTCAATAATATACTTTGAAACAGTGGACTAAACATTTATTAAAAATGACTTTCAACAAAGGGACGTTAATTGTTGGAAATAATGCAAAAATACACGGTATAACAATGCTCTTTAAAAAGTGTGTCAATAATATACTTTGAAACAGTGGACTAAACATTTATTTAAAATGACTTTCAACAAAGGGACGTAATTGTTGGAAATAAGGCAAAAATACAGGATATAACAATGCTCTTTAAAAATGTGTGTCAATAATATACTTTGAAACAGTGGACTAAACCTTTATTTAAAATGACTTTCAACAAAGGGACGTAATTGTTGGAAATAAGGCAAAAATACAGGATATAACAATGCTCTTTAAAAATGTGTGTCAATAATATACTTTGAAACAGTGGACTAAACATTTATTTAAAATGACTTTCAACAAAGGGACGTAATTGTTGGAAATAATGCAAAAATACTCGGTATAACAATGCTCTTTAAAAATGTGCGTCAATAATATACTTTGAAACAGTGGACTAAACCTTTATTTAAAATGGCTTTCAACAAAGGGACGTAATTGTTGGAAATAAGGCAAAAATACAGGATATAACAATGCTCTTTAAGAAAGTGTGTCAATAATATACTTTGAAACAGTGGACTAAACCTTTATTTAAAATGACTTTCAACAAAGGGCGTAATTGTTGAAATAAGGCAAAAATACAGGATATAACAATGCTCTTTAAAAATGTGTGTCAATAATATACTTTGAAACAGTGGACTAAACCTTTATTTAAAATGGCTTTCAACAAAGGGACGTAATGTTGGAAATAAGCAAAAATACTCGGTATAACAATGCTCTTAAAAATGTGTGTCAATAATATACTTTGAAACAGTGGACTAAACCTTTATTTAAAATGGCTTTCAACAAAGGGACGTAATTGTTGGAATAATGCAAAAATACAGGATATAACAATGCTCTTTAAGAATGTGTGTCAATAATATACTTTAAAACAGTGGACTAAACCTTTATTAAAATGACTTTCAACAAAGGGACGTTAATTGTTGGAAATAATGCAAAAATACACGGTATAACAATGCTCTTTAAAAATGTGTGTCAATAATATACTTTGAAACAGTGGACTAAACCTTTATTTAAAATGACTTTCAACAAAGGGACGTAATTGTTGGAAATAAGGCAAAAATACAGGATATAACAATGCTCTTTAAAAAGTGTGTCAATAATATACTTTGAAACAGTGGACTAAACCTTTATTTAAAATGACTTTCAACAAAGGGACGTAATTGTTGGAAATAAGGCAAAAATACAGGATATAACAATGCTCTTTAAAAATGTGCGTCAATAATATGCTTTGAAACAGTGGACTAAACCTTTATTTAAAATGACTTTCAACAAAGGGACGTAATTGTTGGAAATAAGGCAAAAATACACGATATAACAATGCTCTTTAAAAATGTGTGTCAATAATATACTTTGAAACAGTGGACTAAACCTTTATTTAAAATGGCTTTCAACAAAGGGGCGTAATTGTTGGAAATAAGGCAAAAATACAGGATATAACAATGCTCTTTAAAAATGTGTGTCAATAATATACTTTGAAACAGTGGACTAAACATTTATTTAAAATGACTTTCAACAAAGGGACGTAATTGTTGGAAATAAGGCAAAAATACAGGATATAACAATGCTCTTTAAAAATGTGTGTCAATAATATACTTTGAAACAGTGGACTAAACCTTTATTTAAAATGACTTTCAACAAAGGGACGTAATTGTTGGAAATAATGCAAAAATACAGGATATAACAATGCTCTTTAAAAATGTGTGTCAATAATATACTTTGAAACAGTGGACTAAACCTTTATTTAAAATGACTTTCAACAAAGGGACGTAATTGTTGGAAATAAGGCAAAAATACAGGATATAACAATGCTCTTTAAAAATGTGTGTCAATAATATACTTTGAAACAGTGGACTAAACCTTTATTTAAAATGACTTTCAACAAAGGGACGTAATTGTTGGAAATAAGGCAAAAATACACGATATAACAATGCTCTTTAAAAATGTGTGTCAATAATATACTTTGAAACAGTGGACTAAACCTTTATTTAAAATGACTTTCAACAAAGGGCGTAATTGTTGGAAATAAGGCAAAAATACAGGATATAACAATGCTCTTTAAAAATGTGCGTCAATAATATACTTTGAAACAGTGGACTAAACCTTTATTTAAAATGACTTTCAACAAAGGGACGTAATTGTTGGAAATAAGGCAAAAATACAGGATATAACAATGCTCTTTAAAAATGTGTGTCAATAATATACTTTGAAACAGTGGACTAAACCTTTATTTAAAATGACTTTCAACAAAGGGACGTAATTGTTGGAAATAAGGCAAAAATACAGGATATAACAATGCTCTTTAAAAATGTGCGTCAATAATATACTTTGAAACAGTGGACTAAACGTTTATTTAAAATGACTTTCAACAATGGGGCGTAATTGTTGGAAATAAGGCAAAAATACAGGATATAACAATGCTCTTTAAAAATGTGTGTCAATAATATACGTTAAAACAGTGGACTAAACATTTATTTAAAATGACTTTCAACAAAGGGACGTTAATCGTTGGAAATAATGCAAAAATACACGGTATAACAATGCTCTCTAAAAAGCTTGTCAATAATATACTTTGAAACAATGGACTAAACCTTTAATTAAAATGACTTTCAACAAAGAGGCGTAACTGTTGAAGAAAAGGCAAAAATACAGGATATAACAATGCTCTTTAAAAATGAGTGTCAATAATATATTTTGAAAGAGTGGACTAAACCTTTATTTAAGATGGCTTTCAACAAAGGGAAGTAATCGTTGGAAATAAATCAAAAATACTCGGTATAACATCTTTAAAAATTTGTGTCGATAATATACTTTGAAACAGTGGACAGAACCTTTATTTAAAATGGCTTTCAAGAAAGGGACGTAATTGTTGGTAATAATGCAAAAATACAGGATATAACAATGGTCTTTAAGAAGTGTGTCAATAATATACTGTAAAACAGTGGACAGTCATTTATTAAAAATGACTTTCAACAAAGGGACGTTAATTGTTGGAAATAATGCAGAAATATACGGTATAACAATGCTCTTTAAGAAAGTTTCTCAATAGTATACTTTGAAACAGTGGACTAAACATTTATTAAAAATGACTTTCAACAAAGGGACGTTAATTGTTGGAAATAATGCAGAAATATACGGTATAACAATGCTCTTTAAGAAAGTTTCTCAATAGTATACTTTGAAACAGTGGACTAAACATTTATTAAAAATGACTTTCAACAAAGGGACGTTAATTGTTGGAAATAAGGCAAAAATACAGGATATAACAATGCTCTTTAAAAAAGTGTGTCAATTATATACATTGAAACAGTGGACTAAACTTTTATTTAAAACGACTTTCAACGAAGGAACGTAATTGTTGGAAATAAGGCAAAAATACAGGATATAACAATGGTCTTTAAAAATGTGCGTCAATAATATGCTTTGAAACTGTGGACTAAAAGTTTATTTAAAATGACTTTCAACAATGGGGCGTAATTGTTGGAAATAAGGCAAAAATACACGATATAACAATGCTCTTTAAAAATGTGCGTCAATAATATGCTTTGAAACAGTGTACTAAACCTTTATTTAAAATGGCTTTCAACAAAGGGCGTAATTGTTGGAAATAAGGCAAAAATACAGGATATAACAATGCTCTTGAAAAATGTGTGTCAATAATATACGTTAAAACAGTGGACTAAACATTTATTAAAAATGACTTTCAACAAAGGGACGTTAATAGTTGGAAATAATGCAGAAATACACGGTATAACAATGCTCTCTAAGAAAGCTTGTCAATAATATACTTTGAAACAATGGACTAAACCTTTAATTAAAATGACTTTCAACAAAGGGACGTAATTGTTGGAAATAAGGCAAAAATACACGATATAATAATGCTCTTTAAAAATGTGTGTCAATAATATACTTTGAAACAGTGGACTAAACCTTTATTTAAAATGGCTTTCAACAAAGGGGCGTAATTGTTGGAAATAAGGCAAAAATACAGGATATAACAATGCTCTTTAAAAATGTGTGTCAATAATATACTTTGAAACAGTGGACTAAACCTTTATTTAAAATGACTTTCAACAAAGGGACGTTAATTGTTGGAAATAATGCAAAAATACACGGTATAACAATGCTCTTTAAAAATTTGCGTCAATAATATACTTTGAAACAGTGGACTGAACCTTTATTTAAAATGGCTTTCGAGAAAGGGACGTAATTGTTGGAAATAATGCAAAAATACAGGATATAACAATGCTCTTTAAAAATGTGTGTCAATAATATACTTTGAAACAGTGGACTAAACCTTTATTTAAAATGACTTTCAACAAAGGGACGTAATTGTTGGAAATAATGCAAAAATACACGGTATAACAATGCTCTTTAAAAATGTGTGTCAATAATATACTTTGAAACAGTGGACTAAACCTTTATTTAAAATGACTTTCAACAAAGGGACGTAATTGTTGGAAATAAGGCAAAAATACAGGATATAACAATGCTCTTTAAAAATGTGTGTCAATAATATACTTTGAAACAGTGGACTAAACCTTTATTTAAAATGGCTTTCAACAAAGGGCGTAATTGTTGGAAATAAGGCAAAAATACAGGATATAACAATGCTCTTTAAAAATGTGTGTCAATAATATACTTTGAAACAGTGGACTAAACCTTTATTTAAAATGACTTTCAACAAAGGGACGTAATTGTTGGAAATAATGCAAAAATACAGGATATAACAATGCTCTTTAAAAATGTGTGTCAATAATATACTTTGAAACAGTGGACTAAACATTTATTAAAATGACTTTCAACAAAGGGACGTTAATTGTTGGAAATAATGCAGAAATACACGGTATAACAATGCTCTTTAAGAAAGTGTGTCAATAATATACTTTGAAACAGTGGACTAAACATTTATTAAAAATGACTTTCAACAAAGGGACGTTAATTGTTGGAAATAATGCAAAAATACACGGTATAACAATGCTCTTTAAAAATGTGTGTCAATAATATACTTTGAAACAGTGGACTAAACCTTTATTTAAAATGCCTTTCAACAAGGGACGTAATTGTTGGAAATAAGGCAAAAATACAGGATATAACAATGCTCTTTAAAAATGTGCGTCAATAATATGCTTTGAAACAGTGGACTAAACCTTTATTAAAATGACTTTCAACAAAGGGACGTAATTGTTGGAAATAAGGCAAAAATACAGGATATAACAATGCTCTTTAAAAATGAGTGTCAATAATATACTTTGAAACAGTGTACTAAACCTTTATTTAAAATGGCTTTCAATAAAGGGGCGTAATTGTTGGAAATAAGGCAAAAATACAGGATATAACAATGCTCTTTAAAAATGTGTGTCAATAATATACGTTAAAACAGTGGACTAAACATTTATTAAAAATGACTTTCAACAAAGGGACGTTAATTGTTGGAAATAATGCAGAAATACACGGTATAACAATGCTCTTTAAGAAATTTGTCAATAATATACTTTGAAACAGTGGACTAAACCTTTATTTAAAATGACTTTCAACAAAGGGACGTAATTGTTGGAAATAAGGCAAAAATACAGGATATAACAATGCTCTTTAAAAATGTGTGTCAATAATATACTTTGAAACAGTGGACTAAACCTTTATTTAAAATGACTTTCAACAAAGGGGCGTAATTGTTGGAAATAAGGCAAAAATACAGGATATAACAATGCTCTTTAAAAATGTGTGTCAATAATATACTTTGAAACAGTGGACTAAACTTTATTTAAAATGACTTTCAACAAAGGGACGTAATTGTTGGAAATAAGGCAAAAATACAGGTATAACAATGCTCTTTAAAAATGTGTGTCAATAATATACTTTGAAACAGTGGACTAAACCTTTATTTAAAATGACTTTCAACAAAGGGGCGTAATTGTTGGAAATAAGGCAAAAATAC
>JAWZYV010003790.1:0-13205 GCA_038373885.1 Cheiracanthium punctorium | reverse complement strand
TTTTTTGTGGTGTGTGTGTGTGTGTGACTTGTTTTATTCCATATTTGGCATCAAGTTAATAAATTACTGGCAAAATCAAGTCTTATTTGTAATATTTTATCAAGTAACAATGAAATAAAGTATAAAAAATCTATATTTAGTCCCTTCAAATTTATTTTTTTAATCGTTCACCCTCTCTATCTCTTAAAAAGAATGTTTTAAATAAAACCTAAAAACTCCTGTAGCTTTGATTTTTTTTTTGTTTAACCCTTTCGCGACGGGAAGCGCAAACGGGCGCTTATCGCTGAGGCCGGCAGTCTCTTTCGCAAATGTTGGTCCAGGGCCGGAGAGTTTTTCGCGATTAAGACTAAATCCATGAACAGAACAATCAGAATATATTATAGTGTCACTATCACTACTATCCGAATCTGCTTCAGAATCAATATCTCATAATTTCAAATAATTTGCGCCATTTCTGCTATTTCAAGCTCTAACACTTTCGAAGCTTCGACATTCTAACTGTAAAATGAGAAAAAATCCACGTCTACTAGATCTAATTATCCACTAAAAACTGGACTGCAAACCGTAATACCCAACGCTGTAGCGAAAATAAAACTCCCTGCTTACTATAAAGAAATACCACGTACGAATTTATAGAGCCGTCATAAAGTATACCATTCAGAAACATTCCTTTCAACTTACGTTTATATTATCAAAAACCACGTGTATGTGAGTCATGCTACTCCCATTCTGAGTAGAAGGTCAAATCTACATGTATCTGTAACCGCATGGACATACAATGCCATCTTGTGCCAAAAGTTATAGTTTTTAAAACGTTGCAGGATACTGGCACAACTGTGTGACGGCCGGGGGTGAACGAGGAAACGCTCTGGCACGCCAGCGTGTCGGCCGGGAACTGAGTGCGTTTCTTACTGGCACGTATACGTGACAGTCGGCGCGAAAAGGTTAAACTTGTTGTTCAAAAAATAAACTGCATGAGATTTTTCATACTTTTTCCAATGTTTAAAATGAACTGAGTTTTTTCAATTTTTCAAAAATTTTCTGATTTTTCATTAAGGTAAAGTTGTATATAAGTAAGATTGATTTAGTATCAGTAATAATTAAAGTATTTATTGAACTTGAAATTGATAAGTATTATTGCTGAAAAGTTGTTTGGACATTCTTTCAGACTTTTTCCTATTCTTGTTAATCTCATATTCTCATATCTGTACTTTAGTATACACCAAATCAAAAACTGGGAGACCAGTTTAGACACCATATGACATGTGTCACCTTTGTGCTGAAATGAGATGAAATATACTAATTTTTTTTTCAATTTTACTAATACAATATGTAAATGTAAGCTTTACACACTTAGTAAATTAAGTTAAATTGAGATTTTTTTAACCCTGCAGTATTCACGAAGTGTAATAACCTTGTCAGTGTGCATATGTTGTCATATGTTTATTTGAATATTACTCAAAAATATCTTTAGTCTAGTTTTTAACTGACTTCAAAAATATCTATGTTATCAATTGGTTTCAGTACTCAGACATGTAGCAAGGATTTTCAGCTCCCAAGAACAAATTTTCGCCTTCCTGTTTACCAAAATGCACTGAAAAAAGTTGTATATACAAATTGGTGCCTTTTGGCTGCTGTGCCCCTCCTTGCTCAACTCTAGCTACACCTCTGTCAGTACCAAATCCTTGTAAATTACCGGATTGGAAATTAAAAGTATTTTCAAACTTCTATTTAGTTATTTCTTTCATTTATTCATCTTCCACATATAGACGTGATCTTTGCTAAGAAAAAGAATGTTGTCACTTTAGTGTATTTTTTACTCTCTTCTTATTTACATGAAATAGTATAGTACTAGTCCTGAATAATTTCTATTTTTTAATTGATTGTAATAATTTCTAAATTTAATTTACCAATATTAAGTAATGTGTTAATAAAGTAGTTAGTGTGAGTTATATTTATTTTGTCACTATTAGTTTGATGTTAGTTATTAAGAACTGGTTACTGATTCAGGGATAATTTTGTTCTAAATTGATTTTAAATGTGTTTTTTGCTTAACACTGTCCTCAATTATTATAGTTTGTGTTACCTCACAAAATCTTATTTTGTGAGGTAACACAAACTCACAACCTCACAAAACCTCACAAAATCTTATTTTGTGAGGTAAGCTATATAATGATGAGTTCCTTTCTTTTAATAAAGTATTTCGTACTCTCAATCACTTTGCATATCAGTGTATTCTAATATTAATAGAACATAGAGGACAGATTATTTTATAAAAAAAATACAAGCATTTCATGTATGTAAAATTAAAGATTTTCTTTTCTTTTTCCATGTAAAGAAATAGAAAAGATTTGTTGTTGTTGTTGTTGTTGTTGTTGTTTTTGCATTTTGAGAGCTGCTATATTAGGTTTTATTGCAGATTCCATGTAGCTTTTGTGTTCAGAGACAAAATTAGAATGCAAAAGGTGGCTTAAATTCTACATCTTTATTTTATTCATTTATTCATTTTTTGCATAATTTGCACAATTTTAACAGTAAGAACCCCATTTCCCTTCCTTCTCTTACTCAGAAGGTTATAGCATATGTAAATGTTACTTGAGAGTATTTATTATTACCATACATATAAACTTTTTTGATATGCTTTTGTGCTGTTCCAAAATTGTATTTAACCTGCTCCTAAAGGTGTTCTAAAATGTATGTAGATTTGCACACTTTTTATAATAAGATTATCCTCTAATTTTAGTGAAACGATAACCAAAATGTTTTGTGACCTTATTAGTGTGGCCTGGGTCAAATGAATAGTTCTGCTGACTTACTCCTCTGTAAATCCATCCCCTAGTTGAATGTGTTAGGTTGTGCTTTACTTGGAGTTTTAAATTTGACTTTAAGCCATGTACACACAAAACTGATTTAACTTTTATTTTTTATGTATTTAGCATAATTCTAGTATATGCTCTAGTATATTCTATCTGCCAACTTTTCCTGATTTTGAACCTTTCTTCAGCCTTATTCACAAATTATGGAAAAAATAAACTTTTTTATTTTTAAGGATAGATTAGCAGTTCTGTTTTAACTTTTCTAATTCTGTAATTACTTGTTGAAGTCATAATTTTTATCTTCCAGATGCTGTTAGAAGAAATCCTGAATATGAAATAATATTGAAACACTGATTTTGAACTCAATCATTGTCAATTATTAATATTTTGTTGTGTGTTCACTGCCATTGCTTTTATAACTTATTCAAACCTGTATGAATGGGTCGCAATAAAGGATATCTTCAACTTTTTTCAATTCACAGGCTATTTTTTTACTGTTGTTGAAGTTTCAGAACCACAATAACTTTATGAGTTGCCACTAGATGGCAGCACTACACTGATCGGGCTCAATTGACTGTACATTCCAAAGACTCTGAACTTTTTAGAACCTTTTTAAATCTTTCAAATTCAAGTTTTAAAATGTAAAATTAATTCCTTTCTGTATTATTTCTGTATTCTGTGTTAATTAATTCATAATTATTCTTCCATTTATTACAGTGCGGACCTGTCATTCTTTTTGAGCCCGGGCTGTGGTTGTTTTTTTTGTCTTTTTTTCCTTTTGTTTTTGTATTCAGGTAAATTTGAAATTTGTGTGACGCTTTACTAAGCGGTAAACCATAAAATATGTTTAGAAATAAACCAGATTCAGATTCAAAATGGTATTTTTAATTCAAATTGATGTTTTGTCAAGAGACAACCTAAAGATGAAAAGATTCCAGAAAAAAAGGTGAGTGCACCTTGGAATTCAAACTTGTTCTTTTTATTCGTCAATACCTTTGAAGCAGCGCTTAAAATTATATACAGTCCACAGATTCACTAATTCATTCATAAATCCTTCATAGTTTTTTTGGTCCTGTCGACCCGGAGGTATTGAAATTGTTTGAATTCAAGTCATTTGTAACGATAATTAAACTGAAAATACTGACAATTTGTTATGGCTACGAAATTAGATAAATTAAAGTCTAAGCGAACAATTCTTAGAGGGTCAGTGACGAAATTAGAAACTAAAACTTTAAAAATACTAGATTCTGACCCTTTGGATATTCAAGAAATAAGGGTAGTGCAAAGTCAGATTCGTGAAAAACAAAGTCAGTTAGAAAGTATAAATACTGAAATTGAAGATGTTATTGTTGATTTAGAGGAATTGAAGAAAGAAATTGAGGATAATGAAAAATGGGCGGAAAAAATAGTTCGCATTAAATGTCAAATTGATTCAAAATTTGAAATCTTGTGTTCTCAGAACACTAAAGTTGTTACAAATGTCGATGAAAATTCAAAACAATCGGTGAAGCTTCCCAAATTCGACCTATATCATTTCAGTGGTAGCTTGGACGATTGGCTAAGCTTTAAGCAAATCTTCGAAAGCACTATTCATGAGAACACTCAGCTTTCGGAGCTGCAGAAATTGCAATATTTAAAAGCGTCAGTCACTGGCTCTGCCAGCAAGTTAATAAAAGAATTTCCAATCACAGACTCTAGTTATAAAGAAGCATGGGCAACATTAATTTCGAGATTTGATAATAAAAAAAATCTAGCTTATGCACAGTTAAATAAATTCTTTAATTCAAAACCGTTGAAACCAAACTGTCGGAAATCAATTCTTGATTTGTTAGATAACTGTAATGAAGCTGTACGTAATTTGAAATGTTTGAATTTTGAATTTAATTCTTTTGTAGATTTAATTCTTGTTTACAACCTACAGTTAAAATTAGATGATAATTTAAAGAGGCAGTGGGAATTGGCTTTAGAAAGTGATTCTTTTCCCACCTATGATGAATTTATTTTATTTCTTGAAAAACAAGCAAGAAGTTTACAGGACATTGCTGACACTCATTCCAAAACCGAAAGTAAACCAAAAGTGGCTTTGAAGAAGTCTCTGTCTAACGCTGTCATTTCTAATTCAGACAGCAAATCGAATAATTCTAGTTGCCCAGAGTGTTCGGAATCGCATGTACCTTTCAAGTGCCCTCAATGTGCCCTCAATTTCTTAGAAAATCAGTTGAAGATAGGTGGAAAACTGTGAAAGATAAAAAGTTATGCATGAATTGCTTACGAAGCAATCATTTTGTTAACCGGTGCTTAATTTCTACAAAATGTCGTCACTGTAACTCTAAACATCATACACTTCTCCATTTTGAAAAATCTAAGTTAAATTCTTCCCCGGCTAGTGAAAATACCAGTATTAACAACCACGAACAAAGTCAAGCTTCCATTAATTCTAGTTGTTTGACCAGTACCCATGACAGTTGTCAAACTTTGCTTTCTACTGTCATAGTTCTTCTAAAATCAAATACTGGAAAGTTTGTACCCTGCAGGGTCCTGGTGGATTGTGGAAGTCAAAAATCTCTCGTATCAAACTCTTGTGCTAAAAGGCTAGGTTTACCTGTTCGACAAACAAATCATAGAATATCCGGTGTCAACAATATTGTTGCAGAAACTGCTCTTTATGAAGTTGACATTATTCTAAAGTCTTGCTATAATAATGACACCTTTGATGTGAATGCGTTAGTTGTAAATAATGTGACCGTAAATCTTCCTAATTTTGTTGTTCGGAGATCTTCATGGCCTCATTTGGAAGGTCTACCTTTAGCAGATCCCAAATTCTATATTTCCAGCCCAGTTGAAATGTTGCTAGGTGCAGATTTATTTCCCTTAATAATTTTAGGAGAATCTATTCTGGGTCCTAAAGGCACTCCCTGTGCACTGAATTCTAAATTGGGATGGTTACTCTCGGGAGTCATTCATTCAAATCCTTCCCAACATTCCAAAACAAGTCTTAGTTGTCATGCTACAGTCGAATTGACTCGTGATCTTCAGAAATTTTGGGAAATTGAATCCTTGCCTGATGTAACACCAATTCACAGTTCTGAAGAAAAATACACACAAACGGTTAAACGAGTTCAGTCTGGACGTTATATGGTTGATCTTCCCTTCAAAAAAGATCCAAATCTAGGTGACTCACGAGCAAATGCATTAAAACGTTTCTATTTGCTAGAATCTAAACTGAATAGAAATCCTAAGCTTAAAGAGCAATATCATGCTTTTATGCAAGAATATATTGACCTAAATCATATGGAAGCAGTCCCAGAATCTGAACTTGATAGTCGAAATTTTTATTACATGCCTCATCATGGGGTTTTGAAAGAAGACAGCACGACAACTAAAGTGAGGGTGGTCTTTGATGCTTCGGCTAAAGGTACATCAGGACATTCTTTAAATGATTTTCTTGAAATAGGTCCAAAATTACAACCCGATTTGTTGAAGATTCTTCTTAAGTTTAGATCATACCCAATAGCTTTAACCGGAGACATCGCCAAGATGTACAGGCAGATTTTAATAAATCCTAAACATGTCGACTTTCAGAGAATCTTTTGGCGATTCCAGCCACATGCATCTATTACTAGTTTCCGATTGTTAACAGTCACATACGGAACCGCCTGTGCTCCGTTCCTAGCTATAAGGACATTGCAACAACTTGCAAAAGACTATATTTCAGAATTTCCTATTGCTGCAAAGTCAATTCTCGAAAATTTCTACGTCGATGATTACCTTGGTGGGTCGCATTCTATTGATGCAGCAACACAGTTAGTCAAAGATTTAAATCACGTTTTAGATCAAGGAGGCTTTACACTTAGAAAATGGGCTTCCAATGTGCCCTCAGTCATTGAAAATCTTCCTGAGGATCTTAAATCCACTAAGCAAAACGTAAAGCTTTCAGAAGATTCCTCCCAAAAAATCCTGGGCCTAGTTTGGAATTCGGCAGAAGACTCCTTGAAAATTCATCTGACTAGTGTTAAATCAGTGCACACCAAGCGAGAATTGCTATCGATGATAGCTCAAATCTTTGATCCCTTTGGGATTTTAGCCCCAACCACGATCATGCTCAAAATCATGATGCAAGAACTATGGAAAGACAAGTGTGCTTGGGATGATCAAGTCCCAGATTCCATTTTGAAATCCTGGCATGAGTTTAGTTCTCAAGTTGAACTCTTAAAGTCTATTGGCATACCAAGATACCTAAACTGTCAACTTCTAGCAGAGAACCACATAGAGATTCATGGCTTTTGCGATGGATCTGGCAAGGCCTACGCTGCAGTGGTATACCTTCGGACAGTGTCTTCTCTTGGTGAAATTTCAGTCAACTTTGTCGCAGCAAAAACCAGAGTCAATCCTTTAAAACCCGTTTCTCTTCCCAGAATAGAGTTATGCGCTGCATTTTTGCTTGCCCAATTATGTTCAACAATATTAGAATCGTTACCCTTTGCGGTAAATGAAATTTATTTGTGGTCGGATTCACAAATTGTTTTAAATTGGATCGAATCTCCTCCAGTCAAAGGAAACCAATTCGTCACAAATCGAGCACACAGAATCAAATCACTTATGCCACAAGCCATATGGACTTATGTCAATAGTTCATCGAATCCAGCAGACTGTGCCTCTAGAGGCATTCTACCAAAAACACTTTTGCATCACAAATTGTGGTGGCATGGGCCTGACTGGCTTAATTCCAGCATTAAATTGCCCTTATTCTTCGTTAAGTCCTCAGAGGGTTCATCAGAAAATTGCAAAGAAAATTTAATTCACGTTGCAACATCCAGTCATAAGAGCTTTCCTGATTTCTTGCTCAAGTTCTCTTCGTTTTCAAAACTTTGCAGAGTCCTTGCACTGTGCTTAAGATTCATTCACAATGCCCGTAGCTGCAATCGACATTCGAGACGTACAGGATTTGCCAGCACCCCTGAAGTTTCAAGTGCTGTTACTCACATTCTTAAATTGATTCAAGAACAAGAATTATTCGTAGAGCTGACTTTACTCAGAAAAAATCAACCTCTCCCATCCAACAACAAATATCTTTCCTTAAATGTTTTCTTAGATGACCAAGGTTTAATCAGAGTTGGTGGACGGTTGTCCAAACATCAGTCACTAAATCAAGATCAGAAGCATCCAGTGCTTCTACCGAGAAATCATGTAATTACAAAATTGATTGTTGAACAGTTTCATCAACAACACTTTCATGCTGGTGCACAACTGATTCTTTCCCTAATTCGACAAAAATACTGGATAATAAATGGCCGCTCTTTCATTCGTCAAATTTTAAATAATTGTGTTTTTTGTAAACGGTTAAAGAAGCAAACCTGCCAACAAATCATGGGAGAGTTACCAGTGGAGCGTATAACTCCAATTCGTCCTTTTTCAAAGGTGGGTCTAGATTTCGCTGGCCCTGTAATCACCAAACCAAATCTATCCAGATCCAAAGTTAGATTGAAGTCCTATATCTGTGTTTTCGTCTGCATGTGCACCAAGGCCGTGCACCTAGAAGCTGTCTCAGATTTATCTTCATCAGCGTTTCTATCATCTTTGAAACGATTTGTTTCCAGACGAGGACTTCCTTCAGACATTTTTAGTGACAATGGAAAAAACTTCAAAGGCGTGGCCAACTACCTTAAACAATTATTTCGACTCATGTACTCTGAAAGTGTTCAATACTTTGCATCCAGAAACTCCATCCACTGGCACTTCATCCCCCCTTATTCCCCTCATTTCGGGGGATTGTGGGAATCTGCGGTCAAATCAACGAAAAATCATCTCGTTAGAGCTTGTAAATCCACCATCCTAAACTTTGAAGAATTGAGTACCCTGTTGTGCCAAATCGAAGCTTGTTTGAATTCCAGACCATTAACACCCCTTTCTTCAGATCCCTCAGATATTAGAGCTCTAACCCCCGGACACTTCCTTATCGGAGTCCCACTTCTTGAAATTCCCGAACGTGAGAAGTCACCAAATCTCAGTCTGTCTGCTCGTTGGATGCTCATTCAAAGAATAAAACAAAATTTTTGGAAGCGTTGGTCCCGAGACTATTTGCACCATCTGCAAACCAGACCTAAATGGGTCACTCCACGAGCTGATCTTCAAGTCGGGGACTTAGTTGTAATTCATGATCCACAATCTATCCCTCTTCAATGGAAGTTAGGTAGAATTATCCGTACCTATCCTGGACCTGATAATCGAGTTCGTGTGGTCAGCATTTGGACTCAGAATGGTGAAGTTCAACGTCCCATTACTAAAGTGACTCTGCTTCTCCCGGCGGGGGAGAATGTTGAAGTTTCAGAACCACAATAACTTTATGAGTTGCCACTAGATGGCAGCACTACACTGATCGGGCTCAATTGACTGTACATTCCAAAGACTCTGAACTTTTTAGAACCTTTTTAAATCTTTCAAATTCAAGTTTTAAAATGTAAAATTAATTCCTTTCTGTATTATTTCTGTATTCTGTGTTAATTAATTCATAATTATTCTTCCATTTATTACAGTGCGGACCTGTCATTCTTTTTGAGCCCGGGCTGTGGTTGTTTTTTTTTTTTGTCTTTTTTTCCTTTTGTTTTTGTATTCAGGTAAATTTGAAATTTGTGTGACGCTTTACTAAGCGGTAAACCATAAAATATGTTTAGAAATAAACCAGATTCAGATTCAAAATGGTATTTTTAATTCAAATTGATGTTTTGTCAAGAGACAACCTAAAGATGAAAAGATTCCAGAAAAAAAGGTGAGTGCACCTTGGAATTCAAACTTGTTCTTTTTATTCGTCAATACCTTTGAAGCAGCGCTTAAAATTATATACAGTCCACAGATTCACTAATTCATTCATAAATCCTTCAACTGTTGCAGTTCTGTAATCGTCGTAAACTTTTTTTAATTAGGTTATTCTTGGTAAACTAAAATTATCTAGTCTGAAGACTGCTCTGGACTTGGAAGTTCCATTAAAAAAGTTTCTATTTAAAAATTTGTTCATATTTTTATTAACCTAAAATTCAGGGGGAGGGGAGGGGATGTGTTTTTTCTTTTTTTTTTCTGCCCTCATTTTGATTGAATTTTTTTCTAACATATTATTGAATTTTTCTGGTTTTACCTTAATCTATTGTTCTAAATCTATATTCAATAGTATAATAATTCTTGCATAAAATCTATATTAAAAGAATTGTTTTTTCAATTTGAAGTTTGGAAAAGTTTAAGTAATTTGTAGCTATTTTGCTGTAAAAGTGAAATTTAAAGAAATGTTGTTGTTGTGTGTGTGTGTGATTATGGCAACGATACACTAGGGGGATCTGCCAGTTTTAGTAGCCGTGTTTTAGTAGCCTTGTTTTAGTAGCCATGTGGAACTCTTGCGGGTACTTTTGAGTGATGCCATTATCTGATTATTAAAATGAACCTCTGTACTCCCTCTTAATCTGTTTAGTTTCAGAATAGGATGGTCGTTTAAATACTACATGCTTTTTGTGAACAGTCCACATTTCACAGGAACGAAAACAAGAATTTAAAAATGCATGTAGGTAGATATTACTTGTACCATTGATCTATGTAAAATTTATTTTCCAGTTTTATGAATAATTCTGAACATGACAATAATCCAAAATAGCCCAGAAATGGATATCTAAGAAGTTCTGGATAATATGAAATAGGTATCGATTTCTGATTACTGGGAAATTTTGGATATGAAACAGATATCCATTTTTGGGATATTTGGGATCTTCTGGAAGTTAATTATCGTAACTGTGCAACATATATAACGATCTCTAATAGACCTGGATATTATAGATGTTATTTACTCATTAGAGAGACCACACCTTAAACTAAGTTAATAGAGGGATCTATTTTATGTTATCTGGTGGGTCTTGGACTTCTAATAGATATAACCAATATCCAGCTCTAAAGTATTAAAGATTGCCTATGGACAAACTTGTGCTGTGTGAGTAAATGCGGCAAAAATATATTTACTTGTACAATATGAAGAATATTTTCAAGACACGTGATATTGCAGATACGTTTTAAATATATTTAATTTAAATTTAATAGCAATAAAGTTTTATAATTTTGACAATATAATGCTTAAATATCAACTTTCTACTTTTCACCAATGTTAGTTTTATTTCCAGTGTAACACGGAGAAAGTTGTATTAACCAAAAAAATAAAAAATGGTATAAAATTATGTTACCATGATCCAGTATTGATCCAGTAAGTAATTACTTATCAATACTGGATATATTTTCAATGTATATCCAACACTATATATGCATTTTAAATATATCTGGGCCACACGCAAAGATTAACTTTTCTACTTTGTACGAATATTTATTTTTGTTTTCAATTTTTTAAACAATATTGAGTTAATATTTTAAAATTTATCAGTTGTAGGACTACTTCAAAAATATTTCCAATATACACCCAATATTTAGAATATATTTTTTGTATGTTATATTCAGTCGAGGCCGTACCCAGGGGGGGGGGACCAGGGGTCCGGTTCCCCTCCCAAAAAAAATTAAAATTTCGTTTACAAAACAATAATAATTAATCCTTTTTCGCCGTTTGGTCCCCCCCCCCTAAAAAAAAAATTCAGTAGAAAAAAGATATCAATGTGTTCACAATATTGATTTAATATTTAAAAGTTTATTAGTAGTGAGACTACTTCAGAAATATTCCCAATCTATAATTAATATCTGTATGTTAATTTGAATTTTACAAATAATAATAATATTTTGAGCATATAGCAGGGCCAAATGCTAATTTTTACCAATATTGGAAATAGTTTTTATTCTCAAACAGGGGTGTAGCCAGAATTTTTTCATGGGGGGGGGGGGGGTTACGACTACTGCAACTCACATACATGCATACAGGTGTGTGATAAGGGAGTGAAGAATATACATTTTGTATGGCAAAAAATTCCACATGGGGGGTATGACCCCCTAAGCCCCCCTTGGCTATGCCTGTATCTCAAAATATTCACATACTCTGTAATTTTTTTTAAACTAATTACTTAATAATTTTGGAAAAATTTCTAATATGCATCCAATATTATTGATACATTTCAAATATTTTAAGATTCGATAGTATTAAAATTGATAAAATTTGACTAGGAACGGGCAAAATATTAAATGTCTAATATTGGATTTTATTTTCAATTAATTCACAAGATTGGGTAAATGATGATGCTGTACAAAAAATAACTTTTAATATGTGACATATTTAAACAATAATAATAATCCATACTGTTATCAGATACATTCTTATATATAGATAGATATATAAAATTAATTATTTTAATTTCCCTAAAATAGTTAATAGCCAGAAGCAAAGCATATTCAATGAATAAATCCAGGGCCGTACCCAGAAAAAATATTTGGCGAGGGTCCAAACGGTACAAAAGGCAAAATTTTTCACAAAATGAGGTCATTATTATTATTTTATTAACAAAAATCGATTTTTTTTAGGGGGGAGGGGTCCGGACGCCCTGGATACGGCCTTGAATAATCACCCTATAAACAGTGCCGGTCACTCTTAAAAATAGTCAAAGCTCACTCTTGACTAGAGCAGTCCACTCTTTAAGGGATGACGTGCTGTCACCCTTTCCTTAGAGTGAGGCACTCTTTCCCGGAGTGCGCTTTTGAATTCCACTCCTAGTCCAGAGTCAGAAATGTCATTCCTCGGAATAGTGCTTTCTCACTCTATGGAGGTTGGCTGATTTTTGCCACGAAGGAATAGTCTGTTCACGGAAACAAGAGAACGAAAGTAAACTAACGGGTTACCAAAGAATTACATCTTTTGGCACCAATCCCTAGTTTGGAATTAACCCATTTATGCCTAGCGTCCCTTTTTTGGGACGGCATTTTCGCTATCAGTCGAAAACGTTATTTATTTTTCCTACCCTTTATTCATGAATATTGAACCTCAAATCCACAAAATATTTTAACATGAGCAAGCAGGATGGTGACATTTCAATTTTTATACATTATGATTTTATAAGAAACCATCTCTTGTTCAAGAAGCTGACATCAGAAATTTATCTATTATTGCTGGTAATAGCAAAAATCTAAGAAAGTCGCAAAAATATCTGGGCACAAATGGGTTAAGAAACGTTAAATTCGCCTACCAGCGTAAATGGAAGAAAGCAGAAATTTACACTGTGTTTGACGCTTTGGCAAAATGCCAGGTCTTTACTCTTCGCCAGTTTCCATGTGCAGTTGTTTTGTTTCGTTCTCTCAACTCGGCGAACAGACTATAGGGTGACATATCACTCCTCAGCACTAGTTTTTTACACTTGATTATTAAGAGAGTACAGTATTCCTGTGTATTATTGTTGGCCCGGAACTTTCAAATGTTCAGAGTTAACTTAC